>JAOXYD010000003.1:9716165-9729549 GCA_028565735.1 Pinacopodium congolense | reverse complement strand
CACTATGATAGGTACACTTGCCTAGTTGTGTGTTGGGGTATTATTATTGTTGTTCTTTGATAATTTTAATTAAAACTAGGTAGGTATCAGACAAATTAAGGGCCCGTTTGGAAACGTTTTGGATTTTGGATTTGGTTTTTAGATTTTCTATACACAAAAATCAATAAAGAACATCACAGAAATCGAAAAAACACTCTAATACAGCACAAAAATCAAGACAGACAACACAAAAATCTATAAAAATACACAAAACTCAATACAAAAATATAACATCCATAACCAAAAACCACAACTAGAAGCTCAATCAAACAGCCCCTTAGGGGCCACAAACGGGCTATGGCTACATAGTTTTACCAATCAATTGTTAAAATTTTATTAACTTAAAGGGGTATAAATATAAAAAAAAAAATTGGTTGATAAGCTCTAATGTTTAATAGTAAAAAAATAATTTTAATATTGTATTATTCTCCTATATTCAACTTAGAGATAATAAATTTGTTAATGACTAACTTTTTAGTTTTTTTTACTTCAGTGTCTAATTTTTAAAAATTTTCAATTTAGTCATTATCTTTTTAAAACTCATTTAACTTAGGTAAAAAGGTAAACTTCATTATATATTTGCTAACACAACTAACAAAACTAGATACTTGGACACCCATGTGGTAAAAAGTGCACACTTAGATATTCATATATACAATCTTTTTACTGACCAACTTTTAAAAAAATTTAATCTAGTGACTGAATTTTTGAAATATCTAAACCAAGATTTAATTTAGGATGATATGCCAATGTTTATGTCAATATATTCATAATATAAATAGGAATCAATAACATAATAAATAAAAATATAAAGGGTATTAGGATAGAGAAGATAGACATAATTTTTATAGAGGTTAGACTGACTCTCTTTAGCAAATGTCCTCTCTCCAATAATAATGTTGAAAATTTTACTAACTGACAGTAACAAGTACAATGTTCTCCTTTATGAGAAGAGGAACCCTTACATCTTAAATATTATTTTTGAAATGTGAAGAGGAACATTTAACATATCTTTTTTAAGGCAAAGATGAGTCTATACAAGATTAACCAAACTAACAATATGAAAATCCCTTTGAAGTAATGAAAATACACCTTTAAGGGTGTTTTACTTTAAGCTTAATAAACTAAGGTCTCTTATTCTTTTGAAAATGAAAATTGAGATTAATGAAATTTTTGAAAGCTTAAAGAAACAAAATATGATGGATTGGAAACACAAAAATTGGATTAGAAATGTGAAAGATGAAGATTGAAAAGATGAACACAAGAACATTTTAAAATGCGGTGTATATCACTTTATAAGCTCAAAACTCAATAAAAAATTGCATAAAGATCATAAATAAATTTGTTAGGATATTTAGTAATAGAGTTTTGAAGGTAAAAGAAGTTGGAAAGATTTGCTAGGTATTATAGAGGAGAAAACATCAGGTTTATAAAATATGGAAATTACCGTTGTTGAAATTATGCAGAACCCACTTAATGTATATGCTGGATTGACCAGTCGTTCATACTAGTTGACCAATTATTATATAAAAAGAGTACTAGTTGACCTTTATAAGGTATTGGTTAACCTGTTACCTCAACTTAATTTATTACACTACTTGTAATATTGTTATCTTTCCATCTTAAATTGCATACACTTATGTATATGTTGCTAATGTGATCCTAAAACTATTTCAAAATAGCTTGTCAATCCATTGCTTGCTTTCATGCCATGCTATCATCACAAGAATAATAACCTAACTAGTTTTTTTTAATCCAATTACCTAATTATTTTTCTAGATTTATAAGAACGGTTAATAGACATTTAAACTTACATATAAAATCTTTTTACTACATATTAAAGGATGACACTTCATAGGACTTTAGTTAATATTGATTATGAAAATTCCATAGATTTGCTTTAATCTATGGCCAACCTCCTTTTAATATTGTAACAATAAATGAAAACATAAAAAGAAGGGCAAGGATAATTAAGATCCCCTTGTGGCTCTTCAAGCCATGGAAAAGAATGATACTTTAATTAAACTACAAGTCCTTAAAAGCCATGTTGACAAGTTTAGTTCTAGCATATAGCATAGTTTTTATCTATGATCATTTCCAAATTCCACATTCCCTAAGATTATTCCCATTCATCCAAGCCTAACAAAAAAGAAAATGATTAATCTTTTGTTCATTATAATATTCATTAAGATAGGTCTCATCCTTCTTCTTCTATTTAGAAACCCTAAAAACTATTAACTTTGAAATCAAAAAATAGGAAAATTTCTTACATGATTAATGATGGGTAATGAAATTTCACATTACCTTTCTTACTATTTGTTTGTGATTTATAATCGAAAATCACTAGTTTTTTCATCCTTATTCTCTTAAAGAATATTAAGAAAATTGAATATCAATAGAGTCAGTGTAAAATAAAAGGAAAAAAATTCAATAATCATTTTCTTCCTTTAATATATATTTAATTGTTTCAAAATTGGTGGAGAGTCACAACAAGTTGGACTAAATACTAAAATCCAATAAAGAAAATACTCCATGATTGTCCAACCTCTTAAGGAAAGAGAAGCCTTGAACCTTATCACAAATTTGTGAAAAATACGAGTGTTTACATGGGTGCTCCACTCCTGAATCAAATTCCTCAGACATTGATCAGAATCGAGATTCACAACAATATCAAGAAGGTGATAACAAGATGACGTGCAACAAAAAGAATCAAAGCACAAAAAAGATAGAATCAAAGAAAACAGAAAAAATAAAAGAAATGATGGAGGGAGAAACAAATGGTTGGGAATTCAATTTTTCCTTAAGATGCAAAATTAGCCATTTTATTGAAAACAACATCAATTTTTTGTTTGTATATAGTATATTGAAATGATGTCATTTTATGAGTTGTCTAAGGGATTTCAAAGTGTCATTTTTTTTGCATCATGTCAAACCTCTGCTAATAGAGAGTGACAGAAGGATTGGATTATTCTAAAATATATAGTTATAAGACTTAAATAAAAAATTTTGAAGTTAAATTATTGAATTATAAAACTAATTAAATATGAAGGACTAAAATATACGGTTGTCGCTTATTATTTTTAGTTATATAATCAAACTTTAGTTTCTTTTTCTAAGAAATTAAACATTTTAAGTTGCCCATGAGGGACTTCAACTACTTGAGAAGTGTTTCTATGGTGGAAATTTTCGACACAATGCTCATTCAAACTTTACATAAAAACTCAAATTATCAAATATTATATATGTATATATATATATATTGCATTTGAGAAACATGAATTTATGAGTTTCTATGTTTTATCAGGCTTTTATGAACCGTAAATACAATTAAAGTCATTTATATTATTTTAGTCCTTTTGTTTTGAATTTATCTGTTTTTTTCTTTATTTTTATCTAATTTTTTGTGTTGCTTGAAATATTTAGTGAAATATATTATTATTTTAAGACTGTTGAACTTTCTTTTTTAAGTAGTAAATTCTTTTTTTCTAATTTGTGATCAGAATAAGTTTCAAATATATATTCTTATGTAATAACATTACAAATAATTTTAAGTTTTACAAATTTAAATGCACATATTTTTATGGGATTTAAATGGAACATTTATTAGTATATTGCATTTTAGAAGCGCTCAATATTTTCTTATACGGGTAAGAAACTGGTAGAAACTAGAATTGACGAAGTGAGGGTAGGTATTTAGACGATCTTGAACACTAACTAACCTTTTTGTGTCAACATCAAAACAAAAAAAAAACATCCATTGCGATGTCCTTAATGGGAATTTTTGATGAATATGTTTAACAAATGTTACTGGGAATTTTTCGCTGAATATCTTTAATGAATTTTGATCTATGATAATAGTTTAGAGAATAAATTTGCATAACAATTGATTTAAATCCTTTGTAAATTTCTTATTATTTTATCTCAAGTTTGAATTTCACAATAACTTTTTATTAGACTATATATATTTTCATTATTAAGTTAAATTTGATTTGACTTGAGTGAATTCAATTTTACTGTTTAAATTGTCTTTCTTATTATTTTGGTGGAATAAGGTTTTTTGAAAATTTAAACATTAATTTTTATCAACTTGAATAAATGGAGTTGATAATATTATTTTCTTTTTATGTTTCTCTCAATAGAAGATTTTGAAGTATGGAATTTGAGTCTTAAGAAAAAAGATTGATGTCGAGTTTTTTAGCCATAAAACAACCTATAAAGCATATTTATGAAAAAGAGAAGTCTTTACACCATTCGAAGTTAACCAAAAGACACACACAGAGACTTAGTTTATGAATCAACCACAACTTATGATATCCAGAAGATGATCTTATTATGTTGACATCATTTACATGTTCAGCCAAATGAGAAATGAAAAGAAACAGACGTAGATAGATGGGTACAGGGGGTGTTGTTTCATAGGTGTAGATTGATTACAAGGGAAAATGTTAGCAGAAATTGAAAAACAAAAGTTATAGAAATGAATGACTGCCTTTAACTTTCCTTAATGTCAAATCCCGGCCCTTCATTTCTAAGCAATTCAATCACTTGAAAGACTAATCGAACCCCAACCAATTCCATCAGTTATGAAAAGTTCTGGTATCATGTCCTTAACGACTACTTTAAACCCTTTTTTGGTCCATATGCGTTTCTATACTTAAAATTGTTTTCAAATGGGCCAAAGATGTCTGTCAACTTTCTATCAAAACAGTGAAGCTAAAATAGTGTAGGAGAAAAGAACAGTTAACAACTGTGGAATTGAAAGCTGCTCTTTTGCAGTATTTTATTTGTGATTCACATCACTGGTAAAATGTTCATCAATTCTACATTGTACAAGTAGTATTATTGTACGTGTGTGTTTCACTGATTGACGTGAATCTTTACCTCTTTGAGTAGATTTCTAAGTTAGGGAAGAACAGAATAGAAATTCTCTCCTCATTTGGACCCTCAGATAGTAAACACTGTGGTTTTGGCTGGTGCAGTCACCATTTCTGCACCGAAAATGAAACAAACCAATTTTGAGTACCGCGAACACTCTCTCGTGACTGTCTCTTGATTGCAAACACTCCCATGTAAATCATTGATGCCCTATTTTTTAACCTTCTACAACCTATTAATCTCATTTGGATTGAATAACTGGGAAAATTGGTGCAAATGAATTTGATATTTAATTATTATCATTATTTTAAATAGGCAAGAATTTATGTTTTTCTTCAATATTTTGTATTAACACATTCTATCGTGGAATTCGAATATATTCATAACTGATGGATTAATTTCCTATGTCGTTCATATAAATCTTGCAAATCAACCGTGGATTATCCGTATTTAATTTGTCCAAAAAACATATAATCAATTGTAAATATGATTATACTTGTATACCGTGCTCTTTTGATATCATGAAGCTGGTATTTTTCATCTCCCCCCGCACATAGAAGAGATCTAAACACCTAGTAATTAAAGCTTGTTTACTGAGCTTGACCCTTCTTGCATTAAAGTTGGTACCTGCTTCTTATCCCTTGCACATGTATGACATAGTATCCAGTTGTTAAATATCGAAGTTAATTAATTATTTCTGAGCAGTAGATTATGAGGGGATGGAAACATCGACATAACTTGGATGAATTATATATGGCAAGGAGCACTCTTCACAAATTCACAACTGAATTTCATACACCCCCATAAGTGGGCTTTGAGGGACTCCCATGTTGAAAAATTGTCTATAGATAAATGAATCGTATACATACATGTAGGAACAGTATTGATTGGGAAATGAGAGGTGAATTTTCTCTGCAGAGAGTGGCAGAAGAGAGAGGAGCACTGGGATTGAGATGGACAGAGCAGAAATTGTGGGCGCAAAGACAAACATGAAAAGAAGAGAGAGATAAGAAAAAGAAAAGGAACAGTTTCAGGAGTGATATAAAACAGGAAGAGAGGGGCTTTTCTCTTTTACCAACAAGGCATAAGCTTGTTTTCTACGTATACAAGTCTCTCTTTGAACGCACGTACGTACATGCAAAGAGCCATTTAATGATAGAGGTCTTGGGTTGAAAAATAAAATTGGTAGGGGCAGGAAAAGGAGAGATAATATGGATGGATGGATGGATGGGAAAGAGCTTGGTCCTCATGCACGACACCTGTTGGTGGGTTAGGTAGCAAACCCTGTCCCTCTTCTTGGACCCATCTCTTCTTAGATTCCTGCTCTCACCCACACTTTTCTCTCTCACACACTCAAATGCAATCCCTCCCTCCCTCAGCCTACGCCCAACTCATTTCTCTTTTCTCTTAAGTTACCTCTTTCTTTTCTTCACATTAACTACTATCATATCATGTCATAATCTGTTTAGTTTCTCTTGTCTTATTGTAAGCATTTTCACAGACCCACTTCACTTTTAAATAGACCCCCCCACGAAATGAAATTAACTTTATTGATTTCCTTTAATAATGAAATCAAGCTTTTAGAACCTTGCGATTTGTACTTGTTGGATTTATTATCCTTATTTTTGGTAATTATTGTCACATTTTTCGGAATCACATTTATTATTAGTAATTATTATAATAACCTGAAATTACGATATCAACTTAAAACTTTGAATAAAATCAACTTTACTTCTAGAGTTAAATTCCGCTTTGGAGACAAATGGCTTTTATTAACATACCAAAATTTGTCTCTAAATTAACTATTGAGTATGATTTAGACCATGCAAATGACTATAGCTTCTTGGATGATCTATCTTTATAGAATGTGTATAGATAGTTACGGAGACAATAGAGTATTCATCTCAAATCCCGAAGTGAAGTTCATCAAGTTCATTTAGCTTTCTATATGTAAAGAAGAGATCATTATCATCTCAAATTTGACACCCCCATCTCTGTAGTGCTCATGAGCATGAATAAAAAGTCTGTTTACTTTTAGCAGTAAAATAACAGATTAAAATATGAGAATTCTCTCTTCATATAAAGAGAGATGGGAACTATAGAATCATCGCGCACACTCCTCTCTGTCTCTCTCTCTCCATCATCATCATCATCATCTTTTCTTTTTTTTTTTCTCTCCTGAGAATACATACTATGAAAAAGCATTAACTCTTCCGAGGGAAATGCAGTAAGGTATATAAGCTTGTCAGTCGAGCCCAATTCTGCAGATCCTTGAAGTGAGAGCTTTCTTCTTTCCTTTTGAGTTTCAGTCAAAAACGTTTTTTCTTCTTTCTTCTGCTCTATTACTTACCTAAGTCTACAGCTTTCTTTCGACCTTAAAAACATGGCCGGCAGGTTATTGCCTGAGTTCAAGTTTTGAGAACAAGTAGCATAAGCCTGCAGCTAGGCCATGTCCAGCAATGGGATGGCTTTTTTTCCAGCAAATTTCATGCTTCAAACACCACATGAAGATGACCATCAACATCCCACTTCTCTCAATCCAATCCTACCACCCCAAGATTTTCATGGTATGTTCTATATACCTTCTCTTCAATTCCTTGGACTTCTTGAGAATAGGTTCCTGACGTTGTTTCACTTCTTTTATGTTTTCTTTGATTACTGCAGGAGTAGCATCATTTCTCGGGAAAAGATCAACATCATTTTCAGCAGTTGATGTGTGTCATGAAGAGGGCAATGGAGAGGATGACTTATCAGATGATGGCTCACAAGCGGGAGAGAAAAAGAGAAGACTTAACATGGAACAAGTGAAGACACTTGAGAAGAACTTTGAATTGGGTAACAAGCTTGAACCTGAGAGAAAAATGCAGCTAGCTAGGGCTCTTGGTCTGCAACCAAGACAGATTGCTATATGGTTCCAAAATAGGAGAGCTAGATGGAAGACCAAGCAACTTGAGAAAGACTATGATCTTCTGAAGAAACAGTATGAAGCAGTGAAAGCTGATAATGATGCTCTACAAGCTCAGAATCAGAAACTACATGCAGAGGTTAGTTTATGGCATTGAATTTTAGCTTGCTCCAGTGATTATTAAATTGTGCTTAACGTGTCTTTGTCTTTTTGGTTTGCTGGGTGGTTTAAGTCTATTATGCCTCAAGACCATGTAATGTAGCCATAATTTGGAAGCTTTGATCATTTGTTCATGATTCATGCTTCTGACTTTCTCTTCGGCAATGATTTCGTTGGAACCTTTTCTTTCCTATTAACTTCTACGATGGCCTTTTAAAAAGTTTCTTTTGCAATCAATATCACTAGTGCAACTTTTTGATTGACCCTACCGGAGAAAGAAAAAGGAAAAGAAGCCAAAAGAGAAAATGAAGAAGAGAAGAAGAAAACATGAAAAGGAAACACCTTTTGATGAATTGATCTTTGTTTAATTGAGATAATCAAGAGTTTGGAAGATAGATCTCTCCACTAATACCGAGTGACCGTCCACAAAACTCACCACCTTTCTTCTCCACAGTTCTCTTCATTTCTGTCCCTCACATTGCTTGTGCTTTCAGCTAGCTAAGTTTTTATATTGACAAAAGAGAGATTAATTACTAGCTAGTGTGAACCACGAATCAAGTTCTTCTTGATTAAGTGAACTGATGTTTGCAGATATTGGCACTGAAAGGAAGAGAACCAACTGAATCCATTAACCTGAATAAAGAAACTGAGGGTTCATACAGCAACAGAAGTGACAGTTCTGATATAAAGCTGGATATCTCAAGAACGCCAGCCATTGATAGTCCTCTATCGAATCCTCCAACAACAAGTCGACCGCTTTTTCCTACGTCATCCACGAGGCCTACAACTCTCACTCAATTCTTCCAACATAATCCTTCAAGGTCCGAAGTCCATTGCCAAAAGATTGATCAAATGATCAAAGAAGAAAGCCTTAGCAACATGTTCTGTGGCATAGATGATCAATCTGGATTTTGGCCATGGCTTGAGCAGCAACAGTACAACTAAGAAAATGAGTGTCAAAGGGTGGAGATCAAAATTCCATTATCCAGTTTGGGAATATATTCTAAAACGATCATCAAGAGGGCAACTGATTTACTATATCTTAGTGAGTTCCAAATACCCCCATGTTGTGTTTATTTGCTTAGGCTGGTGTATAAAATAGGATTTGTATCAAGTTGAATTTTCAGGTGGAGGAGCGGTGATGAAGATATCTTTTCTGAGGAATAAATCCTTTTTGTGCCTCTCTGGAGTTATATAAATATACCGTGCATGTTTTTCCTTTGACTTGAAGGAAATGTTTGATATAGGTTGGATCATGGAATCCGTTATAAATGCTACCGACTTGGTTGGACTGAGAGGAGCATCATGAGCCATGAAATTAAAAAAAGGGGCCTCAATCTCATCCTTGATAATCTCAATGTTTTCTTTTCTTGCTTTAAAATCATGTGTTTGTATTATTAAAGGGTAAAAAAAAGGCTTTTGAAGAAGCTTTCTTTAAAGTCAGGGTAGTGATTTGCTTGCCTATTTCATCATTCAGTACTACCTTATAGTAAGCCAATGGTAAACTAGATCTACTCCAAGTTAAATAAAGTGTGCAAATTTAGAAAGAGTGATGTCTGAGTCTCTGTCTGTGTGTGTCTGTGAGTGAGAGAGAGAGAGAGAGAGTCAAGCACACATTTCAAGAGGGAAAGATACGCACAGAAGCAAGTGAAGAAGGAAACAAGGAGAGTTGGAAATGGTCATTCTCGTGAAGAGGACGTTGGCAAACTTGTGCTGACAAACAAGCCCATGCAGTCAGTCCAATGCAACCAATTTTGTCGACACAGTAACATATATATATATTTATTTATTTATTTATGGAAAATGATATTTAGGCCAATCTGCCTATTTTCTCTAAACCCATTATAATTTTAATTACTTTGAACGTAAAAAAAAATTAAATTTATAAAGTTATTGTAAAGAGTAATTAAATTAAGATATGTATATATGTGCCTTCTTTTTCTTATGAGGGATACATGTGACATACTGACCACGGCCACCCACTACCTAGCATCATCCAACAGAGTCCTCTTTCTGCCCCTACTTTCACAATCCCCCATTTCTCTGTTTCCATAAAACAACGTCATCTTCTTTTCTACACAGTGCGTTGCCTCTTCAATTCTTTGTTTGTTAGGGAAAGAGACAATGTCTTTTGTCTATTGCATCAGGTCTTCGAAGATAATAGAACTCAATTGAAGGCATCTGCCCGCAAACTTATCCACGTCAGTGATTATGTCTTAAAGACTCATGTTACCATCATTTGACACTTATTGTCACCCTTAACTTCAATTATGATGTTTCTAGTCTTCTACACTATTGTATTGGTGCATTAGAGCAAGCGATTACTGGACTATAATATATATAACTACATTTATTATTCTTCTAAATATTAATGTTCATGCAACAATCTAATAATTGAACATATTAAATCAGTAGAGTGGATTGTTGGTAAGGCTCCTCTTTCACTACACATTCGTAAGTCTTGGGATTATGGTATGGTGCATATGAGAAATAGACACTCGTACTAGAAATAGTAAACCGATTCCGATTAGGTTTAAGGTAAATTAAGAAAGAAAAAAGATGACAGAGAGTAAGTTTCGGTGGATTAGCATTATTACATCATAGTCTATAGACACTTCCGTCCTCATTTATCCTAGAAGTTATTAAAGATTGATGGCTACAACTGTAATAACAGAAACCATCAGTTCTATTGCCCTATAACCTAATCCTAACTACCCAATGCCCTTGTAAATTAATCAGCAAAACATGTGGCCAAATCTGCAGATCTTTATTGCTCGGCACTCATAAACTTAAAACCAGATATCGAAAATTAATGTAGAAAATCTTTCATTAGTTGTGATGTGTAGATTAAAATTATTTATGAGATGTGGTAAATTTTACACTTATTAATGTATTTTTATAAGTAAATTAAACTCATTTAACATAATATCATAATTTTATTATGGACTAACACATCTTCTTGAATTAGTTCTGTCGGAGTTGGTCTCTACATCTCAAATTTAAACTAAAAAAAGTGTATTGAAAATCTCATATTAAATGTGATGTGTGGATTAAAATTATTTATAAAAAGTGATAAATCTTATACTCTTTAATACTTTTGAGAGTAAATTAGTCCATTTAACAATCAAGTTTTCAAATTGCACCCTTATACGCTATATAACGTTAATGGGATCATCTGATATAAAGAAGCTCCAGGCCATATCTGTATCAACATGGCTGGAACTGAATGTAGTTTTAAAATATTGGGTTATGAAAGTATAGATAGTTAAGTGCCCACATGGGAAGTGGGTAATGGGAAGTGGGTAATGTGTATTAAGCGAGCACTTAACAACAGCAAGTAGAGCTTTTGCTATATTATTGTAACCTTTAACAATATATATATATATATATATATAAGGTCACATCTGATGTGGTACATTATTGAATTTAGATCATGTAATTGCCCTCCATGTGATTGTGTGTGTTACGTCAACGGCTCAAGCCATATTTAATTAAGTTTCAGAAAGAAAGAATATATAATAATATGTTTTTAAGCCTTGCCCTGTTTGTTTGACATGGAATCCCCTGTTCTCTTTTTCATATTTGATCGAGGTTGATTTGGTACGTGCTTTCTTTAGCAGTAGTTAATTGGACATTTAATTGTTCTTTTCTGGTGTTGGGATTTGGAAAATCTCAAGGTGACCCAGCTTAAGTGGATTACAGGTCCAATTAAATTTAGTATCTTATAAACCATATTCTTTCCTAAACAAAATGTATAAAGAGATAGTGAGATACTAATTTTGGTAGATATTGAAGGGAGATCAATCTTGGGGTTTGTGAGCTTTTAGGATAATTAAAAAGCCTAAAGCTCAAGATTTAATAGCTTTTAAGAGAGGTTAGAGGCCTAAATATGTCATTTGCTTTGTAGGGTGTTTTTAGAAGCTTTTTAATCTCTGTAATAAGATAAATAGAGGCCAAAGTTATATGAAAATATTTTTTTAAAATGTACGACTAAAATGAAAAACGTTAAGTACGTCTGGCTTTGGGTATCTCGTTGCTGCTCTTTCTCCATCCCAGCTCAATCAATCTGATTCTTATGTGGTTGAAGCCCATTCCTACTAATTTTCCTACCCAACCAAACGTTGCTTCAGAGAGTCTTTTCAGTACCATTATTTTTCCTTGAAGTTGGGTCCAATTCACTGATTGGTTTAGTTGTAAATCTTGAATAAAGCCCAAAAGATCAACAACGGATATTTTGCCTTTGAAAATCAGGTGACATTTTAGCAAGCATAAACAGCAAGCACATATATAAATGATCTAACAAGTAATGTACGGTTCGGTTAGAAACCGACGCATGCTCCATCCATGCCTCAAAACCAGTTTTATAATAAATTTAAGTTATAAATAAATTTTTTAAACATAAATCAAATCAAAAAATGGTTTATCACTTTTGTCTTAAAATAGAAATCTATTACACAATTATATTATCCGGCTGCCAATTAATTAAAAATTTATTACCAAAGGTGAACTTAAAACACTTTGAGACCTACTTAAATTATACCAAACTACATAAAAATGATAAAAGATTCAAACCCGAACCAATCTAATTTAATCGAATTTAAGATAAAAATCAAATCTGAAAAAGAAAATTGGTTATGGGTTAGACTTCAAACATAACGAGTGTTCAACTCGAGTCCCACCTAAAAAAATTTCATATATAAATAGTTTTAATAAACTTAGTCCAATAAACGAACTCAAGTCTTTTGACAATTGATTTCAAACTTTCGCGTTACTAACATTTGGTCAGATTTGATGAAGCTATTTGTGGCCACAAAGCTCTATTGCTTAGGTCTTTCAAGCAAAAAAGTCAATCCGACGTCCGTCTTGGATTGCGGAATGCGGAGGCCCATTTGAAAGGTTTATTATTGACATTATAAATGTTAAAATAAAAACTACTAAATTGATAAATATATTTATGGTATGAGTAAATATAAAAAAAAGTCCCTTGTATTTTTATTATTTATCAAATACCCCCTGAAATTATTTAGGGCTGATGTGGCGGAAGTGATGACGTGACGGAAGCGATGACGGGACAGTTATTGTACAGGGGTGTTTGAAAAATAATTAAAACACCTGGGGTATTTAATAAAAATGAAAAATACATAGAAATTTTTTTTAAAAAATTGAAATATACAGTGATTTTTTGAAAAAATGAAAACTATTAAGATAAATTTTTTATAATTATGAATAATTAAAATAATCATTTCAATGAGATAATTAATTCTAATTAATTAGTTATAAATTTAAAAATTATTAATTTAAAACTTCAAATTAAATGAACTATAGAATATATATTTATATTCATAATATTTTTATTAAAAATAATCTTGGAATAAAAATTTCATAATATTTATTATATGACAATAT
>JAOXYD010000003.1:9700614-9716065 GCA_028565735.1 Pinacopodium congolense | reverse complement strand
TTATGATGATGTATAAATGGAATTTGGTTTAATGAAATATGAGTTTTGATGTCTATGTTCCTTTTGATTATTTTGCATGATGCCTACTGTAATTGCTTTAGCGTGCCGCCCTTGTAAGATATTTACTTGGATATTTATCAGAATGTCGAGTAGGCGTCCTATGAGAGTGATGCTACACTATATATTGTAGGGAATTGAAAACTTATCATCTGGTTTTCCTCCACTAATATACACTCCCAACTTTATTAGAGATTAGAAAGTGATGGCAATTGACCAAACTCTCATCAACGAGGATTTCATATTGAAATCGGCCAAGTTTCACTTGGAAAGGATACAATGTAAAAGCAATCTAACTAAAAGAGAATATATCATGAATTTCAATTTAAGTAGGAAGTTTATTTGAAAATTTAATATTACAGGCAAAAGACTGCTAAAGGGATCAACCAAAAACCTTTTTCTTAATTTTAATGGTCTTATAAAATCATTGACAGAGATTAGTTAAGTTGCATATAAGTTGGAGCTTCATCTATGATCTCTTATTCATAATATTTTTCATGTGTCTCAACTCAAAAGGAGTATAATTAATGGTACTATTTTGTTAGCAACATATTTAGTGATAAATGCAATTTCAGAAAATCTTCCATAATTATGTTTGACGTGAGATTAGTAAGGAGACAAAATTATAAATGATAACGAATCAAACTAGGTTTGGACCTTTTAAGGCTTGGCCTAAAACATGATTAATACTTAAATCTCTTAGCAATAAGCCTAAAATTTTTATTTGAACATTAATTAACTTTTAGCAGACATAAGCATAATCTTTAACAATTTCACAACGAGAGATTTGACATAAATTTTTAAATTAAAATTAATTCAATCTTAAATTCAACATTCAAATTAATTAGTACACAAATTATTTAATTTTTCAAGCGGATTAAAGACAAATGTCCATATTATGTCAAAAAGAATAATGAAAAACAAATTTCTTGTTACAATATGGTTTACCATTGAAGTCAATATTGCAAAATTGATTTTTCAAAAATAAAATATTTTAAATTGGAATGTTATGTTATCATTTGACGCTCTTAACTTAACCTCACAATATCTGGATAGACATGTAAAAATGTATGTGTATTAGTTATTTGAGAGTTTTAGTATTTATGTTTTTCATTTTCTAATCACTATATTTTTAAATATTTTTTTATATTAACCCATTGTATATTTCTTTATAAATAAGATGAAATGTAATTTATGTGATAATATCATATTTATGCGATATATATATAACACCTGTTTAAAATACCGTCTATATCTATAGAAATGATTCTGAATTTAACATTTTAAAATTTTAAATTAAAAAAGCTGTATCTATTTATACGTATACTAACTTGAATTCCATCTCAATTTTTATTTTAAGTAAATGAGCATATCTAAAGTATTTTGATAACGTTAGGGACATTAAAAAAATTATGCGGTGTGGGTAATTTAACAAAACAGCTGAGAATTGATTCATGATGCTCATGTTGAACCGTTTTTACCGTCTTCCACGACATGTAAGATCCTCGAGTCTCCTCCTCCAACTTCTAACTACCACACATTTCCTTCAAAATAGTGTTGTTGGGCCAAGATACTGACCCATCTCTAACTTTAATAGGTCCTATCACTTCAACTTAATATTCACGTATTTTATTTTTCATGAATTCCGACAAGGATTTTTATTTTCTTTTAACTCTCACTTCCATAATTCATGATGTCATGTCTTTCTTTATTGCGAGTTTCATACTTGTAGGGCCAGTGACGGAAATCTTCAATCTTGAGAAGAGGATTTGTGATGTGCACGCTTATCCTACCATTGCCTACACTCTCTAAGACTTTCTGAACTGGAACCATCATAACATAACAGATGCAAGCCCAAATCAGTTCGCTGCGCGCCAGGGACATCGTACATCGTCCTGTTGCCTGAAAATGGATGGACAAAAACTTTCAGAATTTAATGATGCCCATACATTTCCAGCTGTAGATGGCCATACATGTCCAGTTGTTTCTCAGGAATCTGCTAATTTAGAACTATGAGTTCTTGGGGCAGCCTAGCCTTACCCAAGACATGGACCGGTAGATGATCCAACTCCTTGATCGACTACTTTTGAGTTTGCATGAGAATTGATTATAAGATATACGGACACTCTTACAAGTGAGATGCTTTGGCTCCATTGGTGTTGATTGCCTTCAAGTGTCCAGAGAAGAAAACAAGCTATTTCAGAGTCACAAAAACAAATAACCATCACATGCGCTCCCATTTTGGTTCAGTAATTGAGTGTGACATATGGTCCCCCGGAGCTTTGTAAAGGAATCATTAGTTTGACAGACATGAACTTCAGTTAAAGCCATAAAATAAACCAATCACGCATAAGCATATGGAGCTGCATGGGGTTTCACCTGATCGAATCTGACAGAAATTATGACCAAATTAAACTGAAAAAAGTAAGCAATTATGTTGCCTAGCTAATTTTCTGCTCCTTGAGAGTTATAACATCACGTCCATATCGGTTCTAATTTGTATAATTCGCATGGTACCTCCCATTCCCTCTCCTTTGATCCATATTCACTCAGGCTGACACATAAATAGCTACCATATTGGTGGGGAGATAAAATCTTTTAGCAACTTTGAAAGAAGAGACCTTCAATACAAGTTTCTTAATTAAAATTTACTCAATCATAATGTTAGCTTTCAAATTAGTTAGCACGCTAGCCACTTAAGTTATTTATTAAAGTGGGTCAAAAAACAAGTTCTTACATTATGTGTCAAAAAGGATCCAATGAAACCAGCAATTTCAGATCTGGACAAAATAATGAATCAAGGATCCAAGGGATCCAATCATAACTAAATCAGTCATCAATCTATATTTTGAAATAGAAAATCTAGCTTAAATGTAATATGATTAATAAAGTTCAATAGAGAAAATTCTTTGCTTAACGGATCTAACTGGATTTTCAGACGTCTGTGGTATTTCTTCAGGAGTCCTTTAGTCTGACTTGTTGGATTGGTTGAGTTTCTAAAATACAGTTATACATACACATTTTGACTACCTAAATTACTATTTTGAATTAATATCTATAAATAAGGTCTAAATAATTCCTTAACTTGGAATCCACCTAAATGCTCTAGCTTCATTTTTATCATTTACACCTCTAACTTCAAATTGTAAAATTGAGCTTTAATTGGTCAAAAATAAATTTAGAACACCTAATTGAACATCTTATAAAAGATTAAGGATTGAATTGCTCATCACGTATTATCGAGTTGCAACAATATTTTGCCAAGTACTCTTCCATTTTATTTGTTGTAAGGCGGTTGCTGTAGCTTCACCACCTACCAACCAATTCCCATATTGTCATGGCTGGTACCTGGTATGAGTAGAGATACATTCTTCAACTCCCTTACAGAAGTACTTTGCTAATACGATGTTCATGATCCCTACATGTTTAGGCTTCCAACTGTGTTTCTATTTATTTCTGTAAAATTGGACCACAACTGATCAAGTGTCTGAAAGAAAATAGAACTTGGGCAACCAATTTGCAAGGACTTTTGACCATGTTCATTAGTTGTCTTCCAGATACGTGTAATATGATATCCTCCGGCCTCACAGAAAAGCAGAATAAGTAACAGAATGGCTTTAGATATGGCTCCAAGAACAGAAGGTGATGTCAAGTCAGGGTTCTTGGCAGAGAGCTAATGGGTCTGCTCTCATGCTAACTTAGGTGAGCGTGTGAGCTCTTCGATGAATAACTCATCTTTATTGAAAGATGCTAAAGAGATGGACCCAATTACAATGACACAGTGTAATTCCTTCCCCGACAGTCCCCCTTTTTCCGAGTCGCTACTTTGTAGGGTTCTCACTAAAAATCTGCGCCTTTTGGTACATTCCTTGCAGAATATAAATTGCCAATGCATCACTGTAACACTGAAATACTTATATATATATACACACATAAATATCAAGTGTCGATGCCTGTAAACGGTATCGTATGCATATAGATGTAACAAGGGAGATAATGATTTTGTGCCGAGAACATAGGGAACATTCTTCCATTTAAAACAAAAAGAAATGAGAGCTGTGTATCCTAACAACGCGGTCAAGCATTAAGATAGTTATAGAATCATCATTCGAAACAATAACTAATTTTGCGCTATACCAAGAGCTTGCTTACATCTTATTTCTGCATCCCAGCCTCTCTCTAGAGGCCAAGTCCAAATCCAAGTGGATAAGTAACCCTAAACAAGGAGTTTAGAATTGCGGTTATGTAAATGATAAAAAAGGTAATAAATGTAAGTGATGGGATTATACAAGTATAAAAGAGAAGGCATAGGATTCCCAAAACCTTTATCTTTAACGAGAGCGTCCTTTGTAGAAAAGATAAGAGGAGAAAGTGAATGCAAGTGATGAAGATCCAAAACCTTGAAAAGGTGGCTCTTATATCAAAAGATGGTGACCGACCATGTACACCAAGTTACAGGAATCCCAAGCAAGTGAACCTTAAAGACTCATATATAAAAGCTAAATTTTTATATGCTCAAAATTTTTGGTTCCACTCGTGGGACCTTATATTTTCCTTTAATTTTATTCCATGTGATCAAGGAAGCATTATTTTACCAGATCTTTTTTTTTTCTTGTTTTGTTTATTTAATAACTCTGAGCCTCAAGCTTTACTTGTAGGGTAAATCGCACTCTTTTTCAGCCTTCTTTCTTGACTTACTTTTTATTTTTGGCTGAAAATAAACATTTAGACAGATCCTAAATAAATCCCCAGTTGGGTCCCTTTGGAAAGAAAAGTAGGAATCTCTTTTGGTAAACAAGCTACTATTTGTAAATGTTATGCCACAGTTCACAAACGACATGAGACAATTAACCTGTACTTAGCCAAAAAGATTAAACAGTATTAGGGCACTTGCGCCTCGATAAAGATTGTCTGGGACAAGTTGTTTTCCTTTTCCTAAAACAGCGAGGGATAAAAAATGAGAATAAAGAGTTTATGATTTGGATGTATATTTGATATTCAAATTAGGATCGAGATGAATCATGCATTATTAACCATTGTAGCCCCCTTTTATTTTATCCAAAGGACTGAATTCGAGCCAATACTTAGTTACAACCATACTGCCAAGTCGTATTTGATGAAACTTTTTTTTTTTCTTTTGGGATTTGTTTGTTCTTTTCTTCTTGCCTCTTTCTCTTTATTTTTTGAAAGTTGGATCTGAAAGGATCTATCATGCGCTGTTCATTACCAGACAATGAAATAGCCACAAAAGATAAAGGCTTTTTCACCCACAAAGGAGGGTCTCAGTAATTAAGGAAAATATCCTGTGCAGTAAATGAAATCATTAAGTATTGTATGTCTTTGTTAGTCTATCAAATCATTATTACCTTCAGACCATTTAGCAAACAAAAGCAATATAAAGGTGATCAAATGGAGCCAAAGTTTAAAGAAAGGTTGAACAAAGAGAAAAGGACTCCCATTAACATTTTCTGGAATCTAAAAGATTTTCTTAAAATGAGAGATTGAGAATGATTCTCCTAAATTCTTTAAACTTTATGTGAAACTCATTGTTAATCAATTCATAAAAACAATTAAGTGAAATACATAAAATTATGATCATAATTTAATTAATTTAATAATTAAAAACAAAGTACCTAAAGCATGAATAATAAGAATAACCTAGAGCCCTGGTTATCCAGTCTAATTAGAAGGTGTTTTGGACCTTTTATGATAGGCTTATTGAATATTCAGTACCTAATCATTCTCACAGACCCTTTTTTGGTTGAGAATTGAAGCTCCCAAAAGGCCCACGTGGCACGTGCTCTGTCTTTTTCGATTGAAATATGGACAGTAAAAGGGCGGAAAGATTGATAAACGTGGCAGAGTGTGGTTGGCTGCTAGGCCGCTCTGCTTCATTAGCATCATTGGGACTCCACGCAAAAAAACACATAATGCATAAGCCCCACATTCCAATTTAATCCATCTCTTTGGGAACTTGGGCCTCCCTTGCGCCACTAATTCATCACTTGATTAGCTTCTGCTTTTCCGTGACTTATTACATGTTTTTAACTAACGCTGTTATTTCCAGTATCATATGTGCTCTTTTTCGTGTGTATCTAAACCCTAATAAAGCATAAATGTTACTATTACCATTTTGCCCCACAAATAAATCACCGGGTTCATTGATTAATATTAAACTTTGCTTGAAATATAAATTTGAGATAAAATTTTTAGCAGGCTCTGTTTCAATTATAAGTTTTGGAAACAATCTATTCAAATCATTATCAACCTTCTCACCCATTTTAAACTATACTGCTACCATGAACATTTATCTTCAATCAATGTAATAAAGAATACATTTTGGCTAGTCATTTTGAATTATTGAAACCACAATGGACGAATTTTCTCACATCCCAAATGGGACCCTAGTAACCGCGTTGCCCAAATGTTACGTATCGAAGCTAGCAATTGTCAAAGATTTACAAAAAAAGTTGAACGAAATTTACACTCATGAAAGCATGACTAATAGGAACAAACGACTACTACAATGACGCTGAAGTATTTATTGGTGTTGGTTGTAATTTTTATTTGTAATTTTTATATATTTATATTAATTTTTATATATTATTTTTAATTTTTATATTATATTAATATGTTATTTTTTTAATTTTTATATTTAATAAAATAAAAAATAAAAATACAAAATCAAAATCATACAAATAAGTTTTTACTGTACATTATTTATGGCATCCCAATGTATAAAAGCCATAAAAAAATTCGTGGGATGAGAAAGAGCTGAGAAGGAAATAGTGGATGGGTTATTTATTATTTTGTTGGGAAAACTTTTTGAAATCGTAATTCGTGCTTTACACGTATGGTTCTCATGTATGATAGTTGAAAAGCTTTTGGAAGTGTTAAAAGCATTTTTACATAGGGTACCACGGGGATTGCTGTCTTATCTGGGATATTCGTTATCCTTGATGGCTGCCTGTGGGACAAACATCCACCGACCCCTCTTCTCTTATGTCCTGTGCCCATCTCCCACTTTTTACATATTCCTTATATTTTTCATAGTATTCAGACAGAGGTTTGATTCGATAAAAAGAGGATTTATTTGAATTTACTTCATCGGGTAGTTCAATTAATTTCAAAAGAGAGACAAAAAATTGGAATTCAATTATTATCTATGCCCGAATTTTGTATTTTCAACCATTCCTTCGTTCAACAACTACTCCACCTTCGGCGGGAGATCTCATTGTCAAGAAAGTGAGGAGCTATGAGACTCCTGTTTGTAGTTTCCTAATTCTCTATAAGTAGGGCTCCACCGTTTAAAGATTTCAAAATGCGGAACAATATTATCTATAATTTGCTTGGTTTCATTTTTTTTTTAAGTTTTGATTTTTATTTTTTTAAATATAAAAATAAAAAATAATACATTGATACAGTAATAAATTGTAAAAAATAATATAAAAATTAAATAAAATATACAAAAATTAATACAAAAATTACAATTAAAATTTACAACTAATAATAATATCAAACAATCCTGACTGTGGCACAATGAATTCTCACATTATTAGGTAATTCCGTTTGACAATATGTAAGCTTCCTTCAATGCTAAAAGCAGTTATCTGTTGTCAAATTCTACAAGGTTTGAACCCTTAGAACTACATTGTTTAGATGAGACGGCCAAGTTTTCTATCTCTTTTTAAATGAGGAACGAACTGTGGTTAAAGTAAGGAAAAAGGTATCATGTTCAAAAATCCCAAGAGAAAGCATAAAATTTGAAGTGCAGAATTTAGGATAGAAGATGAGGACTGAATCTAAAATCTGGACATTTGTTGGAGCCACTTAATGTTAACTCTTCATTCCCACGCTTATTTATAATAAAAGGTTTAACATATTTTTCCCCTATAAATTTCGGCTATAAACTTCCCTCACCATATTCTGCAAAGTTATAAGATCCGACTTTAGGAGAACGGTGGATTTTGCTCTCGAGTATTCAACTTTTTCAAGACGCTTTTGGAAAGAAGAAGTTCCAAATGGTTTGCTTTCCTACTTCCTAGTTAATAAGCCAATTTCACATGCTTGATCAAAGGTAACCAATTTCTGCTTCGGCTTGTTTATATATGTGTATATATATATCATGAATACTCTAGAATTTTATACTAACTCTTCTATGCGATTTGCTAGAAATCAAATTTAGTTAGCATTAATACAATTAAGTTTTATCATCATCTTGGTACTATTCAATTTAAAGCAGACACAAATTTTTTTGCTTCATATTGTTTTGACAAATGGATGAAAGTATACTATTTTATAAAATAAAATTGAAAAGAAAATGACCCTTATCATTTGAAGAGAAGCATATAAATGGGATTTGAATTATATTTCATTTTACTCAATTTTTTCTCAATTAATTTTGAAATAGGGATAATTCAAAAGACAGATGGATGGCTTACTTTTTATATATTATTAAAAAATATGAAATTTATATTAAAATTTATTAGTAAAAAGACTTCAATGTATGTAAAATCCAATTCTTATAATTATTTTTATGTAAAAAATTAAATGAATGTCTTAAACAAATTTATTTTTTTTAAGAATGCATAAGTTTATTAAAAGAGAAGTGGATGAAAATTGGATGTAATAATTATAGGACTAGTAATAACCTAATAATTTATTTTTATAATAAAATAGCTAGATAGCAAGTCAATATTATAGTCTACTTTTAGGGTTTGTTTGGTATCATTTAGGTTTTTGATTTTGGTTTTTAACACAAAAATCGATAAAGACAATATACTAATACAACACAGAAATCAAGAATAAAACACAAAAATCAATACAAATATATCAAAACAACAACTAAAAATCACAACCTACAACAATACCAAACGACCCTTTAAAATATACCGGTTCAAATTCCTAAAATAAATGATGTAATTGAATTGACAAAATTTAAAGGAAGAAAAATGTTTCACTAAAGTGTATCATTCTAATAATGATATATAATTTATATGAAAAAGTATTAGCTAAGTAAATAATCTTATTTTAGAAAAAGATGATTGAATTTCTTTTCTGCCTCAAATTCGAGCGAAATTCAATTACATGATGCATACGGCCAATCCACGAATTGGGTATAAAAAGGAAGCACAGACTCGCTCCTGTATTTCTTTTTTATTTTTCTTGCCTTTTCAGGTCGCAGAAAATTAAAAATAAGAGAAATAAAAAAGGTCGTATGGCCATTTCATTTAAAAGGAGCACAAAAGCGAAAGATTAAACGAATAACACCAAACAAGCCGGAACAAAAAATGAAAAGGCTTTTCCATTTTAAAATTTCCGCCCAATTGAAAATAATTTTAAAAAAAACTATTTGAAACAAAAGAAAAAATAAATCACGTGTATTTGGGGCCATCCAGTCAGAAATGGAGATGCATCCAAACAATGAAAAGAAGGTGCAAGGAAGGTGCAAGGTAGTTGTGAAGAGGTCACGAACAACGTCATGTCGTCCTTTTAATATACAGTCCCACTTCCATCTCTATGTCATGTCATGCCATTGCCAAAGGATATTATTAATAACTTCTTTTCCTAACCCAATTTATTTAATTGTGTAGAGAAGAAGGAATATGATTTATTTTTTTTCAACTTCAGTTCTTTAATTATAATAGTTAATCAAAAGAAAAAAAAAACAGAAAAAATGGACAAAGTGGGCATAGTTCATGAGGCCATTCATTAATGTCGATAGTTGGAAGTGGTCATGGGTTTCAGCACGGCGTTCCCACATTTTCAAACTCCTCTTCATACCCGCGCACTATGGCAAGAATCCGTTGATCCAAATTAATATATATTTTGCTATTACATTTATATAAACATTACCAGCAACTCATTACATTATGTTGTAGAAAAAGAATATCAGACACATCATCACTCACACGCCCAACTTCAATATCAACACAAGTTCCAATCTCGACAGTCTCTCTCACTATCTCACTCTCTCTCTCTCTATTGCCCAAAGACTCTGATTATTGATCTACGCCTCTCTTTTTGATCAAACATATGCACTGGTTGTGTTTGTACATGGAAGCACCCTCAAATATCGGGCAATATATTGCCATTTCACTCCATTCCCAGTGAAAGTTGGATGCTTTTCATTCCATTTAAGGCACTTATACTCCAGTCTCTGGTTTTAAGAGAGACCCTTTTCGTTGAATACCAAACTTTTGAAAAAAGAAGCTTGAAAGCAATAACATCCGAGGCGAATGTAGAGTCTATATAGGCTACTACTAGGAAGTAGGCCCGCTTGAACCGAACAGCGTGTGTTTGCCTTGTGAAGATCGAAAGGAGGAGGGAAAGAATGTTGGGTACTTCTGGGGAGGTTTTATTCCGCTGAGCTTTTTGATGCTTTCTTTAAAAAAAAATTTTCGTTTGTGGGTTTTTGCAAAAGAATCGACTCTATAGCATGAGAGTTGGTTTTGATAAAGAAGAACTAGGGAGCGTCGAAGCAAGGAAGAAGACAGGTAGAGATAGAGTAAAATAGTGAGCGTTTAGTAAGTAGCTTACTCTAAAATGCAAGAAGACAAGCAGAAAATAAATGGTGGAAATGAAGACTCCCAGAAGAAGGAGAGACACATAGTCACTTGGACTCCACAGGTTTTCCTCTTCTCTCTCATGTCCCTGCATCTTGCATTATCTACTCTTTGTTTATGCCCTGCTTCTTGTTTTGAGATTATTCGTCGTTAGTTTTATCTGATTAAAGTTGTGGCGGTACAGGAGGATGATATACTTCGTGAGCAAATTAACTTGCATGGAACTGAAAAGTGAGAAGATTGTCCCTTTTGTTCTTGATCTTTTGGTATGTATTTGTGGGCTATTATCAACTCCATAAAGGGCATGAGCTGAGGGGTTTTTGGTTTATTTGTTCTTCTAAATCCAGTTGGTCGATTATCGCCTCAAAGTTCAAGGATAAGACGACAAGACAGTGTAGAAGAAGGTCAGTGAAGTTGTACTTATGAGATCGCAGTCAAAATCAATGCTTTAATGACTTAATAGCTCAACTAAATAGCAGCTAAGACCTTCATCGTAAGCTAGCCGGATGGGGTTTTTGTTTGCTCTTCTTCTATTTTCAGCTGATAAAAGCCTGCCATTTATCCTGATGAACAAGAGACTGCAATTTGATTAGTAGCTTTGTTTACAGATGGTATTCGTATTTGAATTCTGACTTCAAGAGGGGAGGATGGTCCCCAGAAGAAGACATGCTTTTATGTGAGGTAATTGATTCAGTGTTTCCGTATTATCTTTAATTTGTAAATAATGATTGTTTAAACGAATTGATCATCTCTCCTCAGTTCTGTCTCTGGTCCTGCTGTGTCTTTCTGTGATCCTGTAATTGTGGAGTTTTTAAACCAGCAGAGCACATGGTGTTTATTTGGATTCTATAACATTAGGTAGCTTAATCTGCACATGTAATATGACAATGATCTGAAAACTTGAGATCGTCTGCAGGCTCAAAAAGTATTTGGTAACAGGTGGACGGAAATAGCAAAAGTTGTTTCGGGAAGGTATATCCTATCTCCTGCAGTTCAGGTGTTTTTATTTGTTGTAATGTGCTTTTCAAAGCTCAAAATGCATTGCCTATGCAGGACAGACAATGCTGTGAAAAATCGATTCTCCACTCTATGCAAGAAAAGGGCAAAATACGAGGCCTTTACAAAAGATAATAAAAATACATTTATCAATTCAAACAACAAAAGAATCATATTCCGTTATGGGTTTGACACGGATGAAGTAGCAGAAAATAGAGGCGCTGCTAAGAAGCCAAGGTACAGTATGGTTTAGATGTCTGCATGCCGTAGTAAGCTTTTGAAATTCTTAATAATGTATTACATATTTTTGTTGACTTCAGGAGATCCTACATCCCGGAACATACAGCAAGTTTCAAATTCAGAGATAGATCTCACCCGCAAGGTGGAAATCAGCAGCCTAGACCTCCATTTGCAGTATTAACTCAAAACATTCAGGATATCAATGTGCCTGGCCAACCTGATGTTGATAACGCCAATGAGGTTGCTGCTAATGGTAAGTTCAATCAAAACTTATTTGATTGATGGTTGCATAAGTTGCTTTCAAAAAACCACATGAATAGGAGAGTCCAAATAGAGGGGTTATATTCCATTTTCGCAAGTACTTCATCCTGATCATCTTTGTCTGCTCAGTCTCTTGAAAGTTTATGAAGTTATAATTTGTTATTTACCAACAGCTCGAAGCAATAAAACTCAAGTAACTTTTCTCAAGAAGGATGATCCAAAGATAACTGCTCTGATCCAACAAGCAGAACTTCTTAGCTCGCTTGCACTGAAAGTTAGTGCGGAGAATACAGACCAAAGTCTGGAAAATGCTTGGAAGGTTAGCTTTTGTTATCAGCTTTTTTCTGTCGAGCACTTCTCAGTATATTGTGTTTGCTATGGTGATGTACTCACAATTACGTGAAACAGTAACCCAAATGTTATTTTTTATTGGAAAATTTTTATGGAAACATTTTTTATATGCCCTTATTTTGAAATTTTTTGCATACTTATAGGTTCTCCAAGATTTCCTTAATCGAAGCAAAGAAAATGATAGCTCCAGAAAAAGTATCTGTGACAGTGACTTCCAACTCAAAGATTTTAAAGACTTGATAGAGGACTTAAGGAGCATTGATGATGAAAATCGGCTACCGTGGAGGTAAGAAAAAGATGGTTCTTATATTCAGGCTTCAAAAGAACCTGTACCTCATAGTTTGACTTGTAATTAAAATATTGTAGGCAACCTGATCTGTACGAGGCCTCTCCAGCTAGTTCTGAGTACAGTACAGGATCAAATCTAATGTCATATACAGTACCTGACAACGCAGAGCATGCTCGAACTGAGATTGGTTCTCTGCATAAGGATATTGAAACTGAGTTGCAGTCAGTTCTAAATGAAGAGCAAAACAGTAGAGGTGAATGTGAGAAAGAAGCAATTTGCAGGGCAAACATCACTCAAGGTAATGAATTTTTATATGTGATTCAAGGGTCCAAGTATACAACTTCTATTTCCCATGAAGCATAGAATTTCATATAAGTAGTGTGCTCACAATTGAATCTTACTGCAGTGGAGATCTTTCCATCTTGCGATGAGCCGACAAAAAATGACATAGTGGTTTCTGTCTCATCAAGTACAGAGTACAGCTCCCCTATTCATGTTACCCCAATTTTCAGATCCTTAGCAGCAACTATTCCCAGCCCAAAATTTTCAGAAAGTGTAAGTTCTTTAGATAAGCAGTCAATTTGTGAACTTTTCCTTTTATCTATCTTTGGCATAGAATCAGTCACCTTCAACTCTGTTCGTAGGACTTAAAAGTAATCAGTTATTGAGGTTGTAGCACACACAACAGGACTGCTTAGTGGTGATCAACGTAGTTCTAGTGAAATTACTTATACTGCCTACTGTGACTTACATTCTTCCTTTCTAAATGTTCCGAGATTAAATGGTTGATCATGATAGTACCTTTGAAGCTGGGATTGTCTGTTAATGGTCAATTTATTAGTGGATTTGTGTCTCCTGATGATATCATCATCATCATCATCAATATGAAAGCTCTTAAGCTATTGAGAAAATACTAGCATATTTTTCAAGTGGCTATGGAAGGATTAGTTAGGCTGTGGACTCTATTGGTAATTATTGGGCCATTTAATAAACATTAAATGTGCTGCTGAATAAAACCGGAACATATATTTAAAAGCATCAACTATATCATGTTCTAGTTACTTTTTATATAGTTACTTAGCTTCAGTAGTTAATATTAATTTGACTCGATTTGACGGTTTCCATTGTTATGAGGTCAAAGACTGAGAAGTCATCAATTTGTTGCAACTGTTCTGTGATAATGCCAACAAAACCTGCAGCCATAAGCTGCAAACGAATGGAGGTAGCTCCTAATAGTGTGATCGAGCCCCTTAAGGAAATTCCCTATTGTCATAGTTGTTACATAGCATCATTTAGGGAACTCTTAGTTATATGCAGGTGTTTCTAGTTGCAGGGGTTGAAACCCCCACTTGTATATTGAAGTTATGCGGAAGTTTAATTTATAAAGGAAAAAAGACCAAGAAAAATTTGCTATATGGGAATAAGCAAGAATCAATGAACTAGGAAACTCCAGTTAGACCCAATGTGGCTCTAGATACACTGAATCACAATGTCTAGGAAGCAGCTAATTAGTGATGTAACATGAAAACTGTTGAATGTTGTCCATCTTAAGTGTCCTTATACACAATCTAGAATTTGATTAATCATTGTTGATAAACTCCTCTAGAAAATATCCCCTTCTTATAAGCTTGATATCCACAAGCAGTTTGAGTTGTCTACTGAGCTTCACATTATAGGTGCAATAAAGGTATGATGTTATTATCTCAGAGTTCAGTGCAGGACTAACCATTTCCTTTTTTTCTTTTCCCAGGAGAGAAACTTCCTACTAAAAACGCTTGGAATGGAGTCTCCTGGTGTTAATCCAGGCTCAAATCAATCTCAAGCACCATCCTGCAAAAGGGCCCTCCTCCAAAGTCTTTAACAGACCTCCCTGATCTATCTCACGTCAAAACCATCACATGTTCATTCCCCATCTTTAATCTCACCCAAGGCAATTTGTTTACCAAGTTTTGGCTTCCGTTGTCTTCTCAGGATTGCAGCCATAATGGCCGGAACTTTTATTGAGAGGCATATTTAGATCTGCATTCCAGAAACATGGTATAGAATGCTAAGGTGCATTCTAGCCGCTCAGACACATCTAACAACGTGATCTGAGTTCATTTTTATTCCCCAACAAAAAAGAATATCACCCCTATACTCGCATCAAACCAGTGTGTTAAGTTTATGCATCCAATTCTTTTGTTTTCTTGATTTGGTCCCAGGTGTTGTGTCTTCTGATCTGGTTTTTGGCCTTTGATTTGGCTTGTGTACAGAACCTACCATATGAGTGTCTAGTGAGAGTATAACTATAGAATGGCAACTAGCCACTATACAATGAAAGAAACAGAGAAAAAAGTAAAGGAGGATTAACCAGCTTATTGGATTCCCGTTGATGTTTTTGAGTCTGCAAAAGGGTATAGAATAAGTTTTTTTCCTTTCTTCTCCCTTCATTTCTACTGTAAGTTGACTTGATATGATTGCAATGGAGATTGTTTTGGTTTCGGAATGCATAATAGCCCATTTTTTGTCTTTATTGACTCAAGCCGAAGTACCAAACAAAGCATGATAACTTCCACAAGCAGAACATGTTGCAATGCAGTGCAGATCCAGAAAAAAGGCACAAACTATGAGAACATCCGAAGTACCAAACAAAGCATGATAACTTCCACAAGCAGAACATGTTGCAATGCAGTGCAGATCCAGAAAAAAGGCA
>JAOXYD010000003.1:9665665-9676103 GCA_028565735.1 Pinacopodium congolense | reverse complement strand
CAAGAAATGAATACAAATTAATTTCGAAAAAAATAATATAAACTTTAAAATTTATTTATAAATAAATTCTTTTATTTAAATAGTTATCATTTAAAACATATAATTCAATTGAATTACTTATAATTATATTTGAAAAAAATCTAAAATCTAAAATTTATTTATATATATTTCCTAATATAACCTTTTAACATAATAATCTTATAAAAATTAAGTAATAATATAATATAATTATTATGCATTATTGCAATATATATTATAATTATTATCTTCTTTTAGTTATTTTCAGTTGTATTTTGTACTCTAGAGTCCATAGTAACATGATTAAGTATGTTATAAGTTTTTCTTTATGATGCACGCTAATATTATTGTATTTTTATTATATTGTATGGTCTTTTATGTGTGGTAGATTATTCATTTTTGTTAGATTCTGAATTTATTTTTGTCATTAGTAGCAGATGTACGTTTAATTTAGGGGTTTTGATCCTTAAGTCTCACGTGTCGGTAATGTATCTATTTAAGGTCTTGAAAATTTTAAAAAATAATAAAAAAGTTTAGTAAAAGTAATTTTAAAAAATAAGAATGTATCTTTTAAGTTTGTGAAATTCATTTAGAAATTCTAACTATTTTTATAAAATTTTAATTATTTATATTAATTTTCATAAAATTCAAATCACAAAATTAAAATAAATAATTTTTTTTATATTTTAAATATAAAAATAATAAATTATAAATAAATTTCATAAAATTTTATAAAATTTATTTATTCAATACAGAGAGTTACGTTAATACTAAAAAAAATTGCCACATTGGTTCGAAGTAGCCGTGTTTAATTATGTGCGTGTCTCAAATCAAGCTTCAATTGTTGCTATGAATTCCAACAGAATTGACTTTGCCTGAAAAAACGGCACAAGTTCATGTCCTGTCCAACCAATAACCCATTTTGTAATTGGGTTTTGTTTTTGGAGTTCAATAACGTAAGACAAGCAGTTATTAGTGGTTTTATTCCCTGCTTAGTTAATGCACGTATAAAACAATACAACAGATGACAGTTGAATTAACTTGGTTGTCTCATCTTAAATCATTTGACTAGTATAATTATTAGTCTATTAAATATTTATTTAAAATGTTAATTGTCATATTTTATAGAAATAAAATAAAAATAATAAAATAATTTGAATGATATGTCTTTAATTAATGTAATTGGCCCATGAAATTAAAAATTTTAAAAGAAATCTTCGAAGGTTGTATGAGGTGGGAAACTGGATCGCACATGTAAATGATTGCGGTCAAAGGCCATGACTATGCTTTTCGTTGGCGGTTGAGATAATTAAATGAAATTTATTGGGTCTTTATTTATTTATTTATTTTATTTGAAGGCCTAAATGAAAGGAAGATAATTTTCACCATTAGTAAACGACCAAAAACTTCCCAGTGGTCACTGACACTGTATTAACATAACATGGTAACTTTCCACTACACAAAATTACCCTCCCACGTGTTAAAATCTGACGCCGTTAAATAATACGAAATCCCAGTAAAATTCCTCATTTTTCATAGCTTTGACAATTAATTATGCATGTAAATTTAGAATAAATTATAACATGAAGTATATTTGTTAAATTTATAATGTTTATAAATATTAATTTTTTTATTTTAATAACACGCAGATGAAACTACACAAATTCTCAATGTAATAAAATTTCAAAATTTAAAAAATTAGTTTATAATAAAATTAAATATAATAACACAATAAATTAATTTATACTATAATTATATTATATTATAATTATAATTTTAGTTCAGTAGTTTAAATTATAAACAAAAATTGAACTAATGCATTGTTTATATTTTTAAAATATGAAATTTTTTTAATATGCATTATTAATTTTTCATATTATTTTTCAATTTAAAATTGAAGAAATTAATTCAAAAGCACATATTTACCTAATATTTTGAAAAAATATTAAAAAATTAATAAGTACATAATAGAATCAAAAGTATACTTTATTCTTTAAAGTGACCAAAGATTTTTTTAAATTTTCTAATAAGTTATTTATTATTGATAATATTGTGAAAAGTAATATAAATAATAATCAAATTTGTTATTTAAAGATGGAAGATATACATATATTTAATTTTTAACAACAAAACCCAATCTTTATTTATTATTTTTAAATATATTTTAGTAGATTACCAATTAAAAATGAGTATTTAAAAGCTTAAAAATATTTTTTACAATGCTAGATAAAAATAATTTTAATATCAGTAAGAGATTATTTAATTTTAACAAGATCAAAAGAGTTTTTTAAATTTTCTTCTCTTTATCATGTGCCCCCTAAGATTATGATAATAAAACAATAATAGCATTATTAAGAAGAAAGAAAGAAGCAGAAAAAAATTTCTAATAAAATTCACGATCTCACCACCCTGCGGATATCAACCAAGGGCATTGACGTAAGCTGGAAAATACCAAAACAGAGAGAGCCGAAAATAAGGCAATGGTTGGTGCATACATACCTGAAAAGTGAAAACACGGTTTGTCTTGCGTGGTGTAGTGCAATGTAGTATATATACTGTAGACGTGTAGCATCTTCTACTTGGACCAAACCGAACTTAATGATGGTTCCAGAAACCCCACTTAGTCATTGTGCTTGGGGTTTTACTTCTTCTGGGAGTTGGGAAACTCAAAAGGTTGTATTGTATGGGGTCGTTCGTTGCTTTGATTGTTAGAAGCTAGAACACGAAACTTAAGTGGAAGAGAGTCGCCAGGATGGGCAACTGCTTAAAGTGTTCTACTTGGAAAGCAGATGCCACCCAGAGCTCGCATACTCCCTCAGGTAACCCTCTCTCTTTGTAATTGGTTTCCTTTGCTCTCTCTCTCTCTCTCTCTCTCTCTCTCTCTTTCCCTTTTTTGATATTTGAGCTTTTGTCTTGCTTCTCGGGTCTTTTGCTTGATTTTTTCTGCAAGGTTTCTGCTGTATGGTTTTTGTCTATGAGGTTTGGATTGCTTGACTTCTGTTTTCATTGCGAGGTTTCCTTTGTTAGGTATGGCTTGTTTTATAGTGATGATTTTAATTTTCTAACTTTATGCATATACGTCTAGATGTTGGATTGATTTTGCTGTTCGGCAGCACCCTTTTCAATTCATTTCTCTGAAACAGAACTCTCTCAATCTTCATTTTGTGGCAATTACCAAAATTGTTAGTTTACGTGATTTTTCTCTTTTAACCCTTCGGGAGTTGCTTTTTATGCATTTTGCCAATGCGCAGTTTACTATAATTTGCTTTCTTCATAAATTGTTGATTTCTGAATCATGGATCAGCATAGTAAGAAGCTATGAGAATGATTAATTTGGAAAACGATTTTATGAATTGTATCTTTTGAATCTGGCATGAATTTAGCACTTCTCTATAAATGTAGGTGATTGATGCCTGTGCTTTTATGATTAAATTTTGAGTTAAAATATTCAAACTTCTTGTATGTGCTTTTAATTTGGATATCACATCACCAATTGGGATTGGACAGAATTCTTAATAGACATGAGTTGATTATGTAAGAGATTTCATGTAATTTGATCCCTTTTATTCTGCCCACTGTAATGAGTATGTTGGCAAATGAGGTTACAGACACAGAAGGAGGTGATTTTTCACATACTTGTCCATGCTAGGATCTGGACATAATTAAGATCTTATTTTCCAGAAACATTCTCTTTGCTTTAAGAGCTAGCTTGTTTAATTTACTAAGCTTTGAGCTCTGAGAAGATGTGAACAAGAAACTGATGGTTATAACTTCTTTTGTACACTTCTCACCTGGGGTATAGTTTAGGAGGTAAGGATAGGGCCTATCTGCAAGTTTATAACTTACTTTTCTGTTCTTTTGATAATTTGGCATCAGATTGAAACTTTGCTTCCCTTTGTGTTACTGCAAGGATCAGGTGATTCACGACCATCTACTAAAACTAGCCGTTCTTCAGTTCCTTCCACTCTTACCCTTCCATCATACAGTGGAACGAGCAATTCTGAAAGCCTTCCCACACCAAGAACTAAAGGTGAAATATTGGGGTCACCGAATTTAAAAGGCTTCACATTTAATGAGCTCAAAAGTGCCACTAAAAACTTCCGTCCTGATAGTCTTCTCGGTGAAGGTGGATTTGGTTATGTTTTCAAAGGTTGGATTGATGAAAATACATTAACTGCTGCAAAGCCAGGATCAGGAATGGTTGTTGCGGTTAAGAAGTTGAAACCTGACGGTTTTCAGGGCCACAAGGAGTGGTTGGTAAGTTTTCTTTCAAATATGCTTTTCATAATAAATATCTCCTTTGTTTTGTAATTGGTAAATTATTTGTTACAGACAGAGGTAAATTATCTTGGGCAACTTCATCACCCAAATCTTGTGAAGCTGATTGGGTACTGCTTGGAAGGTGAAGACAGGCTTTTGGTTTATGAGTTCATGCCCAAAGGGAGCTTAGAAAACCATCTATTTAGAAGTAAGTAACTCTATATTTATGTGGGATCCTTTTCTCCCAATATTTTCCTTTCTTTAAGCTAAATCCCTTTCAGTATTTCTCATTCTGTATTTATCAAGAAACAGGAATAGAAGGCAATCTGCTATTATTTTCCCTGACCTAATAAAGTGTTTGATCTGCCCACTCTTCTTTTCTTTTTACTTATCTTTTTTTCTTGCGCTTTTTCTGTTGCCCTGTCGACAGATACAACATTTTTTATCCAGCTTGGGCAACAATTTACCATAGTAGTAGAGAGGAAAGTGGAGTCTTTGATAGTCATAGTGGCCAGGAGACCATCCTTAATTAGGGGATCATCCATTACTGCTTCTGAATTTGCATACAGTGTATGGATCCTTTACCTGAAAAATTCCTGAAGCTCCTTTCTGTTTGAGTTTGGGCAACTAGTATGGTCACTCATCCACCTGGATGGCTAGTAATCACTGCCTTTGCAAATCATTTCCTATCCATTTAGGCATCTAGAACTAAGGCTCTCCTTGTGTAATTTTTACCTCTCTCCCTAGTTTTTGGGGTTTCAGCAGCTCTTTTCAGCTTCATAGAGTTATAAGGATGCAAGTAGCTGCTTTTATTTGGTTCCTGACCAATATATGGACAACAGACAGTAGCAGATAGAAATGGTTAAATTTTCATGTTCAGTGATTTAAAGGCCGTTCTGTAAGACCCAAGCTAGGAAAAATTAACTGTGGCAAAGCTTTGCCTTGGCTGTCCTATATTTTGTATAAATAGGGCTTTATGAAATGCAGAAATTATAAAAATGTTTTCCAAACAATAATCATTATATTAATTTTGATTCTTAGTAGGACCACAACCACTACCATGGGCAGTGAGAATGAAAGTTGCCATAGGTGCTGCTAGAGGGCTCTCTTTCCTTCATGATGCGGAGTCCCAAGTTATCTACCGTGATTTCAAGGCTTCGAATATTCTACTTGATGCAGTATGATAACATAAAATCAATGAGTTCATACCCTTCTTCATATTCTTTCCTTTTCTTCTTCATGAACTTGCATTTCATTCTTCTTCCTATAAAATAAAGTAGTGATGTGGCATTAAAATGGTTTGGCTTGTAGGAATTCAATGCAAAACTTGCTGATTTTGGTTTGGCCAAGGCGGGCCCTACTGGTGATAGAAGTCACGTGTCTACTCAAGTTATGGGTACTCAAGGTTATGCAGCTCCTGAATATGTTGCCACAGGTCTGCCAATTGTTCTCTTTTGAAGCTTGTTTAACTTCTTATTCAACGTTATTTCCTACAATTCTGATGATAAAAGCTAATGGGATGTTTAGTTAGGTTGTGGGTTGTGGTTTTATATTGTGATTGTTGTATTTTTGTATTAGTAATTGTGTTTTTTTTATCGATTTTTGTGTTGTATTAGTGTGTTTTCTTTATCGATTTTTGTGTTTAGAAAAATAAAAAACCAAAACCAAAAACAAAAGCTAAACTAAACATGGCCTAAAGGTATTGATAAGATATATATATTTTTAACGAACTTACTATTTATATCTGTCGTAAGCCATTGTATCAATGAATATCTAGTTAGATCTTCAAGTAACGACTCTTGATGGATGACTTGTACACCCCTCTTGTTGCCCAAACTTTTCCAACAGAGACTTTGGTTTGGAATGATTAGTTTTTTAGGAAAGTTTGTGTCATTGCTGAATGATGAAAATGCTCATCATTTAAACAATGTTCCAGGTTATAACATGCAAAGATTTCAGAGACCTAGCCTAGTAATTAAAAAAAATCATGATCATATAGGTGGACTAATCCGCTTTTTTAGGGTCCTGCCATTGCTTTCAAAGGAAACATCTGTTTCTTTATGGTGCATATCTTGACATTCTAAAAAGGACTTCATTATTCTTTTCCTAGTCCATTATAATGATGTCTTTATGTTCCAATTTCTGATGGAATACCTATTTACTCCGATTTACTTTGTGTGGAACTCATCTTGTGCATGAATTTCTTGCAAATTTGAACAATTCATTTGTGTAATGTAGTGCTTCCTTTGTGTAACAGGTCGGCTGTCAGCCAAAAGTGATGTATATAGCTTTGGGGTTGTGCTACTTGAACTACTATCAGGGCGACGTGCAATAGATAGAACAAAGGCTGGTTTGGAGCAGAATTTGGTAGAGTGGACCAGACCCTATTTGGGTGACAAGAGGAAAGTATTCCGGATTATGGACACCAGGTTGGGGGGCCAGTATCCTCAAAAAGGTGCCTTTATGGCATCAAACATAGCCTTGCAGTGCCTAAACAGTGAAGCTAAGTTGAGGCCCCGTATCTCCGAGGTATTAGCAACACTGGAGGAAATTGAAGCTCCAAAAAGTGCAGCCAAGCATTCCCACTTGAATCCTCAGTCACCTGTTCGAAAGTCCCCATTGAGACAGCATCACTCCCCTCGCCACTGTACACCTAATGCATCCCCATTGCCTTTTCACCGGCAGTCCCCACAAATACGTTAGAGTGAAGAAATACATTTTATCCTTACTTTTCTCCAACCTGCTTCTGCATGGATGTAACATTTGATTGGCCTGCTTGATGCAATTTTGAGTTACACTCACTGTTGTAAAAAAATGCACCATTTTTTGTAGAAATTTGTTATCTTTCTTGCACAGAATCCGAGCTTGAATCCTACTATTGTGGGAAAACAAATTTTAAAAACAAGAAATATTGCAGTATACTATGGACAGCAGAAGACTATTGCAGTATACTAAAGCAACAGCAACGTTACTGATAAAGAAGTAGCGGTGTCACTGTAGCAATGTTCTCAAGGGAGAACAAAGGAAGGAACATTGCAACTGTTATTTTTGCTGAGAATTTACTGTAGCTTATATGGTAGTTAGTGTGACAGTTAGTTTCTTTTTATTGCTTTCATAGTTGTATAAATACACTGATTGTAAAGTGGCGGTTATCAATTGAAGTTCATTTTCATCCAATTGCTTTGATATGGTATTAGAGAAAATGTTGTGTTATTCTTGATAGTTCTTGAAGATTTTTGAAGGAATTTCTTTAGCAAACAGTATTGACGCTTGAATGAGATGGCAGCTCTAAAAGGTAGACCAAAAGAAATGCTTTCTAATCCTTATTACTTGCATGCGAATGAAAATCTTTCTTTAGTATTGGTTAATCCAGTATTAAATAGATCTAATTACTGTTCTTGGGTTAGAGTTATGCAGATGGCTCTAAAATTCGAAAACAAATTGAAGTTTGTTGACGGAAGTATTAATATTCCTGAAGTAAATGATGAGCTATTTGATGCTTGGGATAGATGCAATAATATGGTTGTGTCATGAATCTTAAATTCAGTCTCGAACTCCATTGCTCAGAGTGTGATGTGTTTTGAGCAAGCAGTGGATATATGAAATGACTTGAGTGATCGATGATTTGTTGAAGGAGATAGTTTTCAATTAGCCGAGTTGCAAGAAGAATTATATGCCTTGAAACAAGGAGAGTTATCGGTGACTGAATACTACGCACAGTTGAAGGTAATTTGGAATGAAATTTCTGTGTTAAGGCCACTTCCCAATTGTCATTACAATCCCAAATGTTCGTATAATGTGGTTCCAGATATGAGGAATTTGCTACAGCAAGATTATGTTATTTTTTATTTTTACGAGGATTAGAAGAACCTTATGCCTCAGTGAAGTCTCAAGTCAGGTGATTGAACCTCTGCCCAGTCTGAAAGGTTTTTTCAATGGTTAGACAATAAGAGAAACAACTTGGTTTGGTTATTATGCATCAACACATGAAGATTCAGGTAGTAACATTTAATGCAAATAAGAGTCAAGAAGGATCTTTTGATTTCAATAAACGACATACGAATAACAAGAAACCAGTTTGTACATTTTGTTTGTACTGAGGATAAATGTTATCGTAAACATGGTTTTCCACCTGGATATAAACCTAAAAGCAAGTAGCAACATCAAGTCAATCAAACAAAAACAGTTCATATGATAGATGAGATGGAGGAAGGTTTCAATGACATTGAAATTTCGCTACCAAATAATGCTGGTTAACTAGATAATCGACAAATGTTCAATTTTACACAAGAACAATATGCTAACCTGTTGTTGTTGATTCAGAATGACGGAAATTGTAATGCTTCCAAGATTACAAGGGTGAATGCCTTAACCAGCACTAATTTGAATGATTCGGCAGTAGATAAGATCATTCTTTCTTGTTCTTATACAATACAACAAGACCATAATATTTGGTATATAGACTCTGGGGCAACAAATCATATTGTTTGTTCACTTGATTTATTTCAATCTCATACATCAGTTGTTGATGTCTCTGTTAAGTTGTCGAATGGAAAAAGCACAGTAGTAACTCATGTGGGAACTATAATCTTAAATGGTTTATTACGGCTTGAACAAGTACTATATGTTCCTGGTTTTACTTTTAATCTCATTTTCATAAGCAAATTATTGAAAGGATCATCATATTCATTGTTCTTTGATGATAAACGCTACATATTATTCTTTGCTTTTGAAAGGGATTAATGCTTGTTTTACACTAAACATATAAGATAAAGTTAGGAAATAAGTTAGGATTCGAGAAATCTACTTAATTTATTGGATAAATCCTTAAGCAACCTGATTTAAATCATTGAATAACCAAACTTTGATTTATCTTGAAGATAATAATCTAAAATTTCGAATTTTTGGATTAAAACTTCTTAGTTTTAAAGCCTTATGCTTAAGATTATAATATAACCAAACTCCAACTTAAATATTTAAAGATTAAGTTTTATCTTAACCATAGCATTGTTTAGATTGAGTGAAGTGGTTCTAGAACAAGTTCCTTAATCCACTTTTAATCTATTTAGGTCATAAAAGAGCATTTTTTAACCAATTTTATCCATTAGATAACTCTTATTATTAACTAAGTTATTCTACATAACTTAGAGCTTTTAAGTTTATTTGGTAATTTTAGTTTATACTTACATTCAATTAGGATTCTCCAAATAATTGTGACCAAATTTGCTCTAGTACTTACAATTTAGCAAAGTATCTTCGTGGAAACAATACTTAAATTTTAAATACTTCCACTTATTACTTGTGACTAATGCACTTGTTATCAGTATTGGTTTGAAGTTGAATATAGAAAAGTGTACTTAAAAGAACATCAATTTAGAATTAATTTGAATGAATTAACTTTTATAGAAACCAACTAACATATATAATTTTAAAATTTGACAATTAATAAACAAACTAAATAACATCGTTATATTTATTAAAGGATAGTTTATTGGGATGATCCATTATACATAATTATTTTAGTTTTCACAATTTAATGAAAATTTTCTTTATTTTTTATGTTCTATTATAAGGTAAAAAGAGACACTTTTATGTGATTTTAGTTATTTAAAAAGTACTAATAGTATTTAAATTTTAAAATAAGACCTCAAGTTAAATATTTCAATTTTTTTTATAAACAGGATATCATGTAATTTGGCCACTATACGCATAACAACCTGGGAAAGGGCAATAGCTCTATTAGCGCTTGTACCGGGGAGATGCCGTAAGAGTAAATGAAAAACAAGAGGCAAGGATCGTTAGCACTACAAAAAGAAGCTTAATGACATGTAAGAACATATCTTTTTTTATTCACACAGATTGAAGCCAAAGATCTCTAAATGTTAGAGCCCTAATCTTGTTTGAGGTAAATCAAGACCGAAGAAAGGGGGAACTGTCAATTAAAGAAGAGAAGGTTGGAATCTTTGCTTACCTTGGAGCTTAACCAAGCCCCCATCATGATTCCAACATTGTGTTGAAGCTCCAGATTTAGATAACTCTTAAACATAATTTTGGCGCCCAAACAAGTTGTGGCTAGGGATGTCAAAAATTGACCCGACCCGATAACCCGACCTGCCTAACCTGGACCATACCCGACCTGACCCGAATTGACCAAAAAAGT
>JAOXYD010000003.1:9637434-9652982 GCA_028565735.1 Pinacopodium congolense | reverse complement strand
ACTCTAATCCCTAGAAATCAGGGATTTAAACGATTATTATAGCTATACAATCTTTCCAAATAAGGCCCCATATTCGACAGATACAAACAAACTTAAAGTGATCATACACTATTTAATAAAGATTAAAATTTAAAGGAAGTTACAAGATTCTCGCTTTATGTTGAGGATATAATTGTGATTGGTAATGATAACAAGAAAAGACAATCTTTGAAGGAATGTTTAATTCAATGTTTGAAGTAAAGGAGTTAGGTAGTTACTTTTTAGGGATTGAAGTAGCTCACTCCAAACAAGGGATCTTCATCTCACAACATAAATACATAATTGATCTCCTAAAGGAAACAGGAAGACTAGCTTGTAAACTGGCACCAAAACTTATAAATCTAAGCTATAAACTTGATGAAGCTAAACAAGAGTATTGTTGATCAGGAGGTGTACTAGCATCTAACTGGAATACTCATTTATCTATCACATACAAGGCTAGATATAATGTATTCGTTAGTGTAATAAACCAGTTTATGCATAATCCGCAAGTAGTTCATTTGCAGGCTATTTATAAAATTCTAGACTACTTAAAAGGAAGTATAGGGAAAAAGAACTTTCTAGAAGAGACAATGCATTAGTCCTTCAAGCATATTCTAACACAAATTATGTAGGGTCACCAATTGATAAAAGGTCTACTTCTGGATATTGTACAATTTTGGGTGGTAATCTTGTAACATGGAGGAGCGAGAAGTAGAATGTTATGGCGAGACAAGTGCAGAGGCAAAACTTAGATCTATAGCACTAGGGATTTGTGAGCTATTATGGCTAAACATTACTTGACAATAAGGTGGACTGATCTAGTGAAGTTTTGTTATGATAATAAATCAACAATAAATATCGCACGTAATACGGTACAACATGACCAAACAAAACATATTGACATTAATAGGCACTTTATAAAAGAAATTATAAAGTTGGTTAATTTGTATGACTTATAGTCCAACTAGAGGAAAGCTTGTAGATGTGCTTAAAAAAGGACTACCCAGTATTTCAAAGTATCATCGGCAAGCTGGGAATGACATCAATCACTTAATTGTGCCTAATTAGTGTGAAGATTGTATATTTTTAATTACTATGATTCCCTATTTAGTGGGGTCCTATGTTTTAGGTGATAAATTTAGAATATCTTTTTCTTTTTAATGCACCATGTCCTAAATTTCCCACATCTCAATCCAGACAACCTTCAAATCAATTAAACAACTAAAATGCTCCACTAAAGCGAGGAATCCAACTCAGAGGAAGTATAAGAAACTAAAGAAAACCCAAATGCTTGTTATTGCTAATGGATTTTGATAAAAGAATATAATTCGAAACAATGGCCACAAATTAACTGAAAATAACACGAAAATTAACTGGGCATACATTTGCAGATACAGCTGGAATAGGCTATTAGAACATATTACCTGCTCATTAACTAAAATCAAGCTCAGCATAGGTCTGCTAAGACTCCATTGATTGCCACAGTCCTCAAATAGAACAATCTCAAACAGAGTCTTCAGAATCTGACAGTGCACAGAAGTATAAGCATTGATTTACCATAAGAAGCATATATTGCTGTTGATCAAAAAATACAAAAGAAAAGTACAGTATAACCAAGAACCACTAGCTTACTTCTGGAAACAAATTGGGACAACCAGTGATATGACGAGTAAGATTAATTGAAGCAGAAGAATTGGGTCCCTCTCCCCTTGTGATGTTAAAATAGTAAGCAGCCAAATTATGAACTGCAGATGCACACTGTAATAGTAAAATCACAAAGATAAAAGATAAAAGATAAATATGCAGCCTAATGGATTAGTTCAGAAATCAAAATAATTGTGAAGTTCAAGGAATATGTATACAGAAAGATAGAAGCAATAACATTCAGATTTTACACATCTAAGTTGATAAACTCAAGCAAGATGTTTGATGCATTTGTACAGGAACAGCTGTTGATAGAAAACTAATGGCAAGCTTAAGCATTAGCCTGACTGACCTGTGATGAGATATTTGTATCAAGGCCTTTAAGGCCAGATTTAAGTGAACCAGCAATATGCATGAAGGTGGCCGTATCTAGATTCAATAAGAAGGCAATATGGCTGCTGAAGAGAATCTCCATAAATGAGAAGTAAGCCCTTGTTAGCTACAAAGTAGATAAACATGTTAACTTGCTAAGACGAGTGGAAATGCTGGAAAATTAATCAACTGTATATAGTAAGCACTAAGCATGGAAAACTTGAAAAATAGAACTAATTCCAATGTCTACCACATGAAGATTTAGGATGGTATATAGAAGGGAAAATGTTGAAAATGCAGAATATCTTATTTTGTACAGCTGTTGAAACTCCAGAATATCTTATTTTGTCTAGCTAGAAATTCCATATATAGCCCATGATTTTTGCTCTATCTTAGGATAGAATAATTTGCTCCTAATTTTTGGTAGACAACAGATTTCATGGGATTGAAACGCAGATTTCATGGAATTGACAGAAGTCAAATTCCATTTGTATAAATAATTTACAGCCTATAATCAAGAAAATAATTCCGAACAGTTTAGTTTTTTGTTCATGGTATCAGAACTATTGCTCTTGATACCTCCTTCTGTCAGCCTTCATTGCTGAGTGTTTTCTTCTTTCCAAGTCTTTATTACCAAGTGCAATTTTCTCAGCCTTCATTGCTGATTTTTTCCTGACATTGGCCTTGATTGCCAATTTTCCTTTGTTCTTACTGAAACCTTTGACATGTCTGGAACTTCAGAAATCAATTCCACTACCAAACCAGAAGAGACATCAAATACCCAACAAGTAGGGGATTTGCAAAATATCCAGGCATCCTACAGGCTTAATGGAAAAAATTATTTGAAGTGGTCACAATTTGTTCAAACATTTCTCAAAGGCAAAGGCAAACTCAGTCACTTACTTGGAACTGAACCGGAAGAGGAAGACCCTAAATTCGCTGGTTGGGATGAAGAAGATTCTATGGTCATGTCATGGCTTTGGAACTCTTCATGTTACCTGAAATAAGCGACACTTGCATGTTCCTACCAACAGCTAAAGACATATAGGATACTGTTCGACAGACCTATTCAAAGGCAGGAGATGCAGCTCTAATCTATGAGATCAAAATGAAGATCTCAACCACTAAACAAGGTAACCTTTCTGTTACTCAATACGCCAGTCTTTTGCAAAATCTAAGGTAGGAAATGGATCAATATCAGTGTGTTTATATACTGTGTAGTGAAGATGCAGCCACCTTGAAAAGCTTTATCAAAAAGGATAGGATTTATGACTTCCTTGCAGGTCTCAATGTGGAATTTGATTAGGTAAGAGTTCAGATATTGGGAAAGGAAAAATTACCGTCTCTGAAAGAGACAATATCACTGATCCGAGCTGAAGAGAATAGGAGAGAAGTTATGTTGGAGTCTAAAACATTAGAAGGCTCAGCAATGGTTTCCACAAAGTTGAACAATAAGGAAACAACAACAGGTAATGGGCGGGAAATAAAGACTCAATTTGGTGCACATATTGCAAAAAACCACACCATACGCGAGAGAATTGCTTCAAACTCCATGGAAAGGAGTAAGTCCTTAGCCTTAAAGGAGGATTCAAAGGAGGAAAAACCCACTTTACTAATGGGGAAGACCAAACTCAAGAAAAATCCAATCAAGTTGATATTGGAGAATTCAAGAAAGAAGAAATAGACAAGTTAAGAAACCTCCTAAGTTCTCGTGAAAAGTCCTCTAGTATGTGTTCATTGGTTCACTCAGGTAAGTGCCTTAACTCTCATGTTTTAAGTGCCTCGAGTATGTCTTCAATAGGCTTTTAGGTCGTTGACTCAGGAGCTGTTGACCATATGATTCATAACCCAATTAGATTTAGAACATATAACCCATGTCTTGGAAATAGGAAAATTACTGTTGCAAATGGATCTTCTATAACCATTGCAGGCCAAGGAAATGTAAATCTATCTGATTCTTTGTTCCCAAATAATGTGCTACATGTCCAAGAATTGTCCTCCAAGCTCATATCCATTCATCAAATTACCAAAGATCTAAACTGCAAAGTAACTTTCTATTCTATTCACTGTGTTTTTCAGGATTTGATTACGAAGAGGATGATTGGATTTGCTAAGGTGAAAGATGGGCTTTATTACCTTAAGGAAATGAGTGGCAACCAAAAGAAAAATAATCAACTATCCTTCATCTGCTCCTCAAGTAACCTCTCCCATAATAAATTTGAAATTTGGCTTCACTGTCTCAGTCATCCACCTTTTATTTTACTTAAAAACATGTTTCCTTTACTTCTTAAGAATGAAGATGTTGGTAGTTTTCATTGTGATACATGTGAAATTGTTAAACATCATCTGGTGTCATTTCCATCGAGCAATACAAGATCTACTAGACCTTTCTCTTTGATACATACTAATATTTGGGGGCCTTGTAGAATTTCTAGTATTTATGAAGCTAAATGGTTTATCACATTCATAGATGATTGTACTAGAACTACCTAGTTATTTCTTATGAAAGAAAAAGCAAAGGTAAGTAGTATTTTTCCAATGTTCCATAAAATGATTTCTACACAATTTGGAAGTTTGATTAAAAGAGTAAGATCAAACAATGCAACAGATTATTTTAATCAAAATCTCTCATCTTTCTTTCAAAAAAAGGGTACAATACATGAGTCATCTTATGTAGACACCGCCCAACAAAATGGGATTGCCGAATGAAAAAATAGACATTTACTCATTATCACTCAAGCGATTTTGTTTCGACATGAAGTTCCAAAAACCTTTTGGAAGGAGGCTGTTTTAATTGCTACATATTTGATAAACAGAGTACCTTCCCAAGTTTTAAGCAATCAAAGTCCCATAACTGCACTTTCTGTTTTTCTAATTTTAATGTTTCTGACAAATTGGAACCAAAAGTGTTTGGTTGTATTGCTTTCATACATATTCATGCACATCAATGAGGGAAGCTTGATCCAAGAGCTTTAAAATGTATTTTTGTGGGATACTCAAACACAAAGAAAGGGTATAAGTGTTATCATTCACCTTCTAAAAAACTTTTTACCTCCATGGATGTCACATTTGTTGAAAATGAACCTTACTCTCAAAGTAATAATCCTCATCTTCAGGGGGAGAGTTCTTGGGAAGATAAGGAATGCCTCCTTAATTTTGATTTTCAAAGTCTTGCGCCTAACTTGAAGTCTTCCAAATTTGATCATACACCTCACATTGAACCCAATTTTAAAGGAGAACATGCTAGCAGTGGAACTGAGCCTAAAATTGATCAAGAACCTATTGAATTTGAAGTTGAACATGTTGATAACGAAAATTCTACCCTTGAAACTAGTTCTGCCCCTGAAACTGAGCTGAAAAAGAGAAAAGCTGGTTTGAATCCTATTGCACCACTTAAAGTCTACTCAAGGAAGAAAGTTCCTATTTCCGAACCTATGCAAATCCAAGAGTCTGAATCACAATCAGGTACTGAATTTTCTGTCCCCTTGTGTGTTCAATCAGATTTTTTCCCTTGTGAATTCAATGATTTAGACCTGCCTATCGCTGTTCGAATAGGAACTCGAGAATGCACTAAGCATCAAATTTCAAATTTTGTATCATTCCATAGATTTTCTCCACAACAAAAAAGCTCTAAATGGGGTTCAAGTCAATTATATTTATAATAAGCAAGACATGATTAATATCTATGTTCTACCTTAATGGGAGTGTTTTGAAGTATAAATAACATATAGAGTAAATATTCCATATTACAAAGATACAAGATCTTAAGATTTTAGAATATGTATATATATGTACCTTCATCTATTATAAACATGAAGAAAGTATTCAGCTCTCTTCTTTGTAGTAATCTTCCTAATTACTAGGATCTTTTTATACTAATATTAAGAAGATTCCTTTTTCCATTTAAGAGGGGAAGAATATTGAATAAGAACAATCAAAATTTTACAATAAAAAAGTTAGAAGAGTTTGGTCCTCTCTTAATTCCTTGCAGGCTTGGGATGCTATGTTGGCTAAAATACGACTTTTCTTGTTGAAAGCTCAATTACTCATGAAGAATAATCATGATCAACATTGTCATAACTTGTCCTTTGGACCTGGACGGTTTGTATGGCTTCATTTATAGCCTCGCCGTAAAAAATCAGTACACAAGTGACATTTTCATAAATTGGCTCCAAAATTTTATGGTTTATTAAAAGTATTGAAAAGGGTAGGCAAGGTTGCTTATAAGCTAGAACTTCCTGAAAATAGCAAGATTCATAATGTGTTCCACATTTCCTTGCTTAAGGAATTTAAAGGTGAGTTTCCTTCAACTATGCCTACATTACCTTAGAATATATATATATGTGTGTGTGTGTGTGTGTGTGTGTGTACCTTTATCTATCCTTCGTTCTTGACTCCATAACAGTATATCAGAGGTGTTGATTGCATGGGCAAGTTTGACAATTGCAGAAGTGACATTGGAAACTACAACTGATCTTTATAAGTCTTATCTTTAGTTCGAGCTTATAGACAAGCTCTTTGTCTATAAGGGGAGTAATGTTAAGGAAGCTTTCATAAGAAAAACATACAATAGAAGCCAAGTCAAGAGAACATAGAAAGATTTCCATTTTTATCGTTACTTTAATTAAGTCAATAAGTCCTAGCTAATTTAAGAATTTGAGTTGTGAGAATCCTATTTCTATATTTTTTTTAATTGTTAAGTGTCTTACTTGGTTATCTTTCTAATTATTAGGAGCATTTGTATTATGGTAAGAAAGATCTTTCTTCTATTTAGAGGAGGATCAATATTGAATAAAAATAATCTAAACTTTACAATCAAGAAGTTAGGAAGAGTTGAGTGGTCTCTTAAGAGTAAAACCCCCTATTCTTACATCTCAAAAAGTAGGTTCTTCAAAGAGAGGTAGGAATGTGAACAAGGACGAGATCCTATTTGCAAGACCATAACAAGTAAAAAACAAAATGTGGTAGGCAGGTTAAGCGCAGAATCTGAGTTTAGGTCAAGGACACTGGGAATACGCGAGTCACTATAGTTAAAATAGTTCTTACTGATTTGAAGATAAAATGGGAAAGTCCAATGAAACTATACTGTGATTACAAATCAACAATCAATATTGCACATAACCCTATACAACATGATTGAACAACATACGTTGAAGTTGACAAGCAAGTCATTAAATTAAAACCAGATAGGGGCCTATTCTACACCCTACTTGTTTTAACAAAAGATCAACTTAAAGAAGTATTCAAAAAGGGTCTGTCAAGTACTATACTTCTAGACATTGATAGCAAGCTTGGAATGGAAGATATCCGTTCACTAGCTTGAGGGGGAGTGTCAAATAATGGATCTTTATAAGGTTAATCTTATGATTCTTAAAGGATTTGATGTAATCCCTTATATTTAGGAAATAATCCCCAATATTTAAGGAGCAATTCCTAATCTCTTGGGATTTTTGGTGAGCTACATACATTGGTTAGGAAGTTAAATATTTGATAAGAGATTGGCTTCCTAATTTTAGATTGTTCGGTTAGTGTATATATTCTCACGTACATGGACCATTTGAATCACCAAGAACAATAGCATGCAAACATGAATAGGGCAGAAGCTGCAGACCACTGTAATATCGTATTTCACTATACTGAACTCCTATCACATTCAATGTAGCAAGGAAATTATGATAGCAAAACTAGCTTCAATTGTCACAAGATTTAATTGGCATCATCCTCATTTTACTGTCACCACATTAAAATGTCCTTATTAGAGACAAATTTCAACTATTATATTTAGGGTATATGGGCCATTCTACCTCAATGCACGTGTGAAAAGCATCTTAAATTAAATCCCATTTCAGAACATCACCAAACATCACAATCAGTCATTTCCCAGTTTGCAAAGTTGCAAATTTCAAAAATTAAAAAGAAAATTCTCATGATTGCTGTCAGCTAAACTTGTTAAAGGTAACTCATCAGGAATAAGAGCAAATAACCTTTGACTAATTTTCCTCAGCAAATAATGAGAACAGCCAGAAATCTGAATCCTTAACAGGACAAGACAATAAAAAACCATAACACAAGGACAACAAAAATTACCACCTCAAAAAAATTTTAGGTGCTTCATGCATGCAAGCACATACACACGCACAAAAGCAAAAGGTACAAAAGGTCATATTCACTTGCAGTCACATACCTTTCTGTATGCCAATAAGTCAGCCATATCTATTGACAGCATCATCTTCAGAGCAATGTCAAGTGCATCTGAAAGAGCTCTATCGCCATATAGTTCAAATACACCAAAGTTGACATAGCTTCCCGCAAGAGCTGTCAACATGTTAACTTAATCAGAAAAATTCATTCCACATGTCTGTATGGAATTCTTTATTCAATGACTGATTTTTTTACTACTATATCAAATTCATCGCTAAGTATGAAATATTGGCATTTGCATTCTGGTCAAATGCCAGCATATTTCAACTGCTAAAACATGTAACATCGCCTGAAATATGGGTCCTAAAACTAAAACTAAAATAATCATCACTATTTCTGCAGGAGAGCTGGTAAGTGACAGGGTCATCTTCAGACAAATCCCCATAGGGCTCAACAATATTTCTGCTATTTGAGATCAAGAGACAATCACACAACTAGTAGTTTCTAATGCAAGAAAGTAAGATTCAGGTAGGAAGAATAGAGGGATATCAAATTAGTAGCTAAAACTCATAGAGATTAGAAAATCTGCGCTGTTGGATGTTGTTAGGCTGTTAAAAATTTAGATTCCAGGGCTGACATTTCAGTGACAGTTGTTGACACTTCAGAATTGGATTGCTAGAAAATTCAGCGGAAATTTTGCTTGAATTTTAGTGTACACTACTGAAAATTTAGATTAAGGTGGCTGGAACTTTTTATTGGAATTGTTGGAATTTTATAAAAGAAAACAATGAATGGGTAGTTCCAAGAATCACTCATAGGATAGGAAACTAAGAATTACTCCTAAGGTCTAAAAAGCACTCTTAAAAAAAAGCATCGCACCTTCTAGTTGAAATATCAAAGTCTATAAAGAAAATTCAGACTTTCTTTTTATCAATGGAAGTTTGATTACACATAACATAGAAAAATTCTTGGGATCCTAATCCTAATGGAATAGGAAACCCCAATGAACTTTCAAAATAAGAATAGAATTCTATTTAATAAATATTCTTATTATTCTACCATAAACTTAACTCTAAAATAATAAGGAAAAAATAAAGTAGAAATGTTTTCCTTTTTTAATAAGGAAAACTGGACTAATAATTATTATTTTTAATTATGCATCATTCTTCCCAGCTTGATGAGAGTTTACCGCAACAACTGAATGCTATCAAGCATGTCTTTTTCATTTAACATGACATACTGGCCATTTAAGTTAAAGTTTGTCTTGAAAATTGTATTAGGAGATGGTTCCATATCAAAATAACATGGCATCTCTACCATTGGCATCAAAAACATAAGTAATGTTGCTTCTTGTAATCAAATTGTTGATTCTGTTTGATATGGATATAGATTTACCATATCATAATCCCTTAAATCTAGGGATTATGATTTCCTCTAATTATATATAAATACTACTGTACATCTCTCTTAAAAATATACAGAATAAAAAATCATATTTTTCTGAATTCAATTAGATTCAATTATATCCTTTACGAATAATTCTCTTCTTCATAAGATCCTGAAGTAAACAATGATCATTAAAGAATGAGATGCAACAATTCAACGTTCGGGTAAGTTTATTGATAGAAAGTAAATTGAAAGAAAAGTCCGGAAGACTCAAAACAAATGAGAGGGAAAGAGAAGAAGTAGGGTTAATAGTACCAAAACCAAGAACACACAAAGTATCTCCATCTACCAAAATGACACTAATAGGAGATATATGCGACTGAAAAGTAGAACAAAGGTTAAGATTACCTGTCATATGATCTTTGGCACTAGAATCAATGACTCATTTGGAAGAGGAGGAAATAAGGTGTGTGTTTGGTGTACCTAACTCAGCAATGGCAATGATAGGATAAGATAAAGACTTCAATGCTTCTTGATGTTAAGGAATTGTCTTTACAGAAGATGAGTTAGGTGCAACATCAATGGAGGCAACATGGGCTGATTGAGAAAGATGCCATTCCAAAACCCATTCATGGATCTTGGAATGAGAAAGATAGAAAGCTTGAGTGTTGAAGTTAGAACTTGGACCGATGATGATTATTCAATGTTATAAGGAAAATTTCTATTTTCCACGATTTACATATACAAAAATCATCTTTGATAAAGAAAATTAATTCACAAATTACCAATTAAATTATTGACCATGAAGAATTTGTAATCATGCACAATTGAAAATTCTATAGTAATTTAATGATCAAAGTAGTTGAAAAAATATATATTATCCATACCAGTTTGAAATGGAAAATTATGTTGGCAATTAGATTAAGTGGTTATACATTGTACTTATTCGTAACACTGTCATGGGTTCTAAGGTACGAATCCCTTCTAATTATGCAGTTCACTGCTTGTTGATTATACTGTAAAATTTTCTAAGAAAAAAGTTGGTCATTGTATCACAAGGAAAAGGTAGTTAATTTAAATATCATTTGTAGCTCCGTTGGTTAGTGGTGGGAATATATTGGGAAGGCCGATGTTTCACAGACCCTCCTCTTGACATGCCATAGTTCTGAATTATATGCCAAGTTTATTGGATTGGTTCAACTGGGCCAGTTCATCTGGTTTAACTGATCAGTTCATCAGTCATATAGCTGAGGTTTGCTACTGGTTATAAGAGTTACCCTGTTCAACTTGACCAACTGATTAAGTCTTCGTTAGAAAACATTGCTTTTCTTCATTTTTCTTTTGATTCTGCTTCTTTTTATTACATAATTTTTTATTAATTATCTAGGATATGAATTAGAATTGAGGAACTAGGAAAGATAAGAAGGCTGAAGATTAAAAGAGCAAAATATTCTTTGGAATTATTTACTTCCAAGCAGGGGGATTTTGCCTGACTTCAATAGGAATTATCACGTGTTGTGGTATTGTGCTGTTCTGAAATTGAAGTGTTTAAAAGGAATTTATTCCACACATAGGTGAATGGCACTGAACTTGTGGAAGTGGTCACATTCCTCTTTTAATGTTGCTTGCGTGGAATATGGATATGGGGCACAATATGAATTTGCTTGCCAGGATATTGGTTTTAGGGTCAAAGCTTTACTACTTCAATATAAAAGTAATTGTCAATAAACCATTCAACAGTATGTAAACCATTAGCTCAAAAACTTAGTGAGGTTCATGAATGATCATATATTATTTTTTATATAAATCTAATAACGCTCCCTCACTTGGAAGTATGAAAAAACTTAATCTCTTTTGTGAGGTTCATGAATGGATCATATATTTTTTTTATATAAATCTAATAACGCTCCCTCACTTGAAGTATGGACAAATACAACATATTACAAGTTCGCTAGTTAAGAAAGTGCCAAGACTCAAACTTGAGACTTGTTGGTCATATAAGGCTCTGATAAGATGTCAAGAAATCATTCAACTCAAAAGTTTAAGCCATTTGGTCAAACCGAAGATTAGATCAATTATTATTCTAATAGTAATTACTGTAAAAAGCTTAGCTGATCAAGTTTCTGAATGCTTAGATTTAGCTGGTGCCATATTATAATGTTTAGGTTACCTTTTATTCATACAGAGACCTTTAAATTGTTGGTTGGATGAAGTATTTTTTGTACATTGCATTTCAAGCTACTTTATTATGCAATCATGCTTGGAACTAACATGTAAAATAACATGATAACTATCTATAAAAAAAAAAGCATGATAACTTTCTAAACTTCTTGTATTCGGTGGATATTTTGGTATAGGTTTAATAACTTGGAAAATATTTTTGTTTTCTTCTATGGAATGATGAGCAGTAAATGTAACCAATGCATTATGGTTAAGTTGTTAAAACAGGATGATGGAATAAAGGTAGTTGTAGGGTATCGTGGAAGTAACTGTGGGCTTATGATCAAGAGTAATTTGGAGAATGATTGGATGGAGTCTGACTATAGATTTGCTTGTAGAGCTACTGTAGAAAGGTGCTTGATAGATGGAATCTAAACACAAATCTGCATGTAGAGTTGCTTTAAAAAGGTGCAAATTCTTGTAGGAATGGATATGTGAAGATGAATTGGTATTTTGCCTTTGCTATGATGCTGCTAGTGAAACAGGTAATTGTAAACTTTATCGAGTAATGGAGCAATGCATACAATACTGAAGTTTCATTTGAGGTCGTAAGTTTGACCGAGACATATAAGCAATGAAGTGCAGAAATGTCTGCATTTGTGTGGAGGGTATTTACATCTTATGGTTTGCATACTCTTGTTTGAAACCTCTTATTTTATTTTCATAACTGAGAGTCTTACTGTCATGCCTTCCAGTATGAAGCCTCTTTTATTTCCATAACTGAGAGTCTACTGTTATGCCTTCTTCCAGTATCATTTATATCTGAAGATCTCTAGAAATGGGTGGAATTGCATCCACTAGCGCAGCTTTGTCAGGATCAGAAAAGAACCGGGGGTCTGTAATAGTTACATCAGCTCCAGAATCAAAACCTAGAAAGATCTGCTGTGCTTGTCCTGAAACCAAGAAACTAAGAGACGACTGTGTCGTAGAGCATGGTGAATCTGCTTGTGCAAAATGGATTGAAGCCCATCGGAAGTGCCTCCGTGCTGAAGGTTTTAATGTTTAAAATTGGTTGAAATTAGTTGATATGCAGATACATTTTGGTAAGTTGGCTAACAAAATCAACAAAGGGCACCTTTTAAAGAGTAGTTGAATTGCTTTATATAATTGTTTCCTAGAATTATGAAGCAATTCAATTTTGACAATTGAAGATCACCAAAATGGGTGGATAATATCATTTTCACGTTTTCAAAATTATCTTCTTCTTCGTGGCTAATTTATGTTCATTGTTGCGGTAAAAACATATTCCTCTGATGCATGTTGTTAAATGTCAGACTCTGTTAAAGATTCGTACTCCTTTATATTGTTGGATACAGTCTTATAGGTCTCAAATTGTAGAAGACAAAGGTTTAAAAAAAATAAAGGTATTTCGTATATCACACCCAATACATTGTACAGGTATACTAGTATTAAGCTTAAGTTTAAGTCTAACTTCATACCTCTATCTCATATTTATTACAAATTCAAACATATTTAAATCCTATATTCACTCTAATACTCCCTCTTAAGTTGTAGTATAGATATTAATTATGTTCAACTTATTATAAATATAATTATTTTGTGCTCCGTTCAAGGTTTTTGTGAAGATATTTTAAAGATATTTTCAAGTTGTTCTATAGTTTTAATATATCTCGTAGAGATCAAATGTTGTTGCATTTTTTTTAAAAACAAAATGATAGTCTATCTTAATATGTTTGGTTCATTCATGGCTTAATATGTTCAGTTTTTTTATATAACACAAGATTAGAAGCAATATATATAATAGCTTGATTATCATATCATAACTTTACTTTGGTGTTGGTTAATCTAGTTATTTAAATTAAATTAATTTTTTAATACAAATTCAAAGCTTGACTCAAAACTAATTTATCGACAAATGCATCAATCATCAAGTAATATATTGAATTCAATTAAGTTTGAATTATCATTTTCATAGGAAATCAAACGGCAAGTACCAAGTTACTTATATTACAATTATATATAATTCAAATTAAGTTATTTATCAAATTAAAACTACTAAATGAACTTAAACAACTTCAATCAATGCAAATGGAATAAAAATTGCTATTAAAGTTTACCAAATCAAAAGGATTAGTTAGGGTTTACGTTTGGTTCAATTGAGTTATTTAAAGGTTGTAATGATTGATATAGGGTATTTTCACGAACTCAGGACAATGTTATGATTAAGACAACGCATTTTTTCTATTAATCCTATCTTGAAATTTGGTTATTTATCAGACTTAAGCAATAGTTATAAAGTTCAAGAAGTTTAATAAAAAAATTCCTTATTTTTATATTAATATCCTCACAATTAATTAAAGTTTTGTCATTTATTGATTTAAATGATGTTTATTGATTTTTCTAACAACTAATGTAGATTTATTGGATTCTTAGTTAACTATGACTCTTTTCTTAAGTGATTAGCTTATCAAAGAGATTTAAACATTAAAATAAACAACGGTCAGCTTATAAACATGTATAAGAACTCAATCAAACCATTTCCTAACCTTATCTTAGCCAAAAAATACAATTAACCACTCATTGAAAACAAAGAAGACAAGTATAGAAACTTAACTAACATATTTTTTATTAATCTAACATAAGAGTGAAATACAATGAATATTTGAGTTTAGAAATCACCAAATCAAGCTCTAAAAAACATTTACAGATTTAAATCACGTGCTCAAGCTCATAAAATCTTCAAAAACAATTTTAAATCTCTAATACAAATGATTGAAATTAAGAACACACCTAAAAACCTTATTAATCAAAGAGAGAATCTAAAATTTAAAAGAAAAGTGACGAAAATATGTTACTAAACTTGTGCTTTAAGCTTCTAGAGATGCTTATCTATGTTTTGACTAGGTCTTCTCTAATTTTTTTTAAAATTAGGTTTTCTCGAAGTTGATTGCAAGTTGCTTTAGAAATCGGATTGAATCAAATTGAAACATTGTGTTTGCAAATATCACTGGCTTTTGAAGTTATGGATCAACAGTGTCATTTATAACCCAAGTTTATCTTTTGTAACTGGTTGGATATCAACGTAGGGTGCTGGAGGTATAGAGATTCGTGTTGAACTAAACTATTACATCAACGATGTTATTCACAGTAACATCAACGACACCATTTAAAACCTATGTGGAATTCTTGAAATATGTTCAAAATATGAATCTTTTGCATCAAACCTCATTTTTTAGGCATTAACTTACAAATTAAATAATAACAAATATAAATTAAATAATTTCACATTAAAATAGAGGTAATTATACATCAAATAACATCTAAACACAATATAAAAATATACCCCTATTATGTTAGGACTGAGACTTTAAGAACAATTTCTATTAAGAGCTAAGATATGTAGATTATCTCACATGTTAACTGTGTCATAGCTTAATATTCAGATTTTACACTAGATTGAGATACAACATGCTACCTTTTATTTTTCCATAATACTAAATTCCCTCTAATAAAGACACAGTAGCCTATAGTGGATCTTCGATCAGTCTTAGAGCTTGTCCATCAATGTCTAAGAAACATTTGCTATTAGTATGTTTGTGATTTTTGAACAGTATTCCTTGACTACGAGAACCCTTTAAGTAAAATAAAATGTATTTGAAGCAACTCAATAAGTTAAACTCCTTAGACACTTGATGGTTCAGAATTAATACAATATCATTGCAGAAATTCCTAATTCACAAATAATCATATCCAACTCATAATACATAAGCCTTTAGAAATCATTGATTCATGAACACATCAAG
>JAOXYD010000003.1:9576594-9590417 GCA_028565735.1 Pinacopodium congolense | reverse complement strand
GCCTTTTATAAAGATAGTTTTATTAGTGGATGGTGCACTCTCCCTAGTATATCCTAGACTATGTCCATCATTAGCTATCTTTTGAACCCCTATCGTTAATTCCAATTTCTCATTCCTTTTAGTAAACTTAGGGGATGCTTAGTTGGGTTGTGGGTTGTAGTTTTTTATTGTGGTTGTTGTGTTTTTGTATTGGTTATTGTTTTTTTTTTCGATTTCTAAATTGTATTAGTATATTTTCTTTATCGATATTTGTATTTAGAAAAATAAGAAATTAAAACAAAAAACCAAAGCCCAATTAAACAGGGCCTTAGACAATGATTCTTTGAGGGATTCCATTTCTTTCTTTAATGAGACATTTTCATTTATCAACTTTTGCATATTATCCTTATCTACATTCTTTCATTCTAACTTATGTCTAAGATTTTCATTATCTAATTTGCATTCATCTAATAATGTCAAGGTTTCCTTATGTTTATTAGACAACTTCTTCTTTTTTTCTTAGTTAAACCTCTAAGTACTCTACTAACTCATTACAACTAAGATCTATATCATATTCATCATCATTATTATAACAAGAGAAAAAAGGTATCTTATCATTTTTCATGAAGCATATGTTTAATATCCTTCTTCTCTAGCTTTTAATGCCTTCTTTTTCGTTGTTTCTTTCTTTTCTTTTTTGTCACTTTCTTTAAGTAATAGCCATTATGATCTTATATGACCTATTTCATTGCATTCAAAATAAGTAACATCATCCAATTTATTTTTGGAGTCAAGCTTAGCTACTTTGGAGTCTCTCCTTTATATTGACATCTTCTTCTTTAGAAATTTCTTAAAGTTGCTCACAAGTAAGACTATGTCCTCATCATCATTTCCACTTGTGAAGTCTTCATATTCACTATACACCACTTCCTTTGATGTTATAAATACCACATTTCTTTTCGCTCCTCTTATTTTGTCTCCTTTAGTCTTATTTTATAGGTTAAAAAAGATCTAATCAATTATTCTAATGGGAGGACATTTAGGTCCTTAGCCTTTTAAACGACAGTTAGTTTAACCTCCCATGTCTACAATAATGATCTACGAATCTTTTTCACAAGTTCAACATTAGTGTAGGTCATACCTAGACCCTTAGAGAATTTATAATATTAATGAAACAAGCATACATTGATAATATACTTTTGTTCTACAATATATGAAAAAGTTTACATTGGTGAGCCAACATGGTAACTTTGCTCTATTTTACTTAGTTTATTTCTTCATGGGTTACCTCTAGTATATGTTAAATTTTGTATGTAGTTTCACATATTGATACCTAATTAAATTCATTTCTAATTAGAGCATAAAAGAGCATGTGTCTATCCTTATTATTTAGGTACACTAGCCTCTTATCATTAATATCCCATTCTTTTTTACTTTGGTCACTTCTTTTATCTTCTACAATTTTACTAAGTACATGAGGTCTATTAGACACTATTTCCTATAAATCAACATTCTTGGATAGTAGGAAAAATCTCGTCCTAATTTTATAATGAAGGTATTCATAGCCATAGTGAAAGGAGCAAAGGTGTTCATGTGTGCCATTTTATGATCTTTACTCAGTAATTCGCAATAATTAAACTAATATGAGACCTAGACTCTAATATCGCTTATTGGTCCTACTTGGCAACTAAGAAGGGGGTGAACTAAGTTCTTTAAAATTTTTCTAACTTAACGATTCTTAATTGCATAGACCTTTCAAACAATTATGCATAAGCTTAATAAACAATTAAATAATTTATATACATTTGCATCCACTCCCTAATAATTTGTTGAACATTTAACTATTTCAAAGGCAAACGTACAAATTTTGGTCCCTTTTTCAAGACTTTAGAATAACCTTTCACAATTTTATAACTTCACAAATCATTACCTCTCAAAATATGCTTGGAATATTATCTCAATTAGCTCACAAAATATTTAGAAAGGGACAATAAATATCTTGAATGAATGCACGCAAAACCCACTTGAAACAAACTCAAAAATTCACCAAAATTTTTAAAACAAGCCTTATAATGCTATAAATAACTTGTACATGATTCACACTATATTTAGACGATTTTCACACTCCCCGATGCACTTTTTATAGTGAAAATTAGGCTTATTAGACATTTATAATTGTTGTGCCATGTTAAAAATATTTAATTCATTTTTCTGTTGGTTTTACCCATTAGTGTACAATTCTTGCCTATATCGGTTGATTAATACCTGCATTGGTCAATCAGTCATTGGTCTATCGATATAATACATCGGTCGACTATTCTAGTAAAAAACAACACATTGGTCAACTAACCAAGCCTATTGGTCAATTAGTGGTGGTTGACTAGTCCCTATTCAGACTAGTTTTCCACATTTTCTAACACACTCAAACCCTTTCAAATCAACCCAAAATACTTTTAATCACTTTAAAACATTTTCTTAACTCACACACATTTTAAAAACTTTTCCAAAAATATTTTGGCTCATCAAGAAGATTATTTTAAAACATGTCCCATATATTTTCCTCTTGATTGTGTAATCTAGATGTATAACCTAAACATAAATGTAATTATGCATGAAATGAGCCCTAGAAACATAAAAATGAGTCCAAGAAAAAGTTACACCAAAATATACAATAGTAAACCTATTCAAGGCGTAGCTTGGTCTTTAAACTTGAGTCCTCTTTATGTGATTATCATAAACTCCATTTAAGCTCCAAGACTTATCTTCCAAACACTTTTCAACATACATATCTTATTAAAACCTTAAACATAACAAAACATTAGTACTAAGATTCTTTTGTCATCATCAAATTAAGATGGCACCTCCTTTAATTCAATAAAAGCTCATTCAAAAACCACCCAATGATCATTACAATAGTCTTAATTCATTTGTTACTCAATTGTTATTCAATGGATGCATTACACACATCCTATGATACCTATTTATAAATGAAAAACCTCTAGCTAGCTGTTTATAATCATTGTTTTGTATTAAAAGTCATTAAACATAAAAATTCCCATTAGAAACTCGTCATTACTAATAGAATTTTCACCCACTAATTGACCAATTTATAATACTGATTAACCAGTTTCTATAAGAATCACTTATCAGTCAACCATTACTTTTAAAATTGGTTGACTAGTCTTATCAAAAACTTTTTTTAAAACATTTTAAACACTTTCTAAGGCATTTAAACTTTTCTAAAACATATTCAAACTATTCTTTTCACAAACCTTAACACACACACACACACACACACATACACACTTCAAACTAGTTCTTCATAAGTTTTCAATGCATTAAAAGGTTTATTTAAAAACTTTCTCAAAACATATTCCTCTTAATTATGAATCCTATATGCGATAACTCTTAACATGGATGCACATGCATAGCTTTGAGCCCTTAGACATTTTAGGAAGACCAAGATAAAATTTACAATAAATGTTAAAAAGAAAACTTATTTAAATTCTTTATCCTGGTCCTTAATCCTTCAATAAACACTTTAATCTTCATGTATTTCAACTTTAGCTCTAATATCTCTAAATTGTATTTTTATCATCTTTTTTTCAATTATATCTTTTCAATACATCAACAATAGCAAAACCGTTATTAGCAAAGTTGTCTTATCATCTTCAAAACTTAGGTGAAACCTTTCTTGATTCAATAACATTGTTTTTATATATCAATCTTATGCTGATCTAAACAGAAGTAGGAAGAGTTTTAGGCTTCATTAGAACTAACTGAGACCCAAAGTTAAACAAGGGAACGTATCACCTGACAAAGAAGACTCACTGTTTTGCTTTACAAACTTCTTGGAAATCAATACCAATTCATACTCATCACTGGTCTTTACATATATGATCAGATGTTGTGCAAAAACATAATTAATTAAGACAAATTGGTCTGAATCAATACTTAATTTCTCTTCCATAATGAAGTTCCAATGTTTGTCATATATATATGGTCTCTAATAGCTAAAAGGCTACCTGCAGACAATGAAATACAAAACTATTACATCACATATATGTTTAGGAGATCAACACAAGGAAGATGATTAAGCATTTGTAAAACCAACCTCCAACAAGGTCACACAAACTCTAAATCTAACTAATCATCAACTTTCTTTCAAAATCACACTAAACTCCAATGATCAACATCATTAGACTAGAAAAGATGGTCTTGTCACCATCAAACTGGGTGTAAAACACACCACTAAAACAAGATGAGATTACATTAATGTTTGTAAAGGATTTCAACGTAATGTATATGATCTTTGTAGTTTTTCTTTGCCTATATTTCACTCAGCTCAAGGTTTTGATACATATGACATTAATAGCATTAAAGAAGTATATGGTGGTAGAAGTATTATAAAAATGATGTGCCTTACTTGTGATGATTAAACATTTATGGGAGTAGGCTAGAGCTTGAATAATTGCATTCAAGAAAATGTATAGGATAGTCCCCATTTTTCCATTGTCAGGATTCTTTGTTTAATTCTTCTAAAGGTCTTTATACATTAAAGGATAAGGAAATGCTAGACCATTAGAGGAAAGCTAAGTAATAGAGGAGAGGAGGAAGAGGAGAAGAAGAAGAAAGGAGGGGAACTAGCACTAGTGAACCTTTAAAAAGTAAAAATAAATAAAAATTAATAGTTTTACATAATAAGGTTAATTCTGAACATTTTTAAATATTAGGGTTTAATTTAAATGTTTTTTAAACATTAGAATTCTTTTTAAACACTCTAAAAAGTTAAGGTCTAAAATAAAATTAAATGTAAATGTTAAGATTTAAATTGACCTTTTTACCAGATACAAAAAGAGATAAATAATCAATAAGCTTTCACCTTCTTAACCGCCTTGATTAACCTAGTTTCTATTGTTGAAAATTTTGTGTTTTCCTAGTTAGAAAATAGTAATGGATCATCATAGTTTTGGTGAGAGATTCAAGTAAAATAAAACAAAGAAAATAGCAAGATTTAATGTTTTTAGGTAGTATCAGGAGAGAGGAAAAAGATGATGAGAGGAAAAAAAAAGAAGAAGCTTAAGGTAATTCAAGTCTTTGAGTCTATTATCCTATTTAACCTAACCCAGATAAAATTATGAGTAGCTTATGACCAAACTCGACACTAATTGATTTTTGTGCTAGGTTTAATTTCAAGTCAAGTTGTTATATTGAATTAGTAGCAACTTAGACTCAAAGTCTTAGAATTAAAAGAAAAGACATTCCCCCTTATTATTAGTCTTAAGGAAGAATGATATTATTATTAAATAGTTAAGTAGTTTGTAAATATTTTACTGACATTTTTAAAAAGAATGTTGACTTAATTATATTTGGTCCTTTTGAAGGATAATTTAATTATGTTTATTAATTTATCATTAAATAGAAAAAGTATTAAGTTGGAATTGCAAAATTTTTTACATTAGTTTTATAATTTACCACGTGTACATAGGATAAAATTCCATTCCTATTATAAGAGCATAAAGTTGTTGGACTGTTACTTTTACATAACAAGCAATATATGGAATGTCTCATATTTAATAGCTCATTGGCGAAATGTACCTTTTTAACCCTAATGCTTTACCTTATGTTTAGGTCAAACTTTAACGTTTCAAAATATTCAAAAAGAATCCTAATATTTTAGAAAAATTAAAAAAAGAAGTCTTAATGTCTTAAAAACATTAAAAAAATCCTACTTATCCCTATATTGTTAAATCTCACACATGATTTATTGGTTAGAATTATTAATGGGTCCCATATTATAAACATAAATGCCACATGGCATTATAGTCTCATTTAAAATTCTAACTAATAGTGGTGTACCACGGGGCAAGAACATCATAAATTCAATTATCTCATAATAAACGATGCCATTTTTTCTAGATTATCTTTTCGTAATCTAGAACAAAACAATGCCATTTGTTGAATACACCATCATGACGTCGCATTATTGCTTCTCTTCTCCCCTTAGTCGATTCTCCTATTCTCCTCTCTTCCTGTGTCATTATTCTTCCAATGTGTCGTAATCTATTCTTTCAATGGTTTTAGGTTGATATCTTTGTTTTATGATGGCTTCTAAAGGAACAATTTTGTTTAAATGATGTTATTTCATTTGACAAGTTGGTTTTATGCAATGCATTTTCATTCAACTTTATGTTCATAGCTATTATCCATATCTTGGTAAACCAAGAATTCTATAGGTCTAACTCCAAAACAACCTCTTTTTTGCTTGAAATGGCTTGGAATGTTGAATGACACATTAATAATCCTAACACATGTACCTTTAAGGACCCTTGGCTATTCAAATCCTAGTGAACTCTTGGAATTATTGCTCCAAATTTTGTCAATTCAGTGTCTAAGTCCTCAAAATTTTGGATTAAAGTCTTAAATCCTATTAAGTTGAGTTCTAAAAATAACCAAAATGATGAAATGAAGTCCTATAAAAGGATCTTGACTTCTAAAGAACAAGGAGAGGCAAAATAAATGGTCTTTGCTTTAGCCTTAAACAACAGCACTAGAAGACAGAGGAATGGACAGATGGAGAAGAGAGGCAACAATACCACGTAATTTTGAAGGAGTGTGTACATGAAAACAATCGATATCATTTTTGTTATAAAATGGGGAAGGAAGATATAGACAAAATAATGCTATTTTATGAGATAATTGAGTTTGTGACGTGGCGTCTATATGGCACATTACTATTTATCAAAATTTTATGTAGAACTCACAATGTTATGTGGTAGTCATGCTTATGGCGTGTGGTCCATTAATAATATTGACTGGTAAAAAGTATCATGTGGCATATAATAGTGAAATATAATGATGTATAGAATATGATTCTTTTTAAGTATTTTTAAAATATTACAAATTTTTAAATATTTTTAAAATATTAAAAAAATTTTAACATTTTAAAAATTAAATCTATTTAGAATATTAACTAAAACATTTTAGTTGAAAAGATATTTTTTTTCCATAACTCACTCAAAAACAAATTTGACATGGAGAATAAGATAAAACAAATACGGTTCAGCAATTATCGAGAATATTGCCTTTACAACTAAAAGCATTTGGATTGGTGCATCGTATCCCAAAGACGACCATCCTTCACTCCCTCAAAAGCCATTCTGGCCATTTATAGTGACCCGTTTATAATGCTAAAAGCATTCCACTTCATGGAACCAAGACCACCATAATAGTTATCTTCTTTTTTTTCAATTTCTAATCCAAGTTTAGTTGGAAAGTTTTGCTAGAATAATACAAATTAAAACTAAAATGAAGACTCGACATTCATTAGCTATCCTATCTATTCTAATCCTTTTTTCTTATTGCTTTTTTGGTAACGAAAAGATGGTTGACCTGTTGGCTACACTTGTAATAATGATTCCAAATAATCTTTCAAGAAAATAATGATTCCAAGTCACAGCCTTTCTCCTCGAGTCCCAGTTCAAGTAGGAAAGGAATTTTCGTTTTGGTTTCCTGTTTTTCTAAATACAAAAATTGATAAAGAAAACACACTAATACAGCACAAAAATCAATAAAGAAAACACAATTATCAATACAAAAATACAATAATCACAACACAAAACCACAAAATACAACCCAACTAAACATCTCCTAAAAGAAACTCGAGACGGCACCGTTGCCAGCAACTTTTTGGTTACTATTTAACAAAAAGAAAGAAAATGAAAAAACACGGGCCGTCTTCGGGATTAAACCCAGGCGACCATTTGGCCTCCATTTCTCTTTTCTCTCTCTTGTGTTTGCTTTGATAATTTTGGTGATTATTGTTTGGATTATGGATCCATGAGATCGGAAGGTTTTCTCTGACATTATCTTCCCTGTTTGTTTCCGGAGAAAATTCAATTCCACAAGCGAACGGGTTCCTCTTCTGGAGCATAACAACCGGTATTTGTTTACGATTAAATGTTTTCTTTTGCATGTTTCTTGATCTTTGGATATTTGTAATTTTCATGTTAATCTGTTTTTGTGTTGCTTAAAAAAAAAATAGAAATGTTTGTTTACATCCGTGGGGAGTAAACCCTAGCTTTGATTTTCACTTTCTTCTTGCGTTTGCTTTGTGCATTGAGAAGAACCCAAACTTGCAGCCTAAGTTCTTCCTGCTTTATGGGGATTGTTAATTTGTTTATGCTTTAAGATTGTTCTCTCTGTTTGTCTTTTAGGGCAATGAAGATTTGTTCATTTGCTTTAGACTCACTGTACCTATATTTGTTCGGATATGTAATTGATTGCCTTTTTTGTCCGTCTTTGAAGGCGTTGCCGTCGATTATATTCGTGGGTTGATGTCTAGATGTAGGTTTTAAACTAAAATGCGATGCTAGATGTCGCTATGATTGTCTCAATAGCTGAAAGTTGTCCTTTTGCATCATTAATGCAATTGAATCTTACATGCTAGATTGAGGAACTGTCGGTGTAGAGTTTAAGATATTACTCCACCCTTGACGTGTTTGCGAATTGAGCAGGGTAGCAAGATAAGGATTTCTAGGGTTGTTGACATCTTGTCTTGATTGAGGCTGTATCGGCAAAGATGTCAACTCCTGCAAGGAAGAGATTGATGAGGGATTTTAAGAGGTTACAACTAGATCCTCCTGCTGGCATTAGTGGTGCTCCTCAAGACAACAACATTATGCTATGGAATGCTGTTATATTTGGGTATGCCAAGAAAAGATAATAATTTTACTGAAACAAATTCTTCTACTTTTGCTGTCATCATTTTCCTCTACCTCGCATTGGTTTATTTTATGTGATATTCTCAGATACATAACATTCCAACAGTGTACTCATGCTCTTTATTGGATGATTTGCAGGCCTGATGACACACCTTGGGATGGAGGTAAGCCAACTCCTGTGCATGATCTGTTGAAAGAAGATTATCTCTTGCATCCAATTCTTTTTATTTTGTTACCCGGATCTCGATCGATGATATTGAGCATGATGTAGTGGCATGAATGATTGGAGCTGTTGTTAACTAGTGGTTTGAAATGTTTTATTCACCAGATCCTATGATATAATGTCTTTTAGGAAGATGCTCCTGATCTCTTTACTTGCTTTTGCTTCTCAGTTTGTGTTTTATTCCTAATGCTGTTGTTCTTCACCGTTATTTATTTAGTAGAGATTATCAATTATCAGCTATATAGGTTGAAGTGGGGACAATTTGTGTGAGGTATTGGGATTTAGTATTTGAAGGAATTGGTTTTTCAAGATTTCATTTGCTGCAAAAAAAAAAAAAAGGTTAGCTATTTTCTGTAATATGATGGACAGTTATGGAATATACAGGGGAAAAAAGGAATATTTGATCTACTTCACATTCAGGAATAGTCTAGTGTTGGTTAGCCACGTATGTTTTTCAGTTTTTCCCTTGTTATATCATGCACTAAAAATAAAGAATCAAGATTAACTACCTATACAATGCCTGTAATGCTGCAAGATATTTTGGGAAATTCCATTATGGTTATATTGCTTCCTTTGAATTTTTTAAAAAGCTTAATATTTAACCCTGTTATTTTCAAACATTTACTTTTCTGTATCATGTCCTTGTTGCAATATTCTTTATTTGCTTATAGTTGAGAATAATTGCATCTTGGTGTAGACGATTTCTGTTTTTAGTATAGATTGTTATTTTATTTATGGGTAGTTGTGGCTGTTCATGTTGTGCTGCTTCAGGTACGTTCAAGTTGATACTTCAATTTACAGAAGATTATCCTAACAAGCCTCCTTCTGTGCGCTTTGTCTCTCGAATGTTCCATCCAAACAGTAAGTTGGAAAAACAGCTTTTATCCTTTTAAGTAGACTTCTTATTCCTGACCTGATCATTCATTATTTGCTTAGAAGCATCAGAAACTGTCTCTTGCTCAGAAGCTGAGTTGGATTAATTTCCAATTCATTTCCAGTCAATAAGGAGTTGGTTTGCAAAATGCTACTAATGCTACAGAATTGTCCTCGTAGAAATTCTATATGCAGGATTCAATTGTGGGTCATTAGAGATCACCAAGAACATTAGCTACTAGCCTTAATGTATTTATGCATAGAGTTATACATCTTTGATACATGTGCTTCTTGTGCTGGTTAGCCGCTGCACATCTTAATTTTTCAATTACAATTATATAGAAAAACTAAACATGTGAATGACAAAGATTTGTCAATGATTCTAGACTGTTGGGACGAAATGGAGGTAGTTCTTTTGATTAATCAATTTACTGATTTATCAAAAAAAGAAAAAAAGGATGTAGTTGGTTCTGAAGTTTTAAGGAACATAATAAGTAATGACCTTCAAGTATGCAATATTTGTTTTTTCCATGTTGGTTAATTACTTTTAGAATTGTTAAAAAAAAAAATCTGCACAAGGAAATGTGACATTGCATCTAAAGTTGCCACTTGACTAATTGTCTTTATTGGTTTGCCTTTCCTTCAGTTTATGCTGATGGAAGCATTTGCTTGGATATTCTACAAAACCAGTGGAGTCCCATTTATGATGTGGCAGCCATACTCACATCAATTCAGGTAACTTATATCTTTCTAATACTGTTTTTGGGCTGTAATTGTCGTCCAACCCCTGATGTCCCGTTCAAACTTTTAGGTTTTTACAGTTTGAGATCTGATGTTTGTAACCTCGCTCTTTGTTGATGTAGTCATTGCTATGCGACCCAAATCCAAACTCCCCTGCAAATTCAGAAGCTGCACGAATGTTTAGTGAGAACAAGCGAGAATACAATAGAAGAGTACGCGAAATTGTGGAGCAGAGTTGGACTGCTGATTAGTCCTTCTATCACGGAGTCTAGCGCCATGACACAGAAGTCCATTAGATGGTCCACTGTCTCTCTTTACATATTGTTGGGACAAAAACTTGTGCTTGCTGTAACAATTAACTGTTAAATGTTTGCTTGGTTTGGTGAAAGGATCCATCCCCTCTTGATTGGCGATGCTTCTTGTGCCTACTGCACTTTCCCATTCATGGAACAGAACTGCTTTAGGTTAATTTTGTGTTGAAGCCAGAATGGAAATATACCCATAGACTAACATGAAGATCAATATTCTACTCACTGGATGCATGAATTTGCAGAAAGTGTGCCAGCGTAGCAGGCATTGCAAAGTGAACATTGTTGGATTCCTGCGTGTAAGCGTGGGGAAGGTACTTTAGGATAAACATGAAATGAATTTCTGCGTTTCTAAGGTTAGTAGAAAGCTGATCATTCCCTGCTACATTAGGATACGCATTATTGGATTTATCCGGATGAACGTGGGGAAGGTACGTTAGCATAAACATTAATTGAAATTTATGCGTTTAAAGTAAGGAGATGACTAGTCGGCTTTTATCGACATTCATAGTTGTAGATAATATAATAATAATAAATATGTTATTATATTATTATTTTATTACTTTCACTTCGTAAATGTCTATGAACCAAAGATAAAGAGTATACGGAGCTACGACATACGTTGAAAGTTGACATGAGAGCCGTGGACGGGGAAAGCCAATAAAAATAGATATTCGTAGCAATGAAAATAAAATCGAATTGCAAAGTTGGATTAAAGTGAATTTACGGACGATGATAATTTTCTAAACTTCATTTGTACTTCTTTCTTCGTTAGTTCTGTTCTATTTGTGATCGATAAGTATGAGGTTTTGGCTGTAAATTTCATTTGTATATTCTTCAATAGTAAATTTGTTGATGAGATTCCGGTTGGTATATAACAATTTTAAGATTGCTCAAGAGTTAGAATTGCAAGATTGTTCATTTAGGCAAGTATGCAGTAGGCTTCAACAGAGTTGGACACTTGTGTAGCATTTAAAAAATGCCCTGAGATGTTAGTCTAATATCTTCGAATCTCTTGAGTTGAACATAAATTCACCAGAGAGATTCTAAGTTGAGATATTGTTGCTTGGTTGCCAGTGTCATTGAGTCAGAGGATACAGGGGGCAGAAAGGAGCATATGGAGGAATCAAGCTAAGATATTCATACGGAACTATAACTTCAGGCCTTTGCATTTATTCGGTCGAATCGCATGATGGGTTTGTGATTCTTACATGGATGAATTGATGCAAACGCATGAATTTACAAAGTCTTTTAAGTTGTCCTAATCCAAATTTCTTACTTCTTAATTTTTTCAACTTGATCAATTTGTATGCATTGCATGTTCCCTTTCACTTCCATCTGGACTTTTGTTATATATTTGAAATCTTTTTAGCACAAATTGTATAAACCAGGGGAAAGGAATTCAAGTAAAAGAGCAACGGGTTTCTTCGGTTTCTTTCCTTCGTCTCTCCCTCTCTCTCTCTCTCTCTCTCTCTCTCTCTCTCTCTATATATATATATATATGTGTGTGTGTGTGTGTGTGTGATATGAGCCTTTGATGACAAGTTTTAGTTTTTTTGCGTCCATGATTGAATGACATCAGAAAAAGCGGAATATATTTGGACTGTTCAATAAGGCGATAGTATATGATTTATTTTGTATTCATTGACTATATTGATATTTGAATCAAAAAAGCATTTAGTCTTTGATCTCAACAAACTAAAAAAGGTAATTTTAATTGTTATTATTATTTTAAAATTTTATATTAAATTTAATTTTAGTTATAATTATTAAATTAATTATTCATTAATAAATATGTTTATTTTATTTTTATTTCAATAAAAATATTTTATTCTATATTATATTTTTATAAATTCTACTCTTTATTAACTTTATATCAATTTTATAATAGTTTAATTAAACTTCCCTTTTACCAGTATTCGACTCACCTTTTAAAACACTAGTCTGTAGGTGGAAAATCTTTGCAAATTGCACGGTGAAAATTGGTAAAGAGATTTCATATAACTTTACTAATTCTACGGAATAAAAATTTCATACTGAAAAAGACCTACACAAACCCCTGTGGACAGCAATTAAAAGCTTTCGTACTGGAAAATTTTAAGAATAGCTGGAAGTGAAAAGCACCTTCATAACTTCCATAGTGCAAAATAATCATCAATGTGACAGATAATTCTACATAAAGCTGAAGTAAGCATATCAGTCGACCATTAACATCAAGCGAACTCATTATTGTAGTAGTATCCCGAAAACCATTCACATCTGACGGTTTAACAAACTAAGAAAAGAGGAAGATGTCATATCGTATGCATAATAAGTGGAAAATATATTTGAACGAACATGACACTTGGAAGTTGCTAACATATTCAATTAGGATCTCCAGGTATTTAAAGCCAAGACAAGGAGGGAAAGGAGTACTATATTAAGGAGGTTAAAGAGTTATACCCGAGAATTCAAATAACAACTGAGTGTTCTTGATGGTATGTCAAGCCTTGCAAGACTGATCGTATCAATGTTCATGGCATAACAGATCCACTGCGGTTGTAATGTACACCTAACCCTATTCACATTCCAACACAAAAAAGTGTGGAATGAAGCTGAAAAGATACAGATTTGATCTCCAACACAAAAAGATATGTAACAAATGCCACCGAGAATGATGTAAAGCCCCAAAAGAAAAACTCAATCGAAAATCTAAAATCCGACCCGTCCATGATCCATAAACTTAAAAATAGATTTTTAATTTCAGCTCTTCTTCTTCTATTTCGCCTAATTGACGGCAGTCTTTATTTATCTCCTATTTCTGCAACTTCCTTTAAGGGATTAGCATTCTTTTGGGTTTTCGTAAGGTAAAAGAGACTATAGTTGAGTTTTTGTGTATATGTGTGTGTAGATTGAGATAATAAGGAGTGAAAACACATGAATGGAAGGAGATTAAAATCTGCTCATTCATGGAAGGAGAAGAGGATGGCGATGGGG
>JAOXYD010000003.1:9565665-9576494 GCA_028565735.1 Pinacopodium congolense | reverse complement strand
AATGTTTGCACAAATAAGTATGAATTCATTCCAGAACTGGAAATTTCTCTCGGAAGGTATTGTCCCAGCAGTTTGAATGACCTACCAATGGATGAAAATCATGCGCTAAACGTATGTGATTTATAAATGCCTCAAACCTTAAGAATATGTTTATGACGAGTAAAGACATGAGATGAATATTATGATGCCTAAATGTATGCATATCCTTTCTTTGATGTAATTGTCTTTTAAGATGTAAGTATGATTCATTATTAGGACTATGTACAAGTACATTAGAAATATAAGAAGGTCTAAGACCTCTTTGCATAACATGGGTCTAAAAAGTATTATTATGAAATGATTGTACATTCTTAAAAAACTTATGCCTATTTTTATTTTCATACATATCCTTCCTAACTTTTGATCTAGATGCATATACGAATGTATAATTATTCTTCTTAGAATGCAAATTTGACGAGGATGCAACGTTCTTAACTGATGAATTAGTATGAGCTCTAGATGTTGATGCACCATTATCAAAAGATGACTTAAGCAAGATTTCATCTTCTAAGTTCTCGCCCTTAATAAAAATGATTTTGGCATCCTTAGACACATTTTCATCAATAAAGTCTAAATCATGTCTATCATTAGAAACCTTTTGTCCTCCTAACATGCAATCTATTTTTCTTTATGCTTTATAAATTTAGACAGTGATTCTTTGAGAACATCCACTTCTTTCTTTAAAGAATTATTTTCATGCATCAATTTATGCTCATTATCATATATGCCAACATCTAAACTCTTAGAATTTAACGTGGCATTCATTTCATTTTTCAATCTGTCAATTTCTAACATGTATCCATTATTAAATTCTAACATATCATACAATTTATCTTTTAATTTCTCATTCTCATGCAAAAATTCGTCTAATTTTTTTCTCAAACAATTATTCATATTTACTAATTATCACTTTTAATCATACAATCATTCAACTTTTCACAGCATTCTTATATTTGGAAGAAAGTTTCTTCCTTTTCACTTTAAGAGCTTTTGCAACCTTAAATAATTCATCAAATGAAATTTCATCATATTCAACATTATTTTCATCATTATTTAAATGGGAGATGGAAAGTAACTCATTTTTCCTTTTAAATGTTTGATGATGATGATGCCTTTTCCACAAAAATTTCTAGGCATTTATTTTGTACTTTTTCTTTTTCTTTTGTTTCCTCCACTTTCTTCACCTCTTCCTTAGCTACTTCAACATCAATGCCTTTTACATAAATTTGCTCAAACTTACACTAAATCTCAAAAGAGGATTTGCATATGGATACTTTATCAAAAACATTCTTATATAATGTATCATGTAAAATATGCATGGCTTTTTTATTTAAAGATGCAACTTTATCATCATTTGAAAATCTATGAGGGACATTTAAAACAAAATTCCATAAATAAAAATCTTGACTCATAAGAAAGAATTTCATTTTATTATTCTACTCAAGAAAATCACTTCCATACAAAATTGGTGGCCTATGAATATCCAAACTCTTTTGACCAAAACAAAGTACCATTTCAAATCTTTAATCATAATTTTGTTAGAAATTATTCAAATTTGAGACTAAAGCTCTTATATCACTTGTAAGCACTATAGGACCTCAGAGGAAGTGAATTGAGTGTTTTAAAAATTTCTTTATAAATTAAAATATTTTGAACACCTTAGACCAATTTCAATTAAATAAAATATATAAATCAAAATTCAACCTAAATGGAATGCCCATTCTTATGACAATATTAATCAAACTCAATCAATGATAAATCAAACAGAAATGCACAAATATAAAGAAATAGAGAAGAGATAAACACCACGATTTATAGAGGCTCGCATACTTCAAAGATAGACTATGTCTTCTTTTCAACTACTTGTTAGAAATTCACTAATATAATAATCTTACTTTAAATAAGCGAATAACCCTTATAACAATCTTATTTACAGGGTTAAGAAGAATCTTTACAACAATCTTGGTTCTAATGTCAAGAGAAACTTTTATAATAATCTTTAATTCTAAAGTTAATAGGAACCTATACAATAATATTGAATTCTAATGCCTAGAGGAACCTATAAAATCTTACTTTAGGGTGAAGAGTAATTAAACAATCTTGTTCAAAGGCTATGAGGAACCTATACAACATTCTTGAATTCTAAGAGTCAAGAATAACCTATCAATCTTACTTTCCAATGGGTAAAAAGCAATCCTTTCAAATAATACCAAAATACAATAAGTTAATCCAACAAAACAACCCTTAAACTAAGCTTCCTTGAGCTTTAATATAAGGCTATGTAGCTTAATAAAACCTTATCAAAATCAAAGTAAGGTAACGGCTTAAATGCAACTAATGCAATGTTAATGCCTTATTGTTTTCCTAATACTCATACATAGCATATATTAATCTAATTCACATTTAATTATCAATGCAATTCAAATATTGTTTCTAAAGGTCAAGAGTAACCTATCAATAATCTTTTTAATGACAAAGAGTAGCCCTTAACTCAATTAACAATTAACATAAATCAATTATCCCAATTATATAACTAATACACACCTTTTATGATGTTTCTCTAATGCTCATGTAACTCAATTCAAAAAATTCTAGAGTCAATTAAACAACTTGGCAGGTCTCCTAACACATTCACAAATCTTAAACAAATAAATTTATCTAACAAAAATACATTTAAAGTCTCAAACAATCTGATTGAATCTATATGAATATAAACTGTCAAAATATGCACTATATATGATTTAGCCTATATATATACGAATTTAATCAATCAAATGATGTAAAATAATTTTTATAAACCTACTGTTGCAACCTCAATCTATATGTTAATAACAATTCTAAGTAACAAACACAAATTTATAGCATCAAACAAAATGATTAAATCAAGACCAAAGTAAAAAAAAAATCAAACCTGGACAGCTTTGGTGCAACTTGCAAAATTAAGCTTAAACACACAATATAATAGCTTAAAAATCAAAATAAAAACCTCCTAAGATCTTAAAAAAATTGAAAACAGCAAATTTACAACACAAAAAACAAGGTTAAATGCCAAATTGAATTGAATAAAGAGCTGTATAGAAAACTTGACAAATTTGAGCAACCTGTGTTCTTTGAGTTTAAATAAATGTTATGAGTACTTAAAAATTAAAGTAAATGTTTTGCTACACTCTTGAGACCTTAAGAAAAAATGTGTATAATAATTTTAAATCAACACAAACTGTTTTACAAGTTCAAAATTGAAGAATACAAAAGCTCAGAGAAGTTCAACCAAAACAGAGATAGTTTTATTGTAGAGACTTTGAAAGCTTGAATCTAATGAAATAATGATTCGAAGAATCAATTGAAAGCTTTATCAACTTCATCCATGTCTAAACTAGTTGGAAACACAAATTTTACGCTCCAAAAAATGGATTTAAAATAAGAAACTTGAAGATAAACAAAAATAGTGCAGAACCTAAAGAGAGTTTGATTGTTTAAATGATTTGAACTTATACTTCGTTTTTTAGAAGTTCTAAGCTTGATAAAACTATTATGGAACAATATTTATAGAGTTTGGAGAGGTTTGGAGTCATTAGACACATGAACTAGCCGTTTGGGAGACAAAAATCAGTTAAAACCTTAAAAAGAAAACTAGCTACTAGAGACAGGGACTAAAACGACACCCTTGGAACCTTTAACAGCGCCGTTAAAAGATGAATAGCTTGTCACTGACATCATTGGAAATAAGGATAAAACGAAACCCTTCTGACCCACCGTTTAGCTCCTTGTGACATGTTTTTCCTTAAAAAAACACAAAACATAAACCAAATAAGATTCAAACCTTTTCAAATAATTTCCTTATATTAGTCAAGACTTTAAACAAGTTAAAATATAATTTAAGGCTATTTGAATTATCAAAAGACTTTAATTCATTCAAAACATAAGAAATGCCTTGATTATGAAACTTTTAATTATTAAACAATTTTAAAACTTTTTCAAACCTTTCATAAACCATAATTCACAACATACTTATGACACAAATAAATTCAAACACATATGATCAGCATTCAAACAACATTTCAATTTACTGAAACATATCAACAAACATACATTAAATCATTTCAATACATTTTAACTTAATTATACAGCATTTAACCTATATGCCATTAATTCAATTTCTAATATGGAAAATATCATAATCCTATCCAATTGATCTCTAAAACCACAATTCAACTCTTATATGCCTATATGCAAATGTGTCATGTAAATGTGAGAGCTTTTTTCAAGCATTGATTAAGATCAAGTTTAGGAAACTTACATTTTAAACCCTTTTTTAAAACCTATCAAAACTTAGATCTTCATTCTTTTGATCTTCACTCTTAATCATCACTTGATCTTCAATCCTTATCCATTCTTGATCAATTAATAATTGATCTCTTCTACCTTAGACTCCACAAATATATTCTTACACTTTAAAATTTTGACTAACTTATAAATGCATAAAAAACTTAAACATTAATAATAATATTTTTTATCATCAAATCACATGATTGGAACCTCCTTAATTCAACAACTTTTTATTCACATGTGAAGTTGATTGAAGGTTGAATGGTTATTTATCTTGTAAATAGCTACCTCCACAAGACTACTTAGTCAACTCCTTTAAATATAAAAATCATTAACAGAAATTGGTTTGCTTCACTTTGTTTAAAAATATAATTTATAATTTATAAATTTATAAATATAGAGATAATTATTATAAATAAGAAAATATGGTTTTTTATGTTTAATAAATAAGTTTTATAAATAAATTTTTATATTAAATAATAAATATAATTAATAAAATTTTAAAAGTATACAAGAGTGTTTTAATTTTAATTTTAATTTTATTTTGTATTTAATTGTTATCATTAAACTATTTTTTATAATAAATTTTAATCAAGTAAACTTTTGTTTTTAATTTTTATTACAAATTTCAATCAAACATATTTAAAATTTTTAAGAATTTTGAAATAATTAAACAAGAAAAAAAGAAAAATTATGCCAAATTGTCTGTAGATTGTTTAAAGGGTTAAAATTCGTCTAGGCTCCTTATAATTTGGTAAATTATCAATTAGATCCTTATAATTTCAAAACTATCAAATAAGTCCCTAAAGTTTCAAATTATTTTTACCGTTAGTCCCTTCGTTATTCTGTCTAACGGTAGTGCCATGTGTCATATCCACGTGGTGACACGTGGCACGACAAAAACATGCCATGTGACATTGGACTAATAGTAAAAATAATTTGAAATTTTAGGGACCTATTTGATAGTTTATCAAACTATAAGGAACTAATTAATAATTTACCAAATTATAAGGACCTAAATGATATTAAACATAATTAATAAATTATTTTAATAATTAAAATAAAATTATTAATATTAAAAAATATGTATTGTAAATATTATATTCTTTTAATAAAGTAATAAATTAAAATTTTAAAAAATCATACAAATCATAAATATATTTTATTTTTGTAAATTCAATATCTATAATAATATATATGTGTGAGAATAGCACAAATATATTTATCATGAAAATAATAATATAATAATAATTTTAAATTGATAAATTTTTTAAAATGAAAATAGTTTGATTTAAGTATAATTTTATATAACTTAAACAACTTTTTTATATTCAATTCTGATTGAAACTAAATAAAATAATCTAAAATTTATTAAAATTTAAATATGATTTGAATCTTAAATTTAAATATATTTAAACCTAATTTAAGTATTATTCTATTTGTCTTCTGAATATTTGACACAAGAAAAAAGATTTTTGATACTGTGAATCTTCGATATAAGAAAAATGATTTTTAATACCTAAATTGAGTTTAAATATATTTAAATTTAATATTTAAATTATTTGAATTTTATTAAGTTTCAAATAATTTTATTTAGATTTAATCATAATTGAGTATAAAAGGTCATTTAGATTATATAAAATTATACGTAAATCAAACTATTTTCATCCTAAAAAATTTATCAATTTAAAGTAATTATTAATATATTATTTACAAGATAATTATGTTTGTGTTATTCTCACATATATCCATTATTATAAATATTGAATTTATAAATTAAATTATTTTTATGATTTGTATGATTTTAAAAAAAATTTAATTTATTACTTTATTAAGAGAATAGAATATTTATAGTATATATTTATTTAATTATTAATAATTTTATTTTAATTATTAAAATAATTCATTAATTAAGATAATATCATTTAGGTCCTTATAGTTTGGTAAATTATCAATTAAATTTTTTAGTTTGATAAACTATTAAATATATCTCTAAATTTTAAATTACTTTCACTATTAGTCTTGTATCACATGGCATGTCACATGGTATCACATGATACCACTTGGATATGATACGTGGTATTACCGTTAGACAGAAATAATGGAGGAACTAACGATGAAAGTAATTTGAAACTTTAAAAATCTATTTGATAATTTTGAAATTATAAAGACCTAATTAATAATTTACTGAACTACATGAATTCTGGATGAATTTAGATTTTGTGTATTTCTATGAATTTTTGTGTTGTGTTTTTCAATTTCTGTACTGTATTAGTTTGTTTTTATTTATTTATGTAATGTTTGTTTCGTTTTTTATGTTTAAAAAAATTAAAAATCAAAAATCAAAATAAAAAATCAAATTATTACTGAACCTGCCCTTACGCTATATTCTATCCAACTACCATTTCAACAACTGTTTTTCCTAGAACGCAACCTCTGTCGTCGTTTCGTTTTGAGCCACGTGGTATCCCCCGTGTAAACTCCGCGACACAGATTCATGTCTCTCCCTTCACCACACATTTTCTGCTCCGGGCTCCTTTTTGGTGTTCTGTGCTTCCGAGTTTGTTCATGAAGGACCATGTCGTCGATTTCTGGTTCACTTGGAGTAGCTGTTCCTCTGTGGAGACGGACAAATTTGCGTCTTTTTATGCTTCTTCAGTTCCAGACAGGAAGTAGCTTCTTTCCTCGCGTAATTTGCTTCTCTAACGATGAGTCAACGGAGAAAAAGAAAAAGGCACTCTCATACAGACTCTCTCTCTCTCTCTCTCTCTCTCTCTCTTTTCAATTTAATTGGTTAATTTGAGCTTTCTTTTGTTAATGGCAGATGGGTTATGATCCTTCGGAAGAGATACTTGGGTTGCAATATGATCTCAAGTCCAGGTATTTCATAGTGTATTTCTCTTTCATTCTTTTTTTTTTAAGGCTGGTTTTATATGTGTCAAATTTTGTTTTCAGGAAAGTAGAATCTGGCGAGCATAAGCCAAGGTCTTGGTTTGGTCCAAACGGTCAGTATATAAGGGAGCTTCCATGCCCAAGTTGCAGGGGAAGAGGTTACACTCCATGTACAGAGTGTGGAATAGAAAGATCCAGATTAGACTGTCCACTATGTAATGGCAAGGTACATACTTTCTTTTTGATAGTTGGCATCCAATGTAGAGAGAGCAGTACAATTAAGTATGGAGTATATGAGAAGATCTTATCGTATCAATATTAATGTGAGGCGGTGTCCACCATAGTGTTGTAGGGACGTGGATAAATGTAAGTTTCGAGATCCCGTTTTCCCTATCAAATTGGTAACTGTTAACTGCGAGAGCTTTTGCAGCTCATGTTAACTTCGATAGTGTTTCAAATTCAGTGGTTGACATCTAATGGGAAAAGAAACAAAACCTATTGGCAAGTTCGTAACTTTCTGTCTCTGAAGAATATCATGTTCGCCATCATATATGTTTAATTTGGCCATTAATTTGTTGTATGACATTTTTTTTTTCTGATTCAGAGGGAGGTATAGGTTAGTTGTCAGAAATGTTTTCTTCTTGTGCTTCCCTCTTTTTATTTTCTGTATTTTTTGGGTGGCGAATGGAGTTGGAATATGGGATTGGGTGGACGGGAGGAGCTGTTGAAATGTTGAAGGCATGATGAGCATGGTTCCACTGACTCCAATGTCTCAAAAATCACAGGGCATAATGACTTGCCGTCAGTGTTCAGGAGATTGTGTTATCTGGGAAGAATCAATTGATGAGAGACCATGGGAGAAGGCTCACTCAACGTAACCTCTTTGCATCATGATATTTTCTTCTCACTTCACGTTTCATTTACAATTTTCTGAAGAATTTTTTTTACTTTGATATTAATGATTGTATGCTTGGCACTTTATCTGGGATGAAAATTGGGCTATTTGCGGATTAATGTGCCTTTCTCTTAATTTATCTGAACTTTTTGCATTTTGGGATAAAAGAGCATTGCCCTGCATTCTGCATTCTGGATTCTGGATTCTGGATTCTGGATTCTGGTCCTCATTTATTTTTCATTTTTTTCAGTTCTCCTCTCAAAGTAAAGGAGGATGATGAAGTGGACAACTTAGACATAAAACTTGATAAGAAGAAGAAATCAAATCGTGTATATCAATCACCACCTCCAGAAGTTGGACTGAAAATCAGCCGATCTCTGAAAGTAAGTTGGTTGCTTCAACCTTGCCTTTTATGTCTATGCACATTGTATGGGATCCACAAGTTACTTGTTGGTTCCTAGAAAACCTCTAGACATTGTATCTGGAAGGCAATTTCTGTTTACCATATAATTGTTTGTCATCATCATTTGAATTGGTGCTCTGCACCCTAACTATGCCTGCTTTGGCTCTGTGGTTCTTGATTTTTTTTTTTTTTTTTTGATTCCCTGGTTGTGCCAATTAGTTAGCTTAATCTAGAAGGTGAGATTGAAATAGTTTCCTATGCTTAGAGGTGCCCTGTTGGGACATTTTAAGGGTTATGTAACTCAATCGTTATGCGCGTCAATGATTATTGAATTTGCTTTTTTTCTCATCATGTGAGCTTGAATTTTTCTAGCAAGCTCGTTTTTCTCAATCTAAAAAGGCCTTCTGATGATTGATTAAGATCCTTGGATAGTGCTTCTTTGATGATGTACATGCACACTGATTATTTATCCTCTGGTAAATTTTAGCCAGATTTGAGTTTAATCTTCTTTGTTTAGTTGGGTGATTGCAGAGTCTCAATGCCAAAACTGGATTATTTAGTAAGAGAATGAAGATCATCCATCGCGATCCTAGGCTTCATGCTCAAAGAGTGGCTGCAATAAAGGTCATGAGTGTTAATTTAGTTCTTCAATTTTTGAGCTGTATCCTTATTTGTGGTGTAACTACAAAAGATCTTTCTTCCTTATCATGTTAATTTTTTATTAATTGATTCAGTTGTGTTGATTTGTATGATACTATCAAATATAAAAAATGCCACCTTTAGTTTTCTACATCAAAGCTAATGGCAGTGAAACAAGTTCCAGTACTAGGATTAGACTTATTAGAACTTGGAACAAAAAGCACACTATATTGACCCCAGGGATCAAAGGAGAACTCAAGATGCTAGACAATTGAGCCCAATAAACTTTCCTGTAAAGAAGATTAACAGTAGATATTAACACTATAGTAGTTGGTAGGATGGTTGTGTCATATTGGGAGGATATGGACTGAAGCATATGCCTTTTAATGCAGAAAGCTAAAGGAACTGCTGCAGCAAGGAAACGTGCTTCTGAAACATTGAAAGCTTTCTTTAGAGATCCAGAAAACCGTCGCAAGCGGAGCATTGCCATGAAAGGTTGGACCATACGATACACTAATTGTTTTTGAACAGCATATGTTGATTAAGTTCAATCAGTCATTTATTTTTGTTGTCTACAATCATGTCCCTTTCCAATGCAGGAGTTAAATTTTACTGCAAAAACTGTGGCCGTGAAGGGCACAGGAAACATTACTGTCCGGAACTTAAAAACAGTTTGATAGATAGACGGTTTAGATGCCGTGTGTGTGGGGAGAAGGGCCATAACAGGAGAACCTGTCCGAAGTCGAAGATGAGCAGTCGGAAACATAGAAAAAGGAAGCATCGCTGCAAGATATGCCATAAAATTGGCCACAACCGCAGGACCTGCCCTAAATTTAGTGTTCTGACAATAAGTAATGGTGATCCAAAAACTAGCCATCTTACTTCTGGTGGCAGAGCATACTCCTGCGGATTTTGTCGGGGTGGAGGACATAACCGGAGGACTTGTCCTACTAGATATCTAAAGTCAACTAAAAAACTATGAGGAACTCAAGAAGATTCCTGTAGACTTATGTACCCATTTGTGTTGTCTGAAAAGGGTGCACATGTGTTCCTTTTTTCATGTTCTTATCAACGATTGTTAATTGAATTAGTTGAAACAAATGAGAGCACGTGCTTCTCGATCACGTCATGATTATGGATGTCAAAAAGTGACCCGATCCGATAATTCGATCTACTTAATTTGGACCATATCTGACCTGATTCGAATTGACCAAAAAAGTCAATGATCTGAATCTGACCTGCACCCGACGTGATCTGAATTCGAACCTAATTTCATATGAACCCGAGATGATCTGAACCCGATCAGATTTAAACCTAAATAAATCCGATTTTAATAGACTCGAACTTGAATGCACTCGAACTTGAATGCACCCGAACTCGAATTAACCTGATTTATTAACCCGAATTGACTCGATTTTAATACAATTATACAAATATTGTACTTTAAAAGCATAAAAAATTGAAAAATTTTATTTATAATTACAATGTTATTTTGAATCAGATAAGTTTAAAATTAAAAAATACAATAAAAATTATGTAATAAGAAGTGAAATTTTTTAAATTATGAGAAATAAAATAAAAATCAAGATATTTAATCCTAAAAAAGTATGAGCTAATAATCTTTAAAAGCATTAA
>JAOXYD010000003.1:9522200-9551073 GCA_028565735.1 Pinacopodium congolense | reverse complement strand
GATTCGATCATTTCATCTTTTTTCTTTTCAATATACAAAATAATAATAATAATAATAATAATAATAATAATAATAATAATAATAATAATATCATTAATAGTAAAAATATTTTACCATCGTTAAAATATAGGTGAAATCTCCTTTAGTTCAAGAATACCCCCTTTTGATGATGACAAAACCATGTTATAAAAAGCACATCATATACAATACAAACCATTTTGCTCCCCTTTTAATTTAATATTACACAATTTCTTCTCCTTTTTGAAATCACTAAAAAGTTATTTATATACTCTAAAAAAAGTGATTTTCATTTCACATATTCTAAAAGTCATACTGTTTTAATACCATTTAAAATTTCTCCCCTTTTGTATAAAATCAAAAGCAACACAAAGCATATTGAAATATTAAAACTCATTTTGAAACTTAAAGGAAATCAAAATTTAAAGCATTCAAAACTCTCCCTAAATTTATGCATTATAAGCAAATCATAAACAAGTCATAAATAGTTCAAAAACAACTTATAAATAACTCTCCCTAAAGAAAAGTAATTTAATATCACATTTCAATAACTCTCTTTAAAGAAAAGCAATTTCATATCAAATTTCGTCTCCTCCATTTTTTAAATATTAAAAAGAATATAAATAAGTATCAGAAGGCATAATGAATAAGATCTAAAATATGTCACCATTCAAATTCAATGTCATCTAACATCCATCATTAAAAATACAATATACTATCATAAATTGAAGAACTCAATAAAGAGAAGTTAATATTATAAAATGTATCAAATATCCTATACAGATTAAAGATACAAGGGATATTTAATATTAAATATCCAAATATAAAAAAATCATAAGGTATCCAAAATATAGAATAAATATAAGTGTTCTTTTTATAAAAAGCATTTAAAATCACTAAACTCTCTCCTAGAAAAATAACATCCAGAAAATATATTCAAATATAATTTTACATGATTTCTAATTTCTTATATTCATGCAAAATCTAACCTTTTTTATTAATTCACCATGTAAACTATTACTTTTAGTATCATTGTTCTCTATTCCTTTATCTATGCATTATGTAACTAGCACTTGTCGTTAATCTATATAATGATAATGAGGTAACAAAGAAATATAAGAGATTTAAACATCATTAATAATATTTTAATATTATTAAAATAATTCAAGAGACTACTCTCCTTACTTACATCCGAGCAAGGTTTTCTCTTCTAAAATTTCAAATCAAATACATCCTTATTTTACTCTCATCAGTTTAATAATGTACGTACTTGATTAGCTCATGAAAGATACCATTTTCACTTATTAAAGATGCACTTTGCCACAATTTGTTGGATATTAGTTATTGAGTATTAGGTAGATACTCTTTGTTGCTTCTTCACTTGATATCCACTTGATATCTGTTTGATTGATTAATTGTAAAACCAAAACCACTAGTTTTACACTCAAAACTGCAATTATACGAGTTGTATTTGTAGTAAAGAATGAATATCGATTTCACGAGGATTGTATCTAGACACCCTATCAATTTGGCTTACACTTTGTTCAAGAAACCAATTCAAGAAAATAAAATAAAAATAAATCAATAAATTTAAAACAATATTGGAAGCAACAACGAGCAACACAACCAATCGCCAATATCGCAAACGAAAATTTGGAGAAAATCAAAATTCAAGAGTATGACTTGTTTTTATCCCTATTTTTTTTCCAATTTGGTTTAATCGATCTAATTTATATTTGTCCTAAGATTTCCTAATATTTTAGCTACCCTCTCTTACGATGCAACTAAATATCATTAGTTAATTAATCTATGATTAACTTTGGGATCTCTCGACATACAAAGCCTTTCTTAAACATTCAATTAGATATGAAGCTATCCTATAGACATTATATCAATCTATTGAAATCTCTTCCTAATAAATCAATAACTTTTTATCTACAGGTCTATTAAATGACAACTCTCGTTTTATATCTAACATAGATTACCCAACTCACTATCTCGATTTGTTGTAGGATTTAAGCCCAATAAATAACAAAAATATTTATAACATTAAATCAATAACCAAAGGTTCATAAATAATTCAAACAACAAATACTAAAAATATTTTCGCCACTCATAATAGAAATAAGTTCAATTATATCCATATTCTCCAAAATATAAAAAATAATAAAATAATAAAAATAAAACAAATATGGAAAAAATGGAGTTTGAAAGAACTCTTGAAGTTTATGTGAAAGCTTGTAGGTGGAGCTGTGTTGAATCTTGCGTTGGTGTGGTGTGGCTGCTCCACTTTGTTTTCTCTCCATCAAATCATCTCCGTCTAGTTGCATCTTGGTGTGTGGCTACTGATAATTATTTTATGTTTGTGTTTTTCCAAATCTCTGTTGTCTCTAAGGTTGCCTGTGTTTTATTTGTTATTAATTGCTGAAAGTTATGTGTTTTCTGCGTTGGGTTTTACTCCAGCTGAATATTGCTTGGTCAAATGTTGGTGTGCATTTTGGAGTCTTGGTATGGTGGTCTTGGTGTAGCTTGGTTAAATGTTGTGGCTCTTTTATCTTGGTCCGGTAAACGTCAAAGTCTCCAGGCCTTGAGCCTCCTTGATCAAAGTGTCAAGGTGTCAAAGGTCGTCCTTGGTCAATTGATTTTGTCATTTAGTGAAGAGCCACACCCAAGAGAACTCTCTTAAGAGCATAAATGCATGGCTTAGCAAGACTTGCCTTGATTTACGCATTTTTCCTAGCTTTGCAAGGTTATTAACTTAGTTCTTCACTTGCCTCATTCATGTTTCATCCGAATTTCAAGCTTCTTCTTCCTTTTTTTTTTCATTTCATTTTCTTCCAACTTTGAATTCCAACTTCAATTTATCTTACATAATAAATAAATACATCAATAGATTTAATTTTAACCCAAAATTAACAATTAAATAATAAAAACAAAAACATAAATAAGAACACTAAAATGATCAAGACTTACTCCAAAGTAATACCAAACATAATCAAAATAATAATGAAGATTATATTAAACAAAACACATAAAATAAGTCTTAAAACACAACAATATCAACCTATTATGAAAGAAACACATGTCAAACACTTAGAAAAACCTATACTAATGCACAATTATCAAATTCCCTACACTTAAACCTTTGCTTATCCTCAAGTAAAATCAAACACAACCAATTAATTATATCACTTCATTTTTTTAAAGATCAAAGCATGCAATCCCACAAACTTTAGCTAATTTAAGTATCAAGCTAATACATATATCATGACTACTTTTCATTAGTATGCATAAGCAAACTCAACTTATGAAACCATTACTCAAAGATAAACATAAATGCAAAATTAATTTTCCTCACGGTTTCACTCATTTCTCTCAAGTGTTTGATGGATAGTGTTTCGCTCAAACTTCCTATAGGAAACCATATTATCATAAGTTTGCTATTACACCAATTATTCTCCACAGTGATTACATGCTAAAAATAATTCATAAGGACTTTATTTCATGTTGTAATGTGGCTAGGGTCAAGGTGGGTCAAAAGGGTAAATGGTTCATCACAAGAATTCATAAAGTATCAAGTGCACAAAGGGTTAAAAAAGATAAACTTCTGAGATATATAAATGAATAATACTACTACTCCGCACTTATTGATGCTACTAAATGTTATTCCTTTTTTTTCTTTCTCTTTTTTTTATTTCTTTTATTTTCTATTTTTGACAACAATAATAAAGAAACAATAAATAAAATAGTAGCTAAATGAAATATGCTCAAAGAGTAGCAGTATCACTAAACTCATCTCAGAAAAAAAAATATAGCTAAAAATCTCAACTAATGCATCACTTAATACTCTAATAAGCATGTGAATGGGTAAACTAATGGAGTTTGGGTTTTTAAATGTGATGTTCAAGAAATTTAAAAAAAAAAGGTTAAGGCTCAATGAGTTAGTAAGGGATAATAAAAGGTAGGTCATTTAAGTCAAAGGTTAACACAAAAAATGGTCTTAATCATCTCTATTAAGTATGCATCTAATAGACTCAAACTGGTTCAAAGCAAGTTCTAAAGGTAACAACCTAAGGAAGCATCACACATATAAAGAAATGAATTGACTATATATGGAGTCATATAGGCTCAATCCTCACATTAGTTTAAATGAAAATTAATTATGCATCTCTACACTATCTCATTGCTCAAGTGTCAAGTTATAAGTAAGCTTATGTAACCAACTATTTTTCATCATTCAAAATTGTTCACTCTCTAATCAAGTAGCCTAATCCGAATTCAATTATGCATTCAATCTCATTCCAACTAGCATGATAGAATCTCATAGAAACACAAACCAAAATGATTCAAGTGTGGATCCATTGTTTACATAAAATAACACAAAACAACACCATAATATGCCTAAAACATTCATCCTAAATAGCAAAATGCAAACAACGCAAAGACTACCTCCCCACACTTGAATAATACATTGTCTTCAATGTGAAAAGTAGAACATCAAAACTCAAAAAATGCACATAAAATACAAGACACAAAGAGATTAAGGGTTAAAAGGGCTTATGGTGGTGTCGTTATTCCAAGGTGTAGGCGCCATTCTTTCTTTGGTCCTGAAACAAGCAATGATGCATAATAAACCTTCAAACTTCACACAATCAGCAAGTCACCTAAACATCAAGAGATCAAAAGGAAAAATAAGCTAAAGATCAAACAAACTAAAAATCAAACTAAATACGATCAAATTAAAGAAAAACTACACTAAACACAAAAACAAACAAATTAAAAACAAACATGCTAATTTAAGGTCATTAGCTTGACCCTTAGCATATCAATATTATCCATTATCAAATGAATGTTTAAACCCAATAGGAAGCATGTTCAAACCTTTTACAGAACTTAGAGAAACTTCCTTTGATGTAGGTTCCCAATAAGCACGATGCTCTAAAGCTTCGGGAGAGTGGAATCGAATTACTTCATCATCGAACTATAATGTCTACTCTCTTTTCTGAACATCGCCTTTCTCCCAATATGGTCTCTGTAGTGATGTAGGCAATAAATGTGGAGGCTCGTCATCCTATTCGACATCTTCAAGATTTAACTTGCTTGGACATAACTCGTTCTCTAAGTTAACAATATGTGGCTCTTCATCTTCTTCGTCCTTCTTTTCCACTTTATCTTAGCTCTCCTCCTTTGAGCATTCAGCGTTCTCCATTGGATCATTTTCTTCCTTTGCTGTGATAATTGTGATGGCCGTTAAATGCTCCCTTAGATTTTCTTCGGTATTGCTTGGTAGGCTACTTACAAGTCTAGAAAAAAAAAGTATTAGCAAGTTGACCTATCTGTACCTTAAAGTTGTAAATGGATGAAGCATTGTTCTTGGTAATTTGATCAAACTTGGCCTCCATCATCTTTTGATTCTCCTCCATCCTTGCAAACGTATAACCCAACACATCCATCATCTTGTCCATCATCTTCTCTATCTTGCTCTCTAAAGCTCCAAGGCGATCTTGTTAAAATCCAAGAGGTTCTTATTCTCTCACTTGGCCACCTACATTATTAGTATTCCATAAAAAAATTTGGTGGATTTTCCACCATGAAGTATAAGCATTGGAATAAGGGTTATTACCTCTTAATTGTGCCCCCGTGTAGTTTACTTGCTAAAATCCTCATGACTCCATCAAAAAGCAATCATTTGCATCATGGTTATCCTGTCCACATAATTCACATAGAAACTGCATAGGTCTAATAAAAGAGGAAGATGTACCTTGTAATTACTCATTAAGGGCTGAAAGTTATGCTTGAAGAGTTGTCACTGAGTCAAATGGAATCATGGCCTTTGGGTCCTTAAAGCCTTATGTTACTAAGCTCGTTGGACCATCTTGTGCTCCTTGTGTTCATGCACCTGCAAACACACAAGGAAAGTATCAAAAACTCTCAAATCAAAGTCAACCAAACTAAACAACATGCTGAAATAAACAATTCCTGGCAACGACGCCAAAAACTTTTTTATGATTGATTAATTGTAAAATCAAAATCACTAGTTTTAATCTCAAAACTGCAAGTATGTGGGTCGTACTTGTAGTAAAGAACGAATATCGATCCTATGAGGATTGTATATAGACACCCTATCAATTTGGCTTACATTTTGTTCAAGAAACCAATTTAAAAAAATAAAATAAAAATAGCAATGTGACAATTGGAAGCAATAGTGAGCAACACAACCAATCACCAACACTGCTAACAAAAATTCAGAGAAAATCAAGATTCAAGAATAAGACTTGTTGTTATCCCTATTTGTTCTCTTTTGGCTTAATCGATCTAATTTATATTTGACCTAAGATTTCCTAATATTTTAGCTACCCTCTCTCAAGATGTAACTAAATGTCACCAATTAAATAATCTAGGATTAACTTTGGGATCTCTCGACATATAAAACCTTTCTTAAACATTCAACTAGATATGAAGCTATCCTACAGGTATTATATCAATCTATTCAAATCACAGGTCTATTAAATGCCAACTCTTGTTGTACATCTAATACGGATTACCCGACTCACTATCTCAATTTTTTGTAGGATTGAAGCTCAATAAACAACATAAATATTTATAACATTAAATCAATAACCAAAAGTTCACAAAGAATTCAAACAACAAATATTAAAAATATTTCAGCCACTCATAATATAAATAAGTTCAATCATATCCATATTCTCCAAAATATAAAACATAATAAAAATAAAAATAAAACAAATATGGAAAAGAATGGAGTTTTAAAAAACTCTTGAAACTTGTAGGTAGAGCTGTGTCGAATCTTGCGTTGGTGTGGTGTGGCTGCTCTTCTTTGTTTTCTCTCTACCGAATACTCTCCATCTAGCTACGTCTTGGTGTGCAGCTGCTGATAATTATTTTTTATTTGTGTTTTGGTGAATCTCTGTTGTCTTTAGGGTTGCCTATGTTTTTTTTTTAATTATTTGTAGCTCAAAGCTGTGTGTTTTTTGCGTTGGGTTTTGCTCCAGCTGAATATTGCTTGGTCAAATATTGGTGTGCGTTTTGGAGTCTTGGTCTAGTGAGCTTAGTGTAGCTTGGTCAAATGTTGCGGCTTCTTTTTCTTGGTCTTATAAACGTCAAAGTCTCTAAGCCTTGAGCCTCCTTGGTCAAAGTGTCAAAGTGTCAAAGGTCCTCCGTGGTTAATTGATTTTGTCATTTAGCGAAGAGCCACACGTGGAAGAACTCTTTCTATGCTCTCGAGCATAGAAATGCATGACTTGGTAATGTTTACATGGCTTAGCAAGACTTGCCTCGATTTGCGCATTTTTCCTAGCTTTGTAAGGCTATTAACTTAGTTTTGCACTTGCTTTATTCATGTTTCATTCGAATTTCAAGCTTCTTCTTCCTTTTTTTTTCATTTCATTTTCTTCTAACTTCAATTTATCCTATACAATAAATAAATACACCAATAAGATTAATTCTAACCCAAAATCAACAATTAAATAATAAAACAAAAAACATAAATAAGAATACTAAAATTATCAAGACTTACTCCAAACTAATACCAAACATAAACAAAATAATAACATAAACAAAATAATAATGAAGATTATACTAAATAAAAACATACAAAATAAGTTTTAAAACACAATAATATCAACCTATTATGAAAGAAACACATGCCAAACACTTAGAAAAACCTATACTAATGCACAATTATCAATATTTGACTACAAGAATCAATATGTTTTAGGTACTTACATTAACTTGAATCCTTGGGGTTAGTTTTTGATCTGTGCTCAACCTATATACTAGAAGATTGATTTAATCATCTCTGTTTAGTAAAATATATATTTATATATATTTACATGTCTAAATTTACCACAAAAATACAAATCATATGATGATGTTAATAAGCCTAATATTTATGTCCATATACATTCCTAAGTCTTATATCATTGAAACTTCTCATATCATAAACATAAGGCATTAAATATGTGTGAGGTAGTCTTCTATAGAATGAATCTTGTCATTTTGTCTAGATTGGGGCCTAAATGTGTAAAAGTAATATTGAGTCCTTACATAAAATTATGCCTATACTTACCTAGGTGATTTTGAGTTCAAGTCCTAGACTTTGAACCATACATAAATGCATGATGTTTTCTTTGAGATTGTGATGGCCTAGGTATATGCTCATCTTGTAAGTTCTTTCCTTTAACAAAAATAGTTCTAGCATTTAATGGTTAACTTTTATATGTATATCCTAAACTATATCTATCATTCAAAGCTTTCTAAACCCTAGTATGCATTCTACTTTTTCTTTATCCTTAATGAATATTTATAAGGAATCTTTAAAGATTTTTGTCTCCTTTCTTATTGAAGTATTCGATTCATCTAATTTTTGCCCATTACCCTTATCTACATTCTTAAATTTTACAATGTAATGCAATTTATTTTTCAACTTCTTATTTTCTAATTTACATGCATTAAAATTTTTTAACATTTCCTCATATTTAGAGGATAACTTTTTATTTTTCTCAATCATAGCTTCTAATCATTCAACTAATCTATGACAAGTTAACTTATCAACACAATCATTATCATCATCATTAAAATTTGAATAAGAAGGTAACTTATCATCATTATGGTAAAAATTTGAGCGAGAGGATACCTTATCATCATTGTCTCTGAAATATATATGAGCTACTTCTTCCTTCAAATGCCTATTCGCTACTCTGTTAACTTGATTGGTACCTTTATAAATAAATTTTAAACTACATAAAATCTCACTAGTAGTTTTATACATTAAAACTTTATTGAACACATTTCTATCTAATGCCAAAAAAAAAACTTTATTATCAAGAGCAATGAATCTCTCCTCCCTTTCATTCCACTCACTTTCAACCTTTGATACTTTGGTTGTAACATTATCTAAAATTTTTTTTTTTTAGAATGTAAGGATTCTCCACAATTTCCCAAAAAATTAACTCTTATAGGCAGAAAAATAGTATTTCATCTTAAATTTTCAATTTCCATAATTTTTACCTTCAAAACAAGGGAGTCTAACTACACTTTCATTAATAAAAAAGCGTTATAATTGACCAATAAGTCTATATGACTTCTAACTCTGATACATTTATTGGCCTTATATGATACCCAAGGAAGAGAGTGAATTAGATAATTTTAAATTATTCTAAGTCTTTGTCTAATTGAAAAATTATCTCATAATTTAATATAAAAATGCAATAATATATTGAATCAATATTAATAATAATATACTATTATTGAATCGATATCACAATATAATTTAAAATAAAATAAACTTGTAAAGTAAAAAGATAAGGAAAAGAAAGGCAAATCAAATTTATAGTGATTCGGGATACAGCCCACTCCTAGATCTACTTTCCAACCACTTGTTAAAACTTTAGCTAACACAATCTTCTTTATAAGTGAAGAAAAACCCTTTTACAACTGTATTCTTTATGATTAAAGACTAATCATTTTACAACTATCTTCACCACATGTGAAGATGGACCCTTGTACAACAATTTTAACAAGCCCAAAAACCTAAAATATACTAAAAAAGATCTCATTTAACCAATTAAATTGTTTAGAAAGGATTCTTAATAGCCTCAAAAGGAATGCATGCAAAACACTTCATGCAAAATACTTCAATAATACTTACAAACACGATCAAATTTACTCAACTCAAAACCATTTGAATTACTACAATTCACTTGATTTAATCTAATGCATAAAGACATTGTAAACATAATTATTTATAGGCAAGAAGCTCTCACTAGCTAATTGTTAACTGTTGATATATATTAAAGGAAATTAAACACATATTGTCTTGTTAAAAACTAGTTGTTGTTTATAAGATATTTTGCTTTTTGACCAACAATTCAAGGATATTGGTCGACTTGTCATACTAGAAAGCTGCTTATTGATTAACCAATCATCACTACTGGTTGACCAATTCCTAGAACTGGTCAACTACTAACCCTACCATTGATTAACCAATTGCTATGAGAATTTCACACTTTTAAACACAATCAAACTTCTCTAAAACATATTCAATCATTTCTTTTTAACAAATCTTAACTCACACATAATTTAAGCAAGTTCCTTAAAAGAGTTTTGTTGTACCAAGGTAGTTCTAATCATGTATTTTGATGATAACAAAACATTATTATTACTAATGTTTAAGTTTTAATATGTAATTAAGATAGGAAAATGGTTAAAGTGCAAAAACATGTTTGTGGAGCCAAAGGTAGAAAGGTTCAAGCATTGGATGATCAAGAACTTGAATATCAAGAGAACGAAGATCAAGTTTAGAAAGGATTAGGAAAAAAGGCTTAAGTTGTAAGTGTCCTAAACTTGATTATAATCAATGCTTGAAAAAGGCTCTCACATTTGCATGAACATTTGCATATAGGCATTTAGGAGTTAAATTGTGATTTTAGTGATTAATTGAATTAGATTATGGCTTTGGCATATTAAAAATTGAATTAAAATGACATATAAGTTAAATATTGCATACTTATGTAGTCATGAGATGAATTGCTTAAGTGTATGTCTTTTGATGTGTTTAAGTCAATTAAATTGTTCATTGAAGTTGTTTATGTGTGTTTAAATTAGTTTGACTATTGGTTATGTTTATTTGAATATCTTTGTGAATTTTGGTTTATGGATTAATTGAAAAGATTTTTAAATTGTTTAAGAATGAAAAGTTTTCATAATTAAAGCAATTCTTATATTTTTAATTAATTGAAATATTTTTATAATCCAAAAAGCCTTGATATATGTTTTAAAACTTGTTTGAAGTGTTATTTAATGTTCAAAATTTTTTTGGAAAGGTTTGGATTTGATTTGGGTTGTTTTTCTCCTTTTCTCCAATTGCTAGTTTTCTGTTTCATCTTTTTGTCTCTTTTCTCCCTCTCAAACGGCTAGTTTTTGTTCCTAACGAATTTAGACCTCTCCTAACACCATATATTTGTCTCCTAAACTGTTTTACAATTTTTTAGATGCCTTAAAATACGAATTACAAGCCAAAATCATTCAACAATGCAATATTCCTTTATTTTCTGCATTTTATGCATTGCCCTCCTTTTAACTTTGATTTTGTTGCTTTAAATCCATTTCTGGGTGTGTAAATTTTGTGTTTATAGTCTGTTTAGATATTGAAAAAACTCAGAAATCCTGTTTAGATATTGACAAAACTCATAAAGCTTTCAATTAATTTTTTGATTCATTATTTTGTTAGATTCAAGCTTTCAAAGTTTCAACACCAAAATTGTCTCTGTTTTGATTTATTTTGGTTTACCTTCTGTGTTATTAGTTTTTTAGCATATAAATCTTGCTTCAAAATCATTACACACATTTTTCTTAAGGTCTCAAGAGTACATATGATCTTTTACTTTAATTTTTAAGCACTCAAATTGTGTGTTTAAACTTAAAGAACACAGGTTGCCCAAAACTGCCATGTTTTCACTGCAACTTCTTTTTCAATTTTGATTTAGTATTTAAACTCGTTTTCTTAAGATGAAAATTTGTTGTTTCCAATTTAGTTAATTTTCTAAGAGGTTGCTAATATTTTTATATTGATTTTTAAACCTTTATATTATTTTTTTGAGCTTAACTTTTGCGGGGTGCTCCAAACTATTTAGGTTTGACAGTCCTCATTTTGTTCTTGATTTTAATCTATTGTTTGATGCTTTAAAATTATGTTTGATACTGCAATTTATTGTTAACATATTAATTGATATTTCAATAGGTTTATTGCATTTAATTTGTATCATTTGGGTGATTTCGAGTGTTTATAGACTATATTTTTTAAGATTGCATATTTTGGATAGATTGTATGTTTGAATATTTAATCTGATTATGTGATAGTTTAATAATATTTTTACTAGCTAAATTTGATTGTTAATGGCCTATTGAAGTGTTAGGAGGCTTTTTATAATTTTGGTTTGTCTCTAGAATTTTCAGAATTGGTTTTATTGCATGAACTTTAGAGAAACACTATTAAAGGTGGGTTTTGTGACTTAATTAAGGGATTGATTTTGTTAATTGATGTTGTTGATTTATTAGTTATTCTTTGCCATTTAAAATAGAGTTGTTATGATGGTCTTGGCCTGTAGAAATCAAGATTTAAATTGAATTAATATTTGATCGTGAATTGGATTGTTTTAGGCCTTATATGTGCATTAGACATTGCATAAGGCATAAGCATTGCATTTGTTGCATTTGATCCCCTTTCTTGAATTAATTTTGATCAAGTTATTGATAAGATATATAAGCTTGAGTAGATGCTTTGGTAGCCTAAGTTTGGGGCTTGGTTTGTGGGACAAAAATTGTATAATTTGGTTAAGATTAACGGGTTACTCTTCACCCACTTAAATAAGATTGTGATAGATTCCTCTTGACCTTATAATTCAAGATTGTGATTCCTCTTAAACTTGGAACAAGATTGTGTATAGGTTTTTCTTAACCTTAAAATAAAATTAGATTGGGTTCTTCTTATCCCTTGTAAATAAGATTGTAAAGGCTCCTCTTATCCCTTGTAAATAAGATTGTAAAGGTTCCTCTTACTCTTTAATCAAGATTGTTGTAAAGGTTCCTCTTGATCTTTAATCAAGATTGTTATAAAGGTTACTCTTTACCCAATTAAAGTAAGATTAGTTATTAGTGAATTTCCAACAAGTAGTTAGAGAGAGAACGTAATCTATCTTTAGGGTAGGTGAACCTCTATAAATCTTGGTATTCATCTCTTCCCTATCCTCTTTATGTTTATGCTTATTGTATTTGGTTTATTATTAATTGAATTTTTTAAATATTATAATAAAGTTTGGCATTCTATTTAGGTTGAGTTTTGGTTAGATATTGCATTTTATTAAATTTGGCCTAAGGTGTTTTAATTTGTTATGAATTTTTTAAACACCTAATTCACCCCCTCTTAAGTGCCATAGGACTTACAAATTTAAGACATCAAAAGGATTTTTTTAAAACTTCTTTAAAAACATATTCTTTTTTATTATAAATCATATTTGCAAAAATCCTAAATATGGATACTATGCGTGAGTTGGGCCTATAATTACTTTGAGAAGATTAGAATATGATTTGCAACAAAGATTACCTGAGATAACCTATTTAAATTCACTATTTTGATCTTTGAGCCTTTTTTTTAACTTTGAGCTTCAAATATCATCACTTGAGTTTCAATACTCCAACTTAGGCTACCATTTGTAATAATTCAACCATTTTACCTTCTTATCTTCTCAATACATCAAAAACAACAAAACTATTAATACTAAAGATATTTTATCATTATTAAAATATAAGATGTATCTCTCTTAATTTAATAGCTCTCAAAATTCTTTGATCATTGTGATAGCAAAGTCGTGGTTTCATCCTTTAAGATAAAATTGATCAAAGAAGTAAAGAAAAAGAAGACATCAATTAATAAACCAAAGAAATTCAATTACTACATACCTAAATAAATGTGTGGTCGATTACTACACTCCTTCCACTACCTGGCCATAATTAGCATGAAATGAGCTCGAGATTTCTAATAATATTTTATTTTAAGTGGATCACGGTATTCTTGGTGCAAAACATTAAAAAATAATTCAAGCTTGGGTTGATCTAATTGATCATATGTTTATAATATATATATATATATATATTCTTATCACAAAATAATTAAAATCAAATACTTCTCAATTATAAAAAATAATATACATTAAACTATTATAGGAGAGTTTCAAATTTCATTATTTGATTAAAGATATAAAAATTTTAATAGAACATGAACTCATAATAATTGAAAGAGGAAAGGTAAGATATTCTAACTTTTTTACTTTATTAAAAAAAATTACAAAAACTTAATTTTTTTTGTTTCCTTTGAGTATACATATTTATTTTAATTAATCAACTTCTAATTAAATATATACCTAATAAAAGAGTTCTCGTTATGTTGACATTTGTCTACATGATAAAATAGAAAACAAAATTTTACTAACTTATAAATTATCTTATTATGATTTATATTTTCAGTTGAAAGTTAAAAATTTTATTTCATATATGAATATAAATTATATTAATAACTCTGACAGCCTTAAAATTATGATATACAATTTATATTGTATCAATAATTTTACTAATATTTGAATTATGTTTTTGTTGAAGTTAGTTACACATATATGACGCTGAAAAATAAAAAATCGAGTTTCTCATTAAAATTATGAACTCAAAAAATAACATTAATTCATCTTCCAAACCCATGAAAACTTGGCCTCATTTTGTTTTTGCTTCCCAACAACCCTAAAACATGATTAACAACAACAAAACTCAAAAAGAAAGTGGAGTTTGGCCGTTAATTTGGTAGCTATCCTCCATAAGACGACCTCTCTCAAGGAGGTTACGGTCGTCGTCATCGTAAGATTTAGACTATTAATAATGATTAATAATTTTAAACTTATTTTTAATTAACAAGGCTTTCCAACAAAGCAGTCAAGTGAACCGGAGAAACGGGTGAGTCTGGTCACGTACGTTCCTGGTTTCCATTTGATCATATCTAGACTTGAGAATAACGTGCTTGCCGCTGGATTTCCTGACTGAACAAAGAAAGCTCCGTTCATCATCAGATCACCCTCCGATATCCAGTTCCAATTCTTCCACTCGCTCTCAGGTGCGTACTCTCTCTTCGTCACCTACATTTATGTATGTCATCAAACAATGAACACCATTTTCCAATCCTATGCAGTTGGCAAAACAACAAGGAGTAGCAGTGATTTAAGCTTTTGGGTTGAATGATTTCATATTCTTACCTCTTTAGCAGCGAGATTCATTGGAGCAATGAATCTGTTTCCCTGACTGACGATTGTGGGTCCCTTACTACCGCCAACGGCGTACATAAGCCAATGAGTATAGTCGTTATTGACGACATGAATGAAACCCCACCTACACCTCGGCATCCTCTGCACCAATCCCTTTCCAAAATTGTTGAATGCAACAGTGATTTGCATTATCTTGTCACCTGAGAAGCTGTCACTTGCACCGAACAAAAACACCTGCATATGCATATTGTTAAGCACCAATATGACAAACTTTATGACATCTAATCGAGGTACATTACTTAATTCAATTCCTTGGGTAATTATTGTAGAGAAAAAGCTATCTTGATATATATGATATAATTTTAATTTAAACACTGATTCTCGTTGATTAGTACCTCGTTGTGGTGAGTGAAATGGCCGTTGGAAATGGTTATGGCGGTTGATCCTTGGACGATATCTATGAGACCGTCCTGACAATTGGACATGGAAACATGATCAATCCAGATGTTAGAAGATCCAAAGATGGAAATGCCATCGCCATCACTCTTGGTCCTAAGTCCAAAATGATCCACAGAGTCCCTGATCATTCCACCGGAGCACGCAACGATGTCGTGAATGTGCAGGCCATGAATGATCACATTTTTGACAAACTGGAGAGTGAGACCAGCACCAAAAGCAACACGGACGTTGGCTCCTCTAGCATCAATGGTTTTGTCACTGGTGATCATGAGCTCCTGGCTGAGTTTGATTATCATGCTATGAGCAAAGATAATCCAAAGCGGTCCCTTTTGGATCACTGCATGACGTAGGGTTCCGGGTTTAGGGTTAATCAAGTCGGCGTCAGAGGGATCATTTACAATGTAAATGGGTCCACCCTTGCCGCCTATTGTGTTCCGGCCAAAGCCAAGCACGCAATCTGTTAGCTTTTGTCGGTTGTCGGCCCATTTAGGGTCACAACGCCAGCAACGGTCGATGGGGTTGGATGCCACACATTGGCCTCCTCCCTTCCTTTTCCCACGTAGGTTTCTTCTAGTAGTGTTAGTCCCAAACAACGACCTGCACCAAATATGTATATGTAAGTTGTTTAAATCTGCTGCTTTTGTTAAATTGGAACACACTCACTTACATATGAACATGGGTGTTCAAGTGGTCGGTGACGTTCCAAGGATCCGGGTGGTAAGCTTCTAGATTCGCAGCAGTGGCCTCCGTTTCCTTCTGATTCCAGTACTCATCATCCAATTCAGAGACGTAGGCATGTAGAGTTGGAACCATCACTGCAGATGCCATACAAAAGAGCAGAAACAAACTCTCATTTAAGATTGTCATTGTATTTTTGTTTGTTTGGATTATAAGAGTTACTACTATAATTCTTCAATTTTTTTTCTATTTTACTTATTTTTTTCAATGACTTTTGTTTCCAGCAGCTGATATCAGCATCAAGCTGTTGGAAAAGCAAGGTCCCGAGGTTCCGTTGAACCGAGACAGGACCAAAACATAAGAGTAGTAAGGCCAATTAGGTTTTATTCGCTTGGCCCGGCCGGAGTACTAATGTTTGATGTGAAGGTGGTGATTTTATATATAGCCAAGAAAAAACTGTCCCCGAACAACCAAATTAAGGATCATTACGTAGTAGGAGGTCTAGAGACGTTGAAGGCGGCAACTTTGGAGAGCCACATTTCTCAATCTAGCGGTCCTTTTTCCATGAGTTCGTCAATCCCACAAGGCAGTGAAGGTGTGGCTTAGGTTCATACAAGAAATATAATTTTTCATTGGTTCCTTAATTGGGCAGGGATCGGGCTCCCGCAATTCTTGGCGCAACCATTGGAATTTTGATTCCTCTGGAAAAACAGTGATCAATAGAAAGAAACAGCAAAAGGAGGCTAGAAGTGTAGCCAATGGAATAATAACGCAGATGACCTCTATGTTCCATTAATATTAGTAATAAGCATCTTGGAACAATAAAATCATTTGATAAAATTCTACATTAAATACTGTTCAGCCTAGCATCCTTGTTTTGACAAATGTTTCAGTAATGTGTACAAATGAATCTATTGCGTATAAAATGGTACATCTATATACAAGGATAAATACCTTTAAACCAGCGTCTACTATTCCTTGGTAAAGCCAATTTACCTCCTGACCATGCTATTATTCTATGTATGTCGATGTTGTAATGATTATAAAAGAAATTCCATACATATACGCTCGCGGACACTTTCTGATGAACTTACAAATATATGTGATACCAATATGGGTGAGCTATTAGGATGCTTCCCATGCCTTGTAATCTCTTCCTTCAACAGCTAAAGTCCATTTTTTGGGCCCACTTGGTGGTTCATAGTAACCGGGTCCAAGTTTCATTGCCACTTTCTCATCGACGATGGCCGCATACACATCCCTTTCCGCCTTGGTGATTTTAACCTTTTAAAAACAGAGGACAATGTTTTATTTTAAAAAATGTTTCGTTGTTCTTATAAAGAGGATTGGCAGAATGCCTAAGTTGCCGAGAATATGAACCAATGCCGATTTTACTATTATAATTTGCCACTTACCGCACTTCGGCAGTGAAGTTTGTTCCGCTTCCTGAGGGACATAAGAGCTGAAATCTCCGATCGATGATGCGAGAATATGTGGTCAAAAAATATAGCAGGTGTTCCTGGATGAGTCAGGATGTATGCATATCCTTGCATTTCCTTCCCACTGGGGAACCTCCAATGGCCCTTCATAGAGAAAACTTTCAGTTCAACCATCATTATAATTCCAGTCTTAGCCGCAACATACAAAGAAATTTTGGTTCTATTTAATCTTCTATAGGTAAGTCCCCCTAAGCCGAGGCCATTGCTCGGCTATGTTCCCAACTAAGTAAGGCCTTAATTATGTTCTCCAATTGTTCTGCTTATGTGACCTTTCTGTCTTCTAACAAATCCTCAACTTTAGTGCTATCAATTTGAGTTCATTTACCTTTCTCCTATCTCATGATTTGTTTCATTCTTTTTCGTTTTGCATGCAATTGATTATTTCACTACTCATATTCTCATCAAAGAAGCTGAAGATTTTTTATCTTATGTCTCGTTTTTACCATTAAGCACAGTTTAATTTTTGATTAATTTCTTTGCTGAACAAGTAAGCAGATGAATCAAATATAAAGCGGATAAACCTGAGTAGAACCAGTGTCATGATTCTCTATGAAGGTGACAGCACGAGATGGCCACCATCCAACAACTCCAGGAGGCTTTCCCTTTGGATCTGATAGTCGCCAATATTCGCATCTTTCCAGCACCTACAAGAAACAGCAGCATCATGTCAATTCAACATGCTCATCACAAACTGGTTGAAATATGTAATAACAGGAATACAGGAATCAAACAAAGGTTAGTTAATCTGTCCTTACTTTTCGGAGTTAAAGATCAGGTTTTCCATCAAAATGATAAATGTAGTTTTTGGCATTATTCTCACCTCATGAATCCTTCATGGTTATGCGAAAACTTGTTTATCATACTTTGGCAGTACAAATGAGAGCTTACCGAATGAAGGATGCCCTTGGTGGTGACATCAAAAGCACCAGCAGTTCCACCAGTAGCATTGATCCAGTCAACAATTCTCTGTCGATGTTGATCCTGACTGTAATTCATCTCACCATATGTGTAACTAAGAGAATCCCAGTACTCGCCAACTGCAAAATAAGGTTCACTTGCATCCAGGTAGTCCTTGACATAGCCTCCCCAAAAACCTCTAACAAAATCAAGCCTCCATCCATCATACCCAATTTCTTCTCTACATATCAAACAAGACAACAAATTAAGCAGATATATAATAAAGTCATCATCTAAACAGGTTAAAGTATGTCAAGTAGAGGAAGCTTATCTGTGCAGTATGAAGGACGTCTAACAAAATTCAAACAAATAGCAAGATGAATAACGACAAAACATTGTAATCAAGTGCATATGGTGGTAAATACAACTTCCAATAATTTAATCAAAGGAGAGAGAGCTGCACTTAAGATGAATCTCAGCATGTCTTCAATTGACGATGCCAACTGCATCATCCCTTCAACACTACTTTAAGTCAAATTCAGTTTCCTTGACCACAAATTGTGAACCAATTATATGATCAATCAAACAAGCACAAGTAAGCATCAAATAGTCCATCAACAAGGTTCTAAATGCAATACCGAGGTTTATGGAAACAGCATCACATAAATGCATGCAGTGACAAATTGGACATGGATAGAAGCCTACAGACAATCATTTCCACCATGCCTATTTTTGGTAAACCTTTGTCACACGTGGGAGTAACAACTGCACACTCATGGACAGAAGTCTCAAGTCAATCATGTTGTGATGCCTTATAACTAAACTCTCTTGATTCTGAATAAAGAACCATGGGAATTATAGGTCATGCACACGCCAAGCATCAATTTTAGTTTAAATGAGAACCTGTATGGTTCTTTTCGCACATAATGTTCATGTGGTGTTATAGAACTTGCTCACCGAAACAGAACAAAGTATTATTCAATTAGGATAACAAATTCTAGATGTATCCTAAAAATCTTCCAATCTGACAGCAAAACTTTGATTTCTTTTGTATTATACATGAAAAGCAAGCACTTTTAGTGAATAAAAAGGGATTAAAAATGAAGTTTTAAAAAGGAAAGGTAAACCAATAACCTTAACCAGTTGAGCCATTCTTTGATATCTTTCCGCACAAAATCTTGTGAATGATCAATATTTGGAGCAGCATGGAAGTTGTCTCCACTGCTCTTGTTTCCCCTACCCTGCATCAGACAAACAAAAAACTTTGAGATCTAGAGCATAAATTATCAGATAACGAGAACCATCCAAGATTTCTATACCTGAAAATGAGGATCATCAGCAACAATTGCCCGATCATCCCAATTTAAACGACCTCCATATATGTTCCACACGCCATTTTTATTTTGATAGTGTGCACAGCGGTGATTCAAGACAACATCTCCAAGAACTTTAGCACCCACTTCGTGAAGATTTCTTACAAGATCCTTCAGCTGATCGATACTCCCATATCTAGTGTAGACACACCATAACATAAGTTGAAAGGTATAATTAAGTCAGTTTAAAATTTTGATATTAACAACTAAAAAGGCTGACTGTTAAAAGTCACTCTTTAGAAAGGCTGACCGTTATTCATAATGATTGATAACAAATGTCACATTCAAAGAAATAGGCATGCAAGCAAATCTCAGCAAACACTACAATCTGAAGAAAACAAGAAGGATTTTGTCCATTTTTACTCTTATCAGTTTGAATGACTTCCAAACTAAAGTAAGTAGAATTTACCTTTTTAATTACAATATGATAACATTATAATGTATCTAATAAATTTGAAAAGATACCTAGAGTTCAAATTATACAAATCCTTTGGCATGTATCCTTCAGGTGACACGGACTCTGTTGGTGGGGGTAACCAAATCACAGTAAACCCCAGTGAAGCTATTTCTGCAGCTTTTTCTTTCAGATCCACATACCATCTACCAGATTTATGGGATTCCCAATTAAAGCCTTGGAGTAATATCTCATAACCTGTCCCTGTACCAGAGGATATCTTAGGAGCACTTTTTTGTTCGTCAGACTTCAAAGCAGTTTCTTCTGGGGAAGTAGGAACAGAGCTTCTGAATATACTGTAGGCTTCAGCAGCTAATTTTTCAATTTCTTGGAGAATGCTTTCTTGTGCTTCTTTTGTTTTTGTCTTCCTCCTCTTCTCAGAAGTAATGCCACTCACTAAGTTTCTTATTTCATTAATAATCCCATCAGTATATGCAGTAGGAGAATCCTTTTGATTAGCTTCAACAGCCTCTGTAGATACTACTGCATTTTCAGGTACTTTCTGAGTAGGTTGACCCCCTTGAGCAATCAAGCTACTTGACCTCGAGAGGGGAATGTAGAAATCATTTCCTTTACAGTTCAGCCAATGATTCTCATTTAACTTGAGAACAAAAAGAAATCCAAAAAGTTCTTCATCCAAGGTAAATGTCCCCAAACATCCATTTCCATCCTCTTTGGGCTACAGAACATCACGCCAATAAAAATGATAAATAATAGCAATAATATGCAATAATCAAATGAAGAGGCTTCGTGTATACTTTAATGTGCCAAACAAGAAGAATTAGCTACACAAGCTAGAAGTTTTTATATGAAGCAACATGCATTAGACATGACTTCACATCAGGCCATGCCAAGATACATGGCCATGAACTAACATGTTTACCAATATCTATGTTTTAAGGCATACATGTGAACAGACCAAATTCTTAGACAATGTCATAAAGCACAAAGTAGAGACAAATTAAGTATGTATCTTCAATCAGTTATGACAGTCATAACACAAAGCATAACATATCCAGCCAAAAGAAGAGGATCTCAAGAGGAAGAAGAATATACAACAACAACAAAAAAGTTAATCCTTGACATAGATAGCATAGTATCTTGATCCTAACATATAACTATCATTTATGTCATGATCAAATACGAAACAACCAAGAAGTTGACCCACAACATGCAAGCAGTTCCCTGGCAGAAAAGATGAGCATAGTTGAGCCTACATGTAATTCAGGAATGTACATGTAGCCCTGTTCACTATAGACACCGTGTCATCCACATTTGAATAACAAAAATAGAAGCAGAATCTATAGATAAAAATAACTAATGAGAAAATAAAAGTCAAGAGGAAAAATTCAGATTACTTTAACCTTCTAATAGAAGACTGAAAAAACTACTATTTTATAATTAGATAAATGATCTTTAACAAGAATAAGACCAGAACATCAAACAAAACGAACCAGAACATCATACATAACAATCTTTAAGTGCATGTTATAAGTTCTCTTAAAAGAACATATTTTGTACCTGCAATAAAGTCCGCAAAGCCTTGTCCTTGAACATAGTTGTTCCTGGTGGGTGTGGGGCAGGTGGAATGTCCCAGTTTTTCTTGTCATCTCTGCAAACTCCCCAGTGAACAACCACTTCCGGTAGATCAGTTTCTAAATAGAGAAGAAACTTAGCCATGTTTGGGCACTTTTGCACAGAAACATTGATTGAATTTCCAATAACAATTTGCTTAGTAATAGGCTGCTCTTCATAAAAAGCTTCCAGCCGCCTACTTTTAGAAGGCAATGCTTCTGCTTGGAGAAGCATATTAGATAGCAGAAACCCTATGATTAGAGAGAACTAAAATAGTCAATTTATCAGTAAATATGAATTAAAAAAACAAGATAGTAGGGACATGGAACAGTTAATAGAAGTGAAAGCCTCCAAATCATGACTGGCCTCATTGGAAAACATAATAGTAGGCATAAGCTGCATTCACAACTTAACCAGAAGCAGGTTACCCGATTTGATTTCAAAATTTATTTGGAACTGGACCAAAACTGTTGAGATGGGTGTCAGATAAAAGATTATGTGCCAAGATTTAACAGATTAATCTCTCTCCATAAGAAGTATCTGAGATTATAACTCAAAAAAAAAAAGGAGGGAACAAAAGAACAGGAAATACACCGCGAGACAAACAACCCAGCGGGTACTGCTTGTTTTCAGATTAATACCAAATAACTAGCATTCTCCCAAGTTATATCGCAGTTAAATTTGTTACTACTGCAGAACAAAATTCATTCTGTTCACATGCATATAAGTGGACAGATTTACACCCTGACTTACAGAAAGAAAATATGTAAACTCAGCGTTAGGCGTCATGATTATAAACCTGGCCATATGCTGAATCCCCGTTTTGCTCCAACAACATTGCCATCATCTACAGGGTAGTCAACAAGAGGCACCTTAAAATCTCTCCCCCTATGCTGATACCAAGCTCCTGTTTCTTCATCCTGTACCACCACAATCAAAACAATAAAGAGTTATTTAATATACAGATAAATGTACATGTAGTAATAAGCAAAATACTAGCATAGAATCTATGACACACAAAAACTAAATTTCAAAAATCAAAACCTTCAAGACAAAATTAATGGCTGCAATTGCACTATTGGAATCAATATTAATCTTCACTTCATGAAACATGTCTCCTTCTGAGGACTTCTTCAGCGGTGACTCTATTGCATAGTCCTATATAGAACAAATAAGGTTATTTATTATGAGCTAAAAAATCCATGGTGCTCAAATTTCAGAAGCCAACAATTATTACTTTTATAGCAATTGAACCAGGGGGTCTCATCTTCTCAGGAGGCTGATCCCATTCACTGCAAAATGCGAAGATTCATCAGTTGTCAGTACGCATTTCAACAAAGTAAGTTACTATTTCACATTGAAGATCGAACAAATGAAAAAGAAAATTTTATTGGATATCAAACAAATTTTGGAACACATAAAGATTTAACTGCATAAAGTAAACAAGCGTAAAACATAAAAATGAATACAATTTATAACCTGCCATTATCGTCAATGTAAGTAATTCCCCAGTGAAGAATCCATTTCCCTGGAAGGCTACATCCTACTGTCAGCTGCCAATTTTTTTTATCCTGAGCCTGATCCAATCTAACAAAAATTTTTCCCTCCACCTACCATAAGAAAGCGAACAATTCAACCTTTTATACCAAGATCGGACACATAATAAAGATCGTTAAAACAAAAGGAACCTTCAAAATTTCGGTCCGACGCAATTTCTAGTTCTATTTTCAACAAAAAATCAAACAATCCACTGGATTGACCCTAATTACTATTTAACGCAAAAATGCATTGCATCCTCATGTTAGAGATGTTTGGTCAGATAGTAACAAACGAAGCAAAGTTGCCGATTAGCTTCTATCTGTGAAGGATAAGTTAAAGCCTACGCTTTCTTAACATATAAAGCACAGCGATAACCGTTTTTTAACTTTTCCGCGGGTTTCTCAGCAACCCAAAAGAACTTGAAAACACACAGAAACAAATACAAAACCGAGTCCATTTGCTTTTACCGTCTCGGTCCGCGTGAGAGGGAAGGTCTCACAGAAGAACACACCATCGCTAGTGGAGTCGAGAGGCTCAACAAAAGCCGTATCGCCGGGGGAGCTAGCTCGAACAGCGGTCGGAGTCCTACCACTAAGCCTCAAGTTGCCAAAACTGGCGCGACCAGACAAGAGCTTCTTCGGAGAGAAATAGTTGAGAGAGCACAGCCTCACAGCCTGGCCTCTAGAGCGGAGTCCAGGTGTCTCTCGCCGCGAGTAGCGGAGTAGCGGCTCAATCGCAACTGTCGACATGAATTTGCACGGTAGTGATCCGCAGTTAAGGAAGTTTCAAGAGAGAAGAAAGGAAAGAAAAAACAAACACTGAGAGAACAAAACAAAAGAAGGGAAAGAAAAAGGATATGCATTATCGGAGCCGACACGTTGCCCACGATCAACTGTCTGGATATTTAATTTTGATATTCTTTATTTTATTCGCTTTTTCTTTTTGGGATATGGTTAACTATCGATGCACGCTGGTCGGTGGTGGATCTGATAACGGCTTGCGTTAACCGTAAGGGTCAAATGGTCCATCTTTACGTGTGTTATTTACCGCGCGTGCATGTGGAGAATGGAAATTGTTTGTTTATCTGCTCATCTATCCAATGCAAGTTTCTGGCCCCCACCTTGTTTCCTCTGGGTGACAAAATCAGGACCACTTTTGGGCTACAATACAAAGCGTGTAAAACTCTTGCAACTTTGAAGGAATCTGCGACCGAACTTGCCTCCCAGAAACAGCATGTATACCATTGCCCTTCCATATTCATACTTTAATTCAATTTATTAGCATTTTTTTTTGGAAAATATTCAATTTATTAGTATTATTAGACTATAAATACAACTTTTAATTTGAAAAACAAACGCGGCCATCCCCTCCATGCGTACATATATATGATTCAAACTATTACAATTAAAGGAATAACTATTCAAACAGTACTATAGTTTATGCTTCTTCTTTTTTTATCCTATACCTTTTATTTTCAAATTTAATTATACAATTATTTAAAAATATATTAAATGTGAGACTTCATTAAACAGCTATTAATGTTAACACTAATTTAATAAATTCTAATTAAGTTTAGAATCTAATTGAAATAAGTTAAGGTCTTGTTTGTTAGCATTGGCAATTATTGTTTCTTGTTTTTGTTTTAGTAAACACATAAACCTAAGTGCAAAACGTGTTTGAGTGGATGAGTTTTATGTTTGTGTTGCCAAATCGATAAACCTTAAAAAAAACAAAGCCAAAACAAAACGTGTTCTGCTAGTCTCATCTCCTCATCTACAGTCACACCAACTAGACCCGTTGCCCGGTTCCCCCACTCCATGTCTACCACCGCACCGACAAGGTGGCCACCAGAAGTACCAGGGTTGTACCTAAACTCACTAGACCGGCTCCAGCTCCCCCACACCAACCTATCCTCCGAGCCCAACAGACCCAGCATTCACTTCAAATCCAAAGGTAGACCTGTACCCAGCTTCCCCGGCCTTCGGCCTCCTCCGAAACCTCCAAACCTACCAGAGGAACTAGATCCGAACCCCAACCCTCACCCAGCTCCCCCGTTGCATTGTCCTCCTCCGAACCAGCAGACCTGACAAACACACCAGCAACAATTCGACACCCACTAGACCCAGCAAAGCCGAACCTGGAAGCAAACTTTACTTTCGACCGTCTACTAGACTAGCACAATCTACCAATCGTCTCTGATTGTCTTTAATTCCAAGAGGGCCAGCAACCAGTGAAGTGATTGCAGGTCCCAACAAGGTATGACACTGTCTTCTGTTTTGGCTAGAATAGTCCCTACTTCATGATAGAATATGGATTTGCAATTAGGTAGATGCGAATTGAATACATGTGAAGTTTGAGTATTGTCATGCCTCTGTGGGAGGGTTGTGTTGTCCAGAAATGTTATATGTCTAATTGATTTAGTGGTGTTGTGGTTGGTTGATCGAATTTTATGTGCCAGAATTGGTAAAGAAATTTTGGATTATTGTGGAATTTATCTGCGTATATGCTATGTTATTTGCAACTTGCATGCAGTTTTGTGTTGTTTGGGAGCCAGAATTGCCACTGAAGATAGTTGAAGTTGTATATGGTGTTTGTAACTTGCATGCAGAATTGGTAATGAAGATATCTGCCTCCAATGATCAAATTTTATGTGCCAGTATTGGTAAAGAAAATTTGGATTGTTGTGGAATTTGTCTATGTATTTATTATGTTATTTGCAACTTGCATGCAGTTTTCTGTTGTTTGGGAGCCATAATTGGTAATAAAGATACTCGAAGTTTATCTATGTTATTTGCAACTTGTATGCAGAATTGGTAATGAAGATATCTGCCTCCAATGATCAAAATTTATGTGTCAGAATTGCTAATAAAGATATAGTTTACTCGAAGTTGTCTGTGTTTGTTGTGTTGTTTGAACTTACATGCAGTGATCTATATTTGCCAAACCACAAAAAACTTCGAGTATGCTGTGTGGAAGGAATACAAAGTAATGTCTATAATATTTTGTTAATTACTTGCATATATTTTGTAGTCATGACTGATAATAGTAATGTCAATGCGTTTAATGATTGTGTTGAGATAAGTGAAAAGAATGGAGTGTGGACTGATCAACTACAGATATATTTGATCGAAATGATTAAAGAAGTCAAAAAAGGTAATAGAACGACCACAACATTTTCCAGAAGTGGTTGGAAAAATATCAAGGCAGGTTTGAAAATGAAATTTGGCAAGGATTATGCTAACAAACAGCTAAAGAATAAGTACAATGGTCTTAGAACCCGTATAAAAAACTTCAAGAACCTCATTGGAGAAACCAGTATTAGATACAATTCCATTACCGATGAAGTGAATGCAAAAGATGAATGTTGGGATAATCTTTCCAAGATATATGCATGTGATTCATTACTCTGATTTGCACATGTTATTGGATGTCATTGACAAATTATTTTGTTGCAAGTGCAAAAAATGGCTCACAGGGTCCAGAGAAAGGGTTGCAAGGAATTTCAAGATTTATGTCTTATATTTGGGGATACTACTACAATAGGGATGCACGTGCATCCATCAACCAAAACTCCCTCCTTTAATGACATTACAGCATTTGGACTTGACGAGGAGGAGGAGAAATCATCGAATAGGGTGGAGGTTGAAGTTGCAGGTTCAAGTTCAAGGAAAAGGAAATCACCAATTAAGAAGAAGGGTTAGAAGAAGAGGACATCAATGCTTAAAGATTTTATGAGGTCAATAACAGATAATTTGAAGAAGAAGCTGGAACTATATGAGAAGAAGATGACCCGTTCAACATCTTCTATTTGGCATAATGGTGGAGGTAGAGAACGAGAGCGAGAGTGTGTGTGTGATGACATCATGCAAGTCTTGGATGTGTTAAATAGATTGCCAATGGAGGAAGAACAATATGCTAAAACTGTGAAGTATTTTCATAAGAATCTAGTGATGTGGAATGTCTTCATGAGAATGTCAGAATATAAGAAGTTGTTTTTCATTTAATTTTCTTTAGCTGTTGAATGTGTCAACTCATGTACTTAGAATTAGTTTACTTATGGTTTATATTTGGCTTGTTTTAACTGTGGAACATATTGGGATTTATATGTATGCATGGTTTGGTTGTTGAATTTCAAAACATCATGAGTTTGTTATATCGAAATATGAAGGAATTTTGCTTGTTATGAATTAATGATTTGGATTGTTGTGTGGAATGTGTGCTTGGCATTATTATGATTTCAGATGTTTACAAGCATTATGTATATCACAAAAGAATCGATTACAATGAAGTTATGGTAAAATTGATGATTAATCATATTATGCTTTGATATTGTAGATAAATGGCATCAGATACAGATTTAGGTCTTAATTCAGAAGAGGAAGTAGTCGGTGTTGCCATTATTAATTATATGGCAACATAATCTTATTATTTAGGAAATCAACCATGTCGAACTTCAGTACTTCTTAAGCATGATTGGGTGTTGGAGCTCTTAAATGGTAACCCTATCAGAATTTATAAGAATTTAGGAATGTCTAAGTTTATGTTCATGGAACTGTGTACAGAGCTGACAAATAATGGTGGCCTCTATCCAACAAAGAATGTGACTGTGGAAGAACAAGTAGTAATGTTTCTAATGACAATCGGTCATAGTCACACATCAAGATTTAATGCCGAGCATTTCCAACATTTGACATAGACAATTTCACAGCATTTTTGACATGTCTTACATGCAATAAACAGGATGGCACGAAAATTCATTATTCCACCATCATTCGACATAATACCTCCCGAGATTGAAAAAGATCCCAAATACTTTCCTTATTTCAAGGTATACTTGTACTTATCCTTATCATTACAACTTGTTCATCACAGTAAATTAACATCATATACAAATTTTTCTATTCTAAAGGATTGCGTCGGAGCCATAGATGGGGCGCATATATATGCCAGTATTCCCCCAGACAAGCAATGTAACACCTTGCTATCCCCTGGGAGGATATAAGGATGTTCATATGCAATTTTGTACCCAATCGTAGCGGAATTAAATAAGTAATTTAGTAAACATGCAATCACATTAATCAACAAACCACAAAAAATCAAAGTCTTAATCCAATTAAACAAGCTATTTATAGAGTTATATGCACTCATACTATAGGCACAAAATGACAGTATAAAAAAATAATTCACAATAATCCCAATTTATACAGACAAACCAAAATCCAAAAATATAAAAGACATATGACTCTTGTTCTTTACAGTATTGACAGTCTCATATCCTCATGCTCTTCTGCCTACATCTATATGGAGTCAAAGCACCGTAATAAGTATTTCGCTTAGTGAAAAAAAATAAAATAATACAATCATATAGACTGCAGGATGCAGTCATAACATATTCAGAAATTTCAGTCATTTACCACTTTATGAAACCCATGCATATAACAAAATCATCAATTCAATAACTCAATGCATAAAGCATAAGTTGAAATCAATCTCTTGTACAAATAGGTATAACTGAAGGTGATACCTCAACATGACATCACAGTCAATTTGCAATAT
>JAOXYD010000003.1:9510817-9521743 GCA_028565735.1 Pinacopodium congolense | reverse complement strand
ATAATATCATAAGTTGAGCTTGTTTATGTGTATTGATGAAAAGATTATGATGTGTGTAGTAGCTTGATATTTAAGTTAAAGAAGTTTGAAAGATTGCATGCACTTGATCTCTTTGAAAATGAATTGATGGACTGTAATGGTTGTGCTTAATTTGCTTGAGGACAAGCAAAGGTTTAAGATGTAGTCATGCCATAAAAATTTTAGAAATTTAACAATTTATGCAACTCATGCATATAACAAATTTAATCATCAATTCAATAATTCAATTCATGCATAAAGCATAAATCATTTCATAATTTCAATTTTCAGAATCTTTATTAATGTCAAAATAGCCTTAGGCTTGGCATATCACATTCCTTTTTATCAAATCGTGGACAATTTTAGAAAATCAATGCACATAACACCTACAACAAGTTAGACTACTAGTATTTAAACAAGAAATGGGCATGGGTACAGAATGGTTTACCATATATGTTGGATATAGTCTTAAGATACATCAGTGTTGCCAAACAGGTAGAAAATATAATAGTAATGGCATGAGTTGTGCCTAGCATATAGTGCCCATTGAGCCTTTAGCTCTACAATTCAGAATAATCATAGACTGTAACAGTTTGTAGCAAATTCTAGACCCCTATAGGCATGCATAATTACCCATAACTATGATTGAGCAATATTAAAATGATTTTTAAAAAATCCTGAGTTTATCAGTTAAAAAGAGTTTGAAAACACACATACACACATTAGTCACAATAAAGGCATAATCATTGGATTATCCCATCAAAACCATATGCATTGACATCCATTCATCACTAAATCAATAATTCATCTAATCATTTCATCAGTCACATTACTATAACAATTACCAACACACAATTTACACAATTGATGCATTACAAGGATGCATTTAGTGATAATAAACCTTATACCATATTCGAATTTCCAACCCTAAAAATATCCCACATTATTCAATTCTCAAGAGTAAATACTCAATTAAGCTTAATGAAGCCAACTCCATTTTACACAATCATCACATTACAAAGTGTCACTAAGCAATACCACCTTTACATCTACGGCATTGTCACCCCTTTCATGCGAAAATTATTCAATTATCAATGTATGAACCTTAAGCAAAGCAATTTCAAGTCATCTAATCATTTGACATTGATTTTATGGAAGTAACTCACATATTGAGTCAAAACCGTAAGCAACAATGATTATCATGTAAATGTATGTATAAATTCATGTTCATGCATGGTATAACTAAAAATCATGCAAAACTATCACAATTACATGTATAACTAAAATACCACCTTAGATAATCATATGTTTCACATAAATTATCCATGCATTTCATGCACTACACATTATTCTTGTCATGAAATTTTCCATACAATGCAACATCTATCAAAGCTAAGCCTATTACATTGATAACATTTTCTACAATTTTGAAAGTCAGCAACTCATTATTATTCAACTCATTTCATCAAGAAATAACATGTCATATACATAATCTAAGACATGATTGACAATTCAAACAAAAACAATTCATGTCATAAAATCAATCATAAAACTCATTCTAAAGTCACATTACCCCAAACAATCAACCCACCTATTTTAGGATCAAAACCGAACCAAATATGGTTCCTCAATTTCAACAACCTTCCTCCACCATAAAAACATGCGGCCCTTCCAAAAGGTAGTACACAACTCATCCTTAATCTTATTTCTAATCCACTACAACATCAATCCAAACAAAGCTTAACAATTCAGGACAAAATTTTCCCATACCTTAATCACCAAAATTGTAGTTCAATTCCAGCCAATATTTAATCAAATTTTGAACCAATTACAGCTTATTATGAACATAATAATTTAGTCTAGATGTATTAAAATAGTACATATACATTAGATCAAAACTATAGCCAACATTTACCTCAAAACAATCCACAAAGATGAACCAACTGCAGGAAATTTTTTAGATTCAATTTCAGCATCCAGACTTAGTTTCGAGTCAATTTCTCTATCTTTAATGATAGAATAAAATTTCAGTTCCTTCCTGATAATTGTAGATAAAAGTTTCTATTTTAAGCAGAACATAACATCATTCAATTTGGATACTTACAGATCAAGATATGGCTACAATACCGAAACCTACTCAGATGACCTAGCTTTAGAAATTTTCCAGCACTTCAATCACTTCCTACACACATGTATGTTCGATTTTAGACTTCCTTCTTTATCAATCAACACAAATCAATACCACATAATTCCTTTACCTTTCCAGCCATCATGAAAAGCTCCACACTTCTACAAAAGTTCCAGAAAAATTTAGTGAATAAGCTGGAGTTTTGGTGATGAAGAGAAAACCTACTTGACATGAATTAATTTAGCACCAACCTTAACTTCATGCATAACCTTCCTTGGAATTCATTAACTCACCTTATATGTAGCTATAATCACCCACATTCAAGCCAAAAGAAAAGCCAGAACTTGAGAGGAAGGAGGAAGTTTCGGTGATATAGAGAGAGATAAAGCCAAAGAGAAGTAATCCTCCTCTCTCATCTCCTTGCATACTTGACACATGACTACATGGCAGCACACATGCCATCCTATATGTTCAACATGTGTCCTCATAATATCCCTCCATTTATCATACAAAGATGTTGCCAAGAGCTCTTCCATGTACTACAAAATGTCCACATATAAAGGGTTATACTTGTTCTAAGTTATACAACCACATGTCACTACTAATTTCACGCTATTTGTTCCACTGGAGCCCATAGATTTTAACCTATATATTATGAATTAATTCTGGAATTTTAGAGATAGAACTGGTTAATACTTGAAACATAAAAGTTGTAGCCCTATCTCTTAGCTTTAATTTGCAACAAGAATTAGATCATTTGGATGAGTATAACTCATGTTACGATTTTTCTTCCAAAACTGTTCACAATTAAACTTGTAATTGGAGACAGTACGTTGCGTCCCGATTTCGAGTCTTTTAATGTCCGAATTTGGTGAAGGTTTAAACATGAAAAATGTTCCTTAATGTCCCATTGACCTGTCCATAAAATTTGGTAATTTTTGGGTAAGTATATCGTTGTAAATTGCAAAAATTGTGAGGGATACTCAAGAGATAATAATGCAGGAAATTATTACCAACTCAACACCACAATCCTACATCAATTTCATTAATTCCATTCTTAATTTAATACACAAGTTGCATGTAAATCATGTATTTACAACTAGGGTATAATTCGGAGCTTTACAAGCAAATACCATTTAGGGGTAAAAGAGTTGAACCAACACAGAATATCATGTGTTGTTGTTCATTTGACATGCGATTTACTTATGTACTTACAGGATGAGAAGGTACAGTTAATGACTCCCGAATTATATTTGAGGTAGTCAAAAATCTAGAATATGAATTTCCAATGCCTCCACGGGGTAGTACATATATGAATGTCATGGTTAGTGCTTTCAATTTATGTAATGTGTCATTTATTAATTTTATGTTTGTTAATATGTTTAGATAAGTTCTATATGGTCTACTATGGGTACACTATCAAGCAAGGTTTCTTTCACCGTATCATGGTGAAAGATATTATTTACAAGATTTTTTATGACGAGGACAACCCTTTGGTTTAGAATAATTATTTAACTACATGCATTCTTCACTTAGAAATGTTATAGATAGATGTTTTGGCATTTTGAAAGTAAGATTTCTTATTCTGTCCAACATACCTAGATACAGCTTAAGGAAGCAAAAATTCATTATCATGACGTGTTGTATTCTTCATAATTTTATTAGAATGCATAGACAAGAAGATGAATTATTTGATCGTCCATCAGGAAATGTACACCAATACAACGCAACCGAAGATGAAGGTACACGGGAACAAGGTGAGTATAGTTCAACCCCTGTATAGATGCGGGCATGTCACGATTACGAGATGCCATTGTTGAACAAATGTGGACTGATTATGTTCGATGACATTATTAGCTATCAACATGATATAGATGTATATTTATGTATTTATACCTTAATTAAACTATATAACTTGATATATATGTAACTCTGTAACTCATGACTTTGTGATTGCATTTATCTATAGCATGCTTTATGCATATTTCAATTGATTTATTTATTTAACGTCGTGAATGATAGACATGTATTAATGTTAATTATGTCTAATTGATTAATATTTGGTAACTAAATTAAATATATTTTATAATGCACATATAATGAGTTAATTGTAATCGTTATACTTATTATTCAATTAATGAAATCTTTTATCAATGCCAATTTTCACAGTTTTTATTTACTATCGCAGGCGATGCCAATTATTACTATTTTATTTATATAATCTTAATAACGATTCTTACTCATGTACATATAATTATTTTTTGTTTATTATATATTTTATGAATAATTAATAATTAATAAAATATGTCAAAGTTTATAATCCTTATAAATATTAACGCATTCACTAATGTATATTTGATTTGTTTTGGTTGATTATACAATGTTATGGAAATGGTTTACAACAAATTATTCATTGTTTTCGTTAATAATCTTGAATCATATTAAAGGTTGTCCCATTGTATATGAAGTTTTATGATCTAATATAAATTGTTATAATAATAATGTAATTGCAACTATAACTATTTTCTATTATAATTTTTACAATTATTACATAATTTTCAGATGTAAATATGGAAATTTTGGGTCCTTTCTAAATTCATATAACTTTATTTATATAATAGTTAATATTTTGTAAAAGGTAATAACACATATAATAACATTATACCAAAAATTAACAATTAAAAACAAAAACAGAAAATAATAATACCATACAGCTTACAAAAACCAAAAACAGCAACTAAAAATTAAAACAACAAACAAAAATAAAAAAATAGCAACTAAAAACAACAACCAAAAACTAAAAACAGAAGTGATACCAAACGAGTCCTAAAAGTACCAAATATAAAATTAAAAAATAATAAATTTAAGATATTACAATCAATTACTCTTTATCATTAAATTTTTAAATCTAAATTTTATGCTACTAAGTTTTAAGAGTAACCAATTTATGGGATGTTTGTATGTTTTAATATATTATCAAATATCTTTTTCTCACTTAAATTTAATGCTAAATCAAAAATTTAAATAATTTTATAAGATACTTTTAATTCTTATATGATTATATTAGACTGCAAAATTTTAAAAATTTACTGCAAACCTTAATTTTAATTGCAATACAAATTTTTATCTGTACAAAATTACAAAACTAAATTTGAAAAATTCATTTATATGAATTTGTATGTCAATTTTATAAATAAAGGACCTTATTCTAAACATAAAACTAAACTTATTGTTGGAAAAATAATAAATTTAAAATAAAAATAATGCTAAGATAAAATAAGATATGAAATAAAATTAAAAAAGAAGGCGCAATTCCTTTAACACCCACTCCATCTACTGCGTATTGGCTCGGTGCCTCGGTTCTGTGTTTAGCAGACACGCTACGAGTTTTGGGTGGCATTAAAATTCCGCCAATCATAATATAAATAAAATGTGTGCTGAAAACAACACAACTCTGAAATCTCTTTCATTCAGGCTTTAAATAAATATACCTATAAAAATTTTAAATGGTCATGCATTGTTTAAAATAAAAGGGCACTTTACTTCATGAAATAAAATAAAAAAATATAACCAACCAATTCTCTCCCATAAACACGTTGACAAAGAAGAGACCAGCGAAGGCGAATATGCCCAAGTGCCACCTGTCCCGATTGACAGGGCTGCAACATCCCTGATCAACGGCCTATATCCCAGATGTAAGATCCAACGGCCCAAGTTGCACCTCACATCACAACCTTTGGTGACCAACAAATAAAGAACGAAGAACATTTTAGGTATTCTCTTCTACAAAATCTTCTCCCCAAAGCTTTAAACCCTCGTTCTCTCCGTTCAAAAATCATGGGAAAAGGCCCTGGTCTGTACACGGACATCGGCAAACGAGCTAGAGGTAGTTTAATTCTTCTTTTTACTATGTTTATTAGATGCTTTTCACTGTTTAGTAACTGGTGGGTGGTGCTTTGAGTCAGTTTTGAATCATTTTCTAGTGGTTTCCTTCTTCTGTTCGGAAAATTTTCAGATCTTCTCTACAAGGATTACCAGAGCGATCACAAATTCACTGTCACAACCTACACTTCCACTGGAGCGGTAATATTCTGTTTATCATTATGTTTACCATTTGTTTATTTTCTTCAATCGTAGGATTATGTCTTCTTTTTGGCTGCTGAGAAAATGAAGGTTAATCGGAGAGATAAGTTATTTTTTATTTGGATTTTAATATAGTTTGCGTCTATTTTTTATGTTTGTGATAATGTTTTAGGGCGCAGATGTGTAGTGAACATTCTATGTTGTTGTCTGCATTTTTCTTAAGTAATTAGAAGGTGTGAGACCCCAGAATAACCCATTAATAAAGAAAAGTATATCTAAAGATCTGAATCTTGTAAAATTGGCTGTATCAGATAGGGAATTTTTTTAATTACTTATGAATATACCTATGTTGTTCTTTTGTGAAGATTTAATTTTGGTATTTTTTAGGCTATTACTTCAAGTGGCATAAGAAAAGGTGAAGTGTTTTTGGCCGATGTCAGCACTCAGCTAAAGAACAAGAATATCACAACTGATGTGAAAGTGGACACAAGCTCCAATGTGGGTAACACAAACTTGTTGGTTATTACATATTTGTTCAAGCGACATCATCACTCAATGCATGAAGAGCCTTTAGTTTTTGCTGCTGTTTTAGGATGGAAAAAATGAACTCCAGAGATTGTCGTGCTTTGAGAGTTTGATTTTATGGTGTTATTGTTGTATGTCTGAGATTTACCAATAGAAACCCACTAGCCCATTCCCTTGCATATCATAGGAACCAATTGGACATTTTCAATTTGGAAAATGAATTAGTTCGTATGTTATTGGTAATTCTGTTGCATATCTGATAACTTCTGCTAGTAAGTAATGAGTATGGTCTTACAGGTTCTCAACTCATTTCTCATAGATTCTTAACCCATTTACTGGAGTAATGAGCTTTTCTTATGTCAAATTTACGTATTTCTCGAATTATCAGTTTTCTAATCATTGTATTGTAACTTTGTTTTATTGGGTCCCTTATGTTGATTTAAATAGTTGTGTCATTTACTTCTTAGACTAACGGTGCTTTATCAATCTGTAGCTTTTCACAACCATCACAGTTGATGAACCTGCTCCAGGATTGAAGACAATCTTTAGCTTTAAAGTTCCTGATCAGAGGTCTGGAAAAGTAAGAAGCCCTGCTATCCTCTTTCTCCTCTTTCTTTGGTTAGTTTTGTGTCATTAGAAGCATTATGATCTGCATTCTGTTCTAATGAGTTTGTATCTGAACCATAGTTTTACTTCTCATTGATCTGATATACGGTTGTAATAACAGGTTGAGTTGCAGTACCAGCATGAGTATGCTGGAGTAAGCACTGGCATTGGGTTGACTGCCAATCCCATTGTTAACTTCTCGGGTGTCATTGGGAACAGTGCTGTTGCTCTTGGAACTGATCTCTCATTTGACACTGCCTCTGGGAACTTCACAAAATGCAATGCGGGGTTGAGTTATACTAATACAGATCTTATTGCATCTGTGACATTGTGAGTATTCGCTTTACTTGAAAGAAGAGAGTTGTTTTATATGTTTTCAGCCTTTTAAACAACCTTGATAATGAATTTGCTGACTGACTGACATGACTAGGGAAGTTTCTTAATTTCTAACTCTGTTCTGTAATGAGGATGGTGATAGCTGGATTAGGTTTTCCTACTATTGCAGTAAATGCTTTAGTATTTTATTTAGATTTATGTATTTGAATTTTGGTCTCTCCTGTTACTGATGAAGTGACTTTTGGTGACTGCCACAGGAATGATAAAGGGGATTCTATTAATGCTTCTTACTACCATTTAGTCAGCCCTTTGTCTAATACAGCAGTTGGCGCAGAGCTGACCCATAGCTTTTCGACCAATGAAAACACACTGACTATCGGAACTCAGCATGCCCTTGACCCCTTGACCACTGTAAAGGCCCGGGTGAATAACTATGGCAAGGCCAGTGCTCTCATCCAACATGAATGGCGCCCAAAATCTTTGTTCACCATATCAGGGGAAGTGGACACAAGGACAATTGAAAAGAGTGCAAAGGTCGGACTGGCATTAGCTCTCAAGCCATAGAGTAAGCAACGTCTGGGTCTGTCACGAGGGCTGGCCTCAGAAATTTTAGTAGCGGAGAGGAATAATTGAAGGTTGATGGATTATCCCCTTTTCAGAATGAACGTTTCATCTATTTCTATGTGTTGGGTTTTCACATATTTTGATTTTTCGTGTCGTAGAAAATAATTTTAGCTGGTTGTCAAGAACCATAGTTATTGATTTGATCTTCTGGAAATCCCTTGATTTAAGGGTGTATAACTGAGAAATATATTGCATATGGGATTTTTTTCCTCAATGGGATGATTGTTGTTTTAATTTTAAAATTTATATTGCGCCCCGTTTCGTTAAGTTTATAGCGAATTTAATTTTTTCCTCTTATCATGCGGGCGCCATTTGACTTATTCATGTAGGCTCTCCATTTGGATGTTTTCAACCTTTTTTCTTATTATTATTTTTTTAATGTTTATGGGATGTTTAGTTGGATTGATTTTTTGTTGTTGTAATTTTTATATTTTTATATTATTTTTTTTGTTTTTATATTTTTTATTGTATTAATATATATTTTTATTTATACATTTTAAAAAATAAAAAATAAAAAATAAAAATAAAATTTAAGCTTTAATTAACATAATATTGTACTTTGGTAAGAAAAGGTTTGGATTTGATTTGACATAATTTAATCGGCTTTGGTTGGGCTTCGGTTTAGTAAAAGATGTCTGACTTCAGTATGAGTTTAGGGTTTGCTCAATCTAAGTTGGCTCCAGGTGAGCTTGAATTTGTCTGAACCTGGTTAGAAATTGGAACAGTTAAGGCCGGATCGTTTTGAAGTTCAATAGAGATTAAGCTCGGCTTTTAATGCTTTTTAATGGGCTTCTTGGGCAATGAATTTTCTTTAATTAGATGAGTTTCCACATAGATGATTACATGTTTAAGAGGAGTTTGTCCAAAATTGCTGAAGGATATTAAGGTAAATTTTATCAAGCATTCATGTAATTTGTAAAATTATTAATTGAGTTTTTATAATTTAAAAACTATTAAATCAGTTTATAAAATTTGAAATTACTATCATTTGTTAGCCTTTTCGTTAATTTTGTCTTACGTGGACAAATAATGACAAATGACATCCTATGAGGTTAAAATTACTTAGGATTCTTATAGTTTGGTAAATTATTAATTAAGTTTATATTATTTCAAAATTATCAAAAAAATCTTTAAAATTTTTAAATTAAAAATCTAATTAATAGTTTATCAAAATATAGGGATCTAATTGATAGTTTATCAAATTATAAAGAGTTAAATAATTTTAAATCTAATTAAAGGATGATTTTAATAATTAAAATAAAAATTTTTAAAATTAAAAAATTGTGATATAAATATTGGGTTTTATTAATAAAAGTATATAGAAATTTTAAATTAAAATTTAAAAAATCAAATAAACTATATACATTAGATATATGTGAGAACAATATAAACATATTTATTGTATAAATAACACAGTAATAAATTTTTTAAATTGTTAAATTTTTTTTACTTAATAATGGTTTGGTTTATATTTGATTTTATATGGTTTCAACTTAAAAAGAATTTTTTATATTTAATTTTGATTGAATCTAAATAAAATATATTAAAACTTAATTCAAAATATTTTTAAAATAATCATATTTTATTTTAAAATAAATTAAAAAAATTTTAAATTAAGTTCTAACTTACTATTTAGATCCAATCGAAATTGAATATAAAAAATTCTTTTAAGTTTTTAAATAATCCCTAACAATTAAAATAAAATATGATTATTTAGATTCTAAAATAAAATATGATTATTTAGATCCAATTGTTAGGAGTTAAATTTATAGTTTTTTAAATGTTAATGGATGCAAATTTACCCATAAAATCATTTTAATAAGTTTAATTATTGATTGACATTGTTTATTTTGCAGGATTGAAACTTAATTGATGATTGCTGAAGAATGAATCAAGAAATACATAAAATAATGTCCAAACTCAATACAGTGGTCTGGAAAGGTCATCGTATGCATCCTAAGACTCCCGTATTCTTAGTTGTAATTTTGGATATATACGGTGTAATAACCTAGCCTTGGACCCAAGGCTAAAGACTTGGGCCTAAGACTAAAGACTTGGACCCAAAGACCCAAGAGTAAAAGACTTAGACTTAAAACCTTTACCATTGACCCAATACCTTGAAACTTAAGTTAAGGAATATTTAAAAAGGGCAAACGATTCAGATTTCATCAGTTTTCTTTCTATCGAGCACTCCTATTTCTCTCTCAACTCTGACGATCCCATTTTCTTCGTCCGGTCACCCTTTGTAACCATCTAAGAGTCTATGAAACGCTCGTTAGATGTTCGATCAAACCCCTAACTCTATTGCATCAAAAGCAACTTAGATTCAAAGGAATCACGACTTAAAGTTTCGAATTTGTTTGGTAAGTAATTGATTGTCTATTTCTCCAGATCAACACCTTACTAACTTGATTGTCTCTAGGCTAGCCCCAAAGCGTAGGAAAAGAGGTAAATCTGAGCGCTTTACCATTTGGGTTGTTGTTGAAGTTTAGAGTTTCGATCTGCCTTAAGTAGGAGGATTTTTGGCGCGTGATCAGCGTCGTTAGATGTGTGAGGGTGCGATCTTCCCTTTTTGTTAGGAGGTGAATATCACTGCTGTCCCGATG
>JAOXYD010000003.1:9484703-9503787 GCA_028565735.1 Pinacopodium congolense | reverse complement strand
AAACTAAAGAGTATGAGATGTAAAGATAAATTTATAAATAAAGTTTAATTTTAAAAGTAATTTTAAAAATATAAAAACTGAACTTAAATTATATAAAAATTTAGTAAAAACCTATCTTAAAATATTCTAAAAGTCACTTAAAATAATTTTATTAATAATTACTATCTTGATCTTCTATTATGAATTATACTTATTATTTTACATCCATTATTATAAGAATACATTTTTAAATTTATTTATATTATTTTTACTAAATAATAATTAAATTATTTTATTTTATTTTTAAATATTATGTAAAAATATTCATTTATAAGATGAATTTATGTTAAAAATTTTAAAATAGGTTATTAATCTAACTTTTTTTTTTATTTTTTCAGTTAAGTGACTTAGTTTTGAAAATTTTTTCAATTGAGTAATTAACGTTTAAAAAATTAACTAGAAAAGGTGAAAAGGTTGAAATAAGTCGGATAGGATCAGAGTTATCAGGTCGATTCGGGTTGGGTTAGGTCTCCACATTATCGCCATTAACTTCTAACTAACGGCGTCAAATTTTTCAACTTAACTAGCTAATTTTTTAAACGTTAATAACTCAATTGAAAATTTTAAAAGTCTAATCACTTAACTGAAAAAATGTTAAAAGGTTGATCACCTTTTTAATTGTTATCCCGTAATTCAATAGCACAAAAACATTGAAATGATTACCTACAAAGCTTTCGTTTTGAGGTAACTTAATTCCTTAGTCTCGTCGTAAGGATGATAGTAGCAGCCTTAATAAATAGTCTCAAGCCTTATCAACTTATGTGAATTTTATACATAAAAAATGATCATGAAGTTTTAAGGAGACATAAATCATGGAAGAAGAAATATTTAGATTTAAAGAACGTTGAGCGAAATGAGAGAAGTACAAATAATAATAATAATGAGAATATATGAAAGGGTGAATCTTAGATCAATGAAGTTGAAAATAAAAGGCCATGGATAACTAGCTAAAGCCAAAAAGAAAAGAAAGGTTGAGGAAGATCTTTCAAGGTTCGTATAACAATTAATTGAAAAATCAAAAGGAATAATCATTCATGTTGTTAAAATGGAAATGAATTTATATTAGGAACTGACTACATGATTTGCAGACCATAAAATAATATGTATATATATTATTAAAATAATAAAAAATAGTAATATAATATATTATTATTATATAGCCGGCAGGCCATAGATGTCCATGTTCTATCGGCTAAGTAGTTTTTCCCCTTTATATTATCATTTCCTTTGGAATATTGAACAATAGTTCATAAATTAAGAAAATTTTAGAAAAGAAATCAATGACTTCACTAAAGAAGAAAGGTTAAGTCATTTCCTAAAGAAAGATAGCAGGGATAACTACATTAAGTAAAAACAAAGATCAAGTCCTCTACAAAGGTTAATAACCAAGGAAGTAGATAAAGAATCACATTTGACTCAAATGATGATTCACATAATCACAAAGGGAGATCATAAAGAGTTAAGATCCCATTAGAATGTACTACAAAGGCAGAATTGTGATGAAAAACTCATTAAGGAAGTATTACGATCAAATAGAAGTTTTAGAACTTATATGTACTTTATTTTAAATAAGATATCACTTATTTGATTTAAATTATTTAAGCCTAAAAAAGAAAAAGAATTTCAATTACAAAATAAAACTTTTCAGCTCGTTATCATATAAGAAAAACTCTTAAGATAGGAAGTCTTAAGAAAAGACTCTTGAACTCCTTGACTTAAAGAAAAATCTGTAAACTAGAAAAATCCTAGGTTGAGGAGAAGTTTGTTTAACTCTCTGACATGGAGGAAAAACCAACAAGTTAAAAACTCTGAGATACATGTAAAGTCTTATTAGTTTCTTAAAATAGAACAAAACATATAAGATAAATATCTCTCTCTATATCATAAAACCTTATAACCTGAAAATTTTCTAGTCTAAAAGACGTCTTTTTAATTTCGTAACTTAAAAATAAAACTTATAGATTAAAAAGTCTCAAGTGTAGAAGGAAATTTCCTTAAATCTTTGACCAAAAAATAAAACATATAGGTTGAAAAATGTTAGGTTTAAGAGAAGTCTTCTTGACTTCCTATCTCTAAAAGAAAATTTTGTAGCTCGAAAATTTTTAGGTTCAAGAGAAGTCTCTTTAACTCCTTAGCATAAAATAAAAATTTGTAGGTTCAAAAACCTTAGATATAAGAGAAGTTTCCTTATCTCTTAGACCAAAAAATATAACCTCTTAGCTGAAATTATCAAGTACATAAGAAGTTCCCTTAATTGCTTGGCCAAAAATAATACCTATAAACTAGAGTTTATTAGGTCTAAAAGAAGTTTCCTTAATTTCTTAACCCAAAACTAAAAGTTATAAGTTGACAAGTCTTAGGTTCAAAGAAGTATCCTAAGCTTTATGGCCCAAAAAACAAAGTCTATAAGATGAAAAGTTATCGGATCCATAAGAAATGTCTTTAGTTACTTAACCTAGAAATAAAACTAGGCTAAAATAAGACCTATAAATTGGAAATTTTAGATCCAAGAGAAGTTTCCTTAACTCTTTGGCCCCAAAATAGAAGTGATAGGTTGACAATTCTCAAGTTTAAGAGAAATCCCCTAAACTCCTTGACCTAAAAATAAAAATTTGTACGTTGAAAAATCTCAAGTCCACAAGAAGTGTCTTTAGTTCTCAAGTCTATAAGAAGCTTTTTTAGATACTTAACCCAAAAATAAAACTTCTAAGTTGAAAAGTCTTAAATCTTTTAAATTTTTCCTTGTCTCCTTAACCCAAAAATAAAATATGCAAATTGTAAAGGCAAGTTCAATAGCCTATTTACTAAAAGTTTCATTTTTTTAATCTAAGTTTTGAAAAGAAATTAGGAGGTGAATGATATACCCTTAACAAGTGTATAAGATGTGTTTGATTTATTTTTTCTAACCCATCTTCTTTCTCAATGGTTGTATGTGAACCCAAATATGAAAAGGGTAATATCAATTAAAACAGTCCATCTATATACGGAGGTAAAGTCATAACCAAAAACTAGTTATACTTACTAATTAAGTTAGATCCAAATTCTACAAGGATAGTTTAAGTCTACCTTTACTTCTTAAAGGATTAATTATAAAAGGGAGATACTTTAAGATAAGTTTTCATAATCACTATTATTAAGTTCAATTATAGATTTCTCTGTATACTCAACATTTTTAACTCTTAATAACCTGGGCATTAGTCTTATTAGATACAACCCAAACACTTTGACTAGTTATTTTTGTAAGCTTACAAAGCTAATATCAATCCAGTATACCTACCTAAACAATCTACTTTAAGTAACCATTAAGAAAATTTTAAAGATAAAATGCAATATAAATCTCAAAACTATAATCTTATTATAATTTCATTTACAAAATATATTTATTCTATAAATTTGATTTTACTAATTAATTAATTAAGCAAACATGGATAAAATAAAGAATTTTTTCAATTAATTATATTATAATATATAACTAACCAATTAGTTGATAGCATTGTTTTAAAAATCAAATAGAACATCGAACCTATAAAGGAGAGCCTTGTTTTATTGGGTTTTAGTTTTTAGTTTTGGTTTCTTACTTTTCTAAACACAAAAATCGAAAAATTATACACATTAATACAACACAAAAATCGAAAATAAAAACATAACAACCAATAAAAAAACACAAAAACCACAATAAAAAACTATAACCCACAACCCAACTAAATATCCCTAAAGAGATTTAAGGTTTAAAAATTCAACTGATATTAAACTATTATAATAATAGTAAAAAACCAATATAGAGTAATGAGAAATATAAATTGTGTGAAAAATTATAATATAAAAATTAAACATATAATTGAATACAAATAAAATACTAATATATATTAATGTGTAATTATTTAATAATTTTAATTAAAATTAAATCTATTGTAAAAATATCGAAATAATAGTAATAATCAAATTTGTGTCTCTAAAGAAGGTTAAATCTTATCATCTTTTAGAATTCCAAAATAGATCACAAAAATATTTTAAACAATAACATTGAAACACTTTATTTTAAATCTGGAACAAAACCATGTACTTAAATCTATATTTTAAATCAGCATAATATTGAATGATATATTGTAATCCGAAACTTATAAAGAATTTGAAAGTTTTACATTATTAACTAGGAAGTTTTATAATGTAATTGTTAGTTTATACCCTTATAGCCAATCAGTTCGTTATAAAATTACATGTATGATATTTTATTTAATAAAAGATATTCTTTATTTTTATGTGTATTTGTTAATAATATTTAATTAGTAATCATAAAGATAAAATTCCTAAAATAACTACTATGTAATTAGAAATTATATGAGATTATAATTACAAGAATTGAATTACATTTTTATATTATTCCTAAAATGTTCCTAGTCATAGTTTCATTAAAACGGGGCATTACGGCTAGACTAGTACAAGTTATGTCTCTTTCTTATGAAAGAAGTAATCAATCTCATAGATTAAAGTGTGAAGATACGTAAATAAATTTGTGAGTGCTTATTAGATAATAAGTTCACTAAACTAACCCAATTATGAGAATCTTGAATGAAACATTACTTGTGTTCCTATGGATTATCTTATTATGATAGTTTTATAATTGATTATTAGACTTGAGATTACCAACGTTATCTCATGTAGGAATTACTATGTTTTGATACTACTTATGATCTCTTCTTTGGAGTAAGTCAGTTAGGTAGATATTAGTTATAGTATGAACTATATGGAGATAGTTAAGTGATTTAATAAAAGATTTGTCATCCTAAATTACTTAGAAAGAATGTTTCACTAGTCTTGGTTAGTAGTGATTTGGGAATTTTTTACTAGAGTGAATTGAAATTTGGAAAATTTTGTTTTTCAAATATAAAATATAAATTATTTACTCATTAGGAAGAATGGATATGATTGAATTATTTAGAGTAGACATTAATTTCATACTCTAATTCCAATTAGAACATTGGGTGACAAAAGGATTAAATTATACATCATAACTATGCATAAACAGGTTTAGTCAAATCACTTTAACATTCCTAATATTTGGATGCTCATAACATATTGCTAGACGTTAATCATGATCTATAATTATAAATTATTTAATTAAAAAATTAAAAATAAATTAAAAAGAGTTTTAGTTTATCTAATTTTAATTGTGGGTTAAAATTATAATTTATAATCATTACTGATTGAAGACAAGGATTAAGTGAGTAATAACTAATTTCTGAAAAATTTGTAAGACACGATAACTTTATTTCTAATATGATATGTCTTTAAGACTTACATCAAAATTTATGGCTTTTAAATCAATGGCGTTAGCTAGCAGCTTGTCTTTATCATCTCTTATTTTAAGGAACAAACATGAATGTCGATGAAACGACACATGGGTTAGATAATCAGTGGTGCTCTGTCTCTTTCCACCTCTTTAGCCAAACTTTCTCCTTCCTTCGCAGATCCTTCCCTTCATCCTTTAAGCTTCGTAGCTCCACTCCCTCTTTCTCCCTCCTTTTCCCCCCAAAAATGTTCCAACATACAACACTAGACTCTCCCCCTTTCCTAACTCCATACCTCTCCATCCCTCTAGTTCGTCCCCCCCCCCCCTTTCCTCCTACAACTTTACATCTTAACTCTCCTTTGGCCTCGAAATAAATCCAACCCTTTGGACATGATTCCCCCTTCCTCTCTCTACTCCTCATCCTGCGCTGTCTTTTGCCTTACCTTTTTAGGCCTCCCCTTCTCCTTCTTCACCATTTTATCCTTCAAACCCTTAAATGGCTTGGAATAAGGTTGTAGATGACCCTCTATCACTTGGGAAACTGTGGTACATCCCTCTATTTGATTCTGGTGTAATCTCGCCACTTAAGGAAACCTTAGAGCTTGGTGCATCCAAATAGAAGGCTACCTTAGTGGCTTGCTTTATGAAAAAATGACTCTCCTACCCATAAGTAAATCAGTAGGCGACCACTAATTGGGGTAAACATGGTCTAGAGAGTGCACTAATCTCAAAAGATGATTCCTGATTATAGTTGACCACATACAAAATTAGCTCAAATTAGTCTCTCTTTCAAAGCACAATTTAACAATTAATTTGAGACCAACTCTTCGAGAAATATACCAGTTGAATCAAGTAATAAAGTGAAGTATATTTATTACTTCGAGTATTGATCCTACGAGAAAGTTTAAATGATCTAAGTACTAAGTCAATCGTATTATAATTATCTAAAGAACGCTTAGCTTTATGATTTAAGAAAAATAAATAACTAAAAGCTAATTTAAAAAGCTTAGAAAATTTCCAATCTACTGTAAAAGAGCTACAGATTGCTTTTCCTAAATTATTTAGTTAGGCTTTGGTGGTTGATCATTTAATTGATTTAGAGATTAGTGATACTTAATCTAGGGTCTTCACTAAATCAATGCAACGTTATGGTTAAGACATTGACTTTTCTCTATTGGTCATATCCTAAAGTTTGGTTATACTTCAAACTTAGGTAATAGGCTTAAAGTTCATGAAGTCTAGTCTTAAAACATCCTAATCTAAGATTAGCACACTTATGATCAACCAATCTTTGGTTAACTCCTTAATTTAAGCCACTTTGTTTATTAACTTTTTTAATAACTTAGGTAGATTTTCGGATCCTAGATTATCTGAGAGTAATATCTAAGTGATCAATCCAAGACAAGCATTAAGCATTCAATATTGAAAGATTAATTCACTAATTATGCATGAATAATAAATTAACACAATTAATCTTCCATAAATAGATTCAACATGATACCTTAATTGAAATTAAATATTAAGGACAACAATTAATCAAAGAACATAATAAATATAACTTAAGCAACACGACTTTGATTAATTCAAAATAATAATCATAATACATGATTTTAAGAGTTTAGAATGAATCTAATCACATCTCCAGATGGTTATTTAACTATGATCAACATGATTACAGCTGTTAGAACTCATAAACAACCTGAAAATATCAAATTACAAAAGATTGAAAATAAAAACAACCTAAAACTACTTTAATATGAAAATTAAAGAAAGAAAACGTCTTTCAATCCTAAATCTAATGCTTAAAATCTCTGGAGAAGCCATCTATTTATAGGAGTATAGCAACTGTAAGTGGAGGAAGAAGATAGCCGTAAATGTTGAAGAATCAAGTCAGAAATTGTTGCTACCGTTCTTCAATGATGGTTTGCACCGAACTACAATGGTGTCGTTGAAGGATGAACAACCCACCGTTATTAGTTTGTTTTTTACTCCTTCAATGGTGGTCTGCAGTCCATCAACAGTGGGCTATACAAGGTGCAGTTAATGGTCTAAAAATCATAATCTTCTTGCATCCTTTCCACCTAATCTCTAATTCTTCTCATCAAACTGCAATTGATTCATTTCTAAACATAAATTAGATAATTAAAAACTGAAATATGGGTAAATTGACATCAAATAACAACCAAAAACACTATGAATTTTCCCCCTAACAACTCCCCTATACTTAAGTGTTTGCTTGAGCCATCAACTTTCTCAAATTAGTATATAATTATAGGAAACTTAATATAAGATTAATAAGATCATTATTGAAAATATCTTCTTCATCTTTTAAAAATATTCACTTATCAAAATGTTATATAATCAATTATTCATATCATTTCGCACATGTTTTAAATCATTTCATTCTTTTTCAACCTTCAACCTAAATTATAAAAATCAATTATACATGTAAACGTCAAATATAATGAGTGTAATGCATTAACTTTCAAAACACTTTCACATTCTTTATTTAATAATTTATTTAGTTAACTAATTAATTAAATGTGAGCAACTTGGTTGAGAAATAGCTCAATATTTTGACGTAAAGGTGAATATTTTATCGTGAACAACTCCCGGTTACTCAATTGAGTTACATCGAATCAACTAAAAATTAGCAACACTCATAACTTCAACCTTATACACATATATATACTGCTTGCTTTTTTTTCTTTTTTCTTTTTCTAATATATATATATAAGATTAAAAATCAAAGGAGTGAATTCTGCTCAATTATTTAATAAACTAAGTTAATTATTTATTTATTTAGTCTAATGATAAAAGTTTTTTTAAAAAAGTCACAAAATTACTTACTAAGTTGCATTTTATACATGGAATATCATTATAATCATTAGGTATCAGCCGTTTAAATTATGAAATGAGTTAAAAATACTTAGTCATTAATAATCAAAATTATTCATATAACATTTCAAATTGTCAAAATAATTGAATCAAAAGAAAATATGGACAATAATAAGCATCAAAATCGAAATTTTTTTTTCCATAAGTTATAGACTAGTAAAAGAAAATAGATAAATTGATATACTATCAGATAATAAATACTCAAGTGTGCTCAACTAACATTTCCTTCCCCCCACACTTAAATAAAACATTGTGTCTAATATTCATAAATCACAAACAAAGCATAAAATGCAAAAAAAGGAAACGAATACACCTGGATAAAGATTTGATTGTTAAAACTCTCTATTAATGTAAATTGCAGCTATTTGAAAAATAAGGACAAAAGCTCAAAGCACCAGAAACAAAACAAAACACACAAGAAATAAAAACAAACATACTAAAACATACTAAAAGAATACACACCAAAAGTATGGAAAAAGTATACTATTTTTATTCTAAGCACATGAAATCCTACTTCTATAGTTGGGTTGCCTTTCAACAAGCACTTTTTTAAGGTCTTTTAGTTAGACCTTAGCATTAGGAAATTTTCAACCTAAGCTTAGGTCTAGCTCCTAACTTCTCATCCTCATCCTTAGTGTAATGACAAATCAATTTCGAAAGGGTTCCTATACCAATCAAAAGGGTGCTGAGTTCAAAAGTCTTACCCTTGTCAAAGTATTTTGGAAAAAATTGTAGGTAAACAACTCTTACTCGAGAATCAAAAGCCAAAATACCTATGAAATTTATACTCTCGTATGCTACTTTGGACTTTTCATCTATCTTAGTTTCAACGACCTAGAATTGATTCTCACATTCAACAGTTTCAAAAATTGGGTTACCTAAAGTTGATGCTAACTCACCACGCTTACTTGCTAGCTCAATTGACTCTACACGATCAATTTCATTAATTGATTTTATAATTTCCTCCATGGTTCTGTGATCATGTTCAGGTTGAGGTTCATGAAGAATTGCTAAAGATTGATTAAATGCAGCCTTATTGAGCCACAAATAATTAGGGTGATTCATCCAATTAAAGGTGTAATCATCTAAAATTTTAGAAAACTGTTGATCAGAAAAAGGTGATGGTTGGTCAAAATAAGATGGATTTAGCCAAGAGTAATTAGGATAATCATCGAAATCAGGGGTACATGTTTAAAAAATTATCAAATTGATTTATCTAGTCATCACCCTAATTAATCATAACTTCAGGTTCATGCCATTGGCTCTCAAGCCAATGATAATTTTGCCTCCACATCTTCTTGATAACTCAATTAAGTTGCTAAAAGATGCTCCAACTCACAAACAAAGAAGACAACAAAAATTAAATCAAAGGAAGAAACTGAAAAATGAAACATAAAGCAAACACATAACACAATAAAGAAAACAACACAAACAACAAAACAAATTCTAAAGTAATTGACACCGATATATCCCTAATATTACAATTCACTTCCCCAACAACAACACCAAAAACTTGATTATGGTTGCCTATATATAAAATTAGCTCAAATTAATCAATCTTTCAAAGCACAATTTAACAATTAATTTGAGACAAACTCTTCGGAAAGCGTACCGGTCGAATCAAGTAATAAAATGAAGAATATTTAAGACTCTGAGTATCGACCCCATAAGGAAGTTTATATAATGTAAGTACTAGGTTAATCAGATTACAATTATCTAGAAAATACTTAACTTTATGATTTAAGAAAAATAAATAACTAAAAGCTAATTTAAAAGGTTTAGAAAATTTTCAATCTACTGTAAAAGAGCTACAGATTGCTTTTCCTAAATTATTCATTTAGGCTGTGGTGGTTGATGATTTAATTGATTTAGAGATCGGTGATTCTTAATCTAGGTTCTTCACTAAATCAAGGCAACGCTATAGTTAAGAGACTGACTTATCTCTAGTGGTCCTATCCTGAAGTTTGGCTATACTTCAAACTTAGGTAATAGGCTTAAAGTTCAGGACATCTAGTTCTAAATCATCCTAATCTAAGAGTAGCACCCTCATGATTAATCAATCTTTGGTTAGTTCATTGATTTAAACCATATTGTTTATTGAATTTTTCTAATAACCTAAATAGAGATTGTCAGATCTTAGATTATCTGAGGGCAATATCCTAAGTGATTAATTCAGGACAACCATTAAACATTTAATAAACAAATATTAATCCATTAATCATGCATGAATCATAAATTAACACAATTAATCATCTATAAACAGATTCAGCATGATAACTTAACTAAAATTAAATATTAAGCATAAAGAACAAGCATATTTTCAGTCCTCCACCTTTAACCAATTTCCTAATTCAGTCATTCACCTTTAATTTTTCCTATTTGAATACTCCACTTTTACGATTATTCCTAAATCAATCATTTCGTTAGTTAAAATTGACATAAGGCTGATAACCAAAACAACGTCGTTTTGGTTTAATGGTGTTAAGTTGAACATAATTGAGAAGTTTTAGAAACTTCAAGGATCAATATGTAATATTTGATCTAATTAGGACTAAATTGTAATCATGATTAAAGTTTAATTTTAGTTGTAATTTTGATAAAATCTAAGGATATGAAAAATATGATTTGTCATATAAAAGAAGAAAATAGAAAAATTAGCTAATACTATTACATTTCTTTCTCTAAAATCATATTTGAGTTTGCCTTAAGTATAGACTTATGGATGGTGTTAGAGGTCAAACAATTGAACGACTTGAGGATTAATGGATTCGAGAAAAAGGAAGATTTACAACAAGACATAACGAAGTTAATGCAATTCAGTTAATGTTATTGTTGTACATTTCAAATTAGATTTTGTTAAAGATGATCATTTGGAATTTTTTTTATTATTGAGTTACTTCTTGATATGATCTTGGTAAAATTTTCAACAGAAAACAGTGCAATTCAATATTTTAAAAATTAAATAGGACCAAATTGACTGGTTCAACCCAATTAACCTAAAACTAGTTGGTTTACTGATTTGGTTTTGTTAAAAAAAACTGTAAATTAAAAAAATGCAAGGTATTTATTTAACTGTTCAATTTAACCGACTATTTATAACTGGTTCCACCGTAAACTCAAAACTCTACCTATCCTTCTTCTTCGTTGTTTCTCCTTCTTAATGCCGCCACTACTTTTATGATTAGCCTCTCTGTCTCTCTCTTACATGTGCCTCTAGTTCCTTCATCGCATAGGATCCATCATCACACAGGTTCCATTTTTCCACCATCGCACATGTTCTTCCTAGTGACTGGTCCATCATTACACAAGTTCTTTGTTTTTCCTCGCCGTCATCACAACACCTCACAATCGTCATGTTAGATCATCTGTAAGAAAAACTTCTCCAATAGTCGTGCAAGACCTTTTACAAGAACACCATCTATCTCAAGGATCTTACAAAGACCATCTGATGATTAATTGAAGGTTAAATATTCTCATAATAATCAAATATTCAAAACTAATAATTAATCAAAAATTACAGATCTTTAATTCTTCTAAATTATAGATTAACTTAAATTTATTATTATAATAATAATAATAATAACAATAATGTGTTTTTGTTATACAATTTTATGATTATTTAATGTAATTAAATATGTTATTATAAAATTTCATATTTTTTAATATTTTTTTCCATATTGATATTATGATAGAAAATACTTAACTATTAGAAAAAGATTCGAGAGGCACATCTTCTGCTTGTGATAAAAATGATCCAGTATAGAATTATTTTTTAGCTACTCAAACATCTGACAAGACCAATCAATATAATTGTATGCTCTGTAGTAAAATATTTAAAGGTGGATAAATTTACAAAGAGAAAGAACATTTTGTTAGTATAAAAGATAAATATCACTCTTTGCAAGAATGTACCATTTGATGTGCGGGAGATGATTGCAAATTATTTGAAAAATCAAACAAAAAAGAGAAGAGAAAATCTATATACTCATATTATTTTTTTTAGAGATGATGAAGTGTAGCAAGTATAAGTATTAGATAAATAAAAAAGAAAAGTTGCTAGATTTTTATTTTCCTTCAAACAGTACTCCAAGTTCTCAGTTGAATTTTAAAAGTGTTTTGTATGATAAGGATACCATTATACATTATAAAAGAGCTTAGGTTTGCTATTTTATCATTCTTGTATTCTTTTGAATGCTCTAAACTCACCTTAATTTCAAGAAGTAATAGATGCTACAAACAAGTACTTTAGAATTTGGTGACTAGTAAACACTTTTTAAGTTATAAATTATCAAAAGATGAGAAAGGAAACGAAGTTTATACTATTATTCTGAATAATAAATTTTGGGATACATGCTTTAGTATTGTGAAAATCGTGACTCCATTGATAAGATTCTTAAGGATAATTAACTCAAATGAGAAGTCTTCTTTAAGTTATATATTTGATGGCATATGTAGGATTCGCAGAGCAATTATAAATCTTTTCAAAGAGAAGGAGAGATTATACAAGCCATATAAAGAAATTCTTGATAAACGATGTGATAAGTATCTTATTCAAAAGATTTATTTGGAAACTTATTTTCTCAATTTTTATTGTTTATTTGGTGAAGATGTGGGCACAAATAGAATAATGAATGATATTTTTGATGTTATTGAGCACAAAAGTATATTTTCTATGAAAAAAATAATCAAAAGCATTAAACGAAATCAAATTATATCGTGAAAGTTCGAGGAGTTTTGCCTGACCATCTGCAAAAAGGGAACTTATGATGAAAAAATTATAACCTGGTAAGTTTTCATAATTTAAATTTCATTTTTTCACTTATTAATAATAAGATTTAATATTTTTCTTATAACTTTTAATTTAAAATACAGATGAATGGTAGAGATTGTTTGGTAAAAGTGTTCTAACTTTAAGAAAACTTGTCATTAAATTACTCAGTCAAACAACTTCTGCATCAGGTTGTAAATATAATAGGAGTGTTTGTGAATGCATTCATATCAAAAAGTAAAATCGTTTAGAGTATCAAAGACTCAATGATCTTATTTATGTTACCTATAATCTGAAGATAAAAAACATGTAATTTATTGATTAAATTTGATTTCTAAGTAATTATATTTTTTTTATTAATTTAATTATTTATTCTGCATTGAATATACTAATTTTTTGATCGAAAAAAAAAGAATCATAGCTTGATCTTGATTATAATGAATTTAGAAGTGCAGTTTATGAAGAAAATATATTTATCATGGCAAATGAATTAGGCACATCTACTAATGATAAGATACTATTTTATTTTTAAGTATATATTATTTTAGAAAATAATTTTATACATTACGAATATATAGTTTATTCAAATATAGCAGAAGATATTAATACAAATAATTTAGATTAAAGCATGGTTTACTACTTTTTACATAGCGTTGGCGAATTTGAAATTTTTGACGAAGATGAGATACAACTTCCTTTAAAAGCATAATCTTAATTTTTTCTATTATTTTAATGTCTTATATTATATTCAATTTGAGTTAAAATTATTATTATTGATTACATATTAATATATAGATATTAGTGTTTTATTTATGTTTCAATCATATATTTAATTTTTATCATATATTTATACTTTTTTTTCATAATTTATACATTTTATTATTTTAAATCGGTTAAATACTGATTTTTTAACTGTTTGATATCGATTGAACTTCTAAACTTTGAATTCATCTTTTCGTCGATTCGATATTTGGTCCAGTTTTTAAAACATTGGTAGAAATACAATGTAATTTATGATGCATTATAAAACAAAACATATTTAATAATACAAACAAGATTACATGAACTTACATAAGAAAATAGGAATTTGTATTGTTAAACAATACACTTATAAATCCTATTTGTTAATGTAATGAATTGTTAAACAATATAGACTTATCAATGTAGTCTTAATACATGAATGAAGAATCCATGAAAGTTTACATGAACTTTTAAAAAACAAGTCTGTATTGTTTTAAAGTCAAACATGAAAATTTTGTATTACTTTTAAAAGGAAATTTGTACAAGCAATAGAGATCCATAAAACAATACAGATTTGTAAATGACGAATCTATATTCCATTAATGATGGTTTACACGAACTTTTACAAGCAAAATGATATACACTATGCTAGCACTGTGTAATAAAAATATCAAAGAATGTTTACAAGTAAATGGGAAACAATAGACACAAAGAAAATAGGAAGTGACAAGAAAAAGAAAGAAAGTAAACAGAACAGGAAGAAAGCAATTGACAATGTGGGACAAAACAGAATGGGTGGCAAAGAAAAATAAATATGACAAAATCAAGAGCACTTAAAAAGATCTAGCATATATGTGTGTCGATGATGAGAACGAGTGACGATGGTGCTATTTGATGATGGTGGACGAGTGATGATGGCGGCGTTAGAGAGATAAGGTATAAGGATGTTTGAAAACAATGGTGGACGGTAGAGACAGATAAAGGTATGAGGATGTTTGAAAACGAGGGTAGGCGGTAGAAAAAGATAAGGTATGAGGATGTTTCCTTTCTCATATTTTGCTGATGAGATCCTTTTTTTTATATTTTGTATTGGCTTGATAGGACTATTTTAGTAATTATGTTTTAGAATTACAAAAGTTTGTAATTCATATTTTAGTCAGTGTGAGTGTAATTGGATGTGAAAGGAATTGGAACATGTTTGAGTTTATCCACTCTAAAAAGAGAAATATATTAGAGTATAAAATGTTAAATGATTTGGTATATGTTAGATACACAGTATTTTCTTTTTGTTATTATTATTATCATGTTCAATATTATTTCTACAATTTTGTTAGTAATTTGATTTTATCTATTTACTATGACTCTAAATAGAACAATTAATGATGATGATCATATTTCTTTAGATTATATTGATATTTTAGCTGATTGAATATTTGAAGAATCAAGTCTTTTAGATGAAAGTGACTTGTAAGGAAATGCGGATGTTATGATGTTTTAATATATTAATATTAAATTATGATGATTTAATGAGTATTATTTTATTTTTATTAATTAAGGTTGTAATTTTATTTAAGAAATATATGAAAATTACTATTAATAAATAAAAATATTGTATGAAAATTATATTATATTTATTATATTAGTTGAATATTTGAAACATGTTAAAATTATATTTATAAGGATTCTATAATATATACATGAACTATTTTACATATTTTACAAAATTTAAATACTATTTTATAATTTTAAAAAATTAACCGATATTAATGTTAATATTAGTCGATATTAATACAATACTATTATGAAACGAAAACCGATAACATTATGGATTTTTAAAACATTAGTATAGATGCATCAGTTGATGTTTACTTGGAAGCTTTGTCTTGTTGTTTATGGAATCATAGTTGACTTCAATTCCAAGTTCACATCATCAGCAACGCTTAGTATCATGCTTACCTAATCATATTCGATTGTTAGGCTTTTTTATTTGGAAAAACCATTAAAAAGAATACTCACCTTGATGCCAAATCAGCAATTCTAAAGCACTCAATAGCTTAATTTGCTTACTGTAACGTCATAGTGTTGGCGTTTATCAGGCTTTGATAGACCAAAGGCACTTCTTTCCTTATGAAGGGCACTCGCAGATGGCAGGAGCATTGTTTTAAGTTGCGTATCTTCATGCATCGGGAAAAAAATGAACCAAAGCACAAGAAGAGTGAATTTGGCGGATCCTAACTAATATGGGTGCGGTGGGTTTATTCTTACTATTTAAAGGGGTCTAGCTTTTAGGAGGTCAAGATTAAAGCAGCCACCTCATGGACCTTGCTTCAGATGCTGCGGCTAAGGGCTAGTGTGTCTCCTTGCTTCACTTGTAGAGTGGGGAATGGGAAAGGGATTTTATTCTGGTATGATAATTGGTATAAGGTAAGGCCTTTATATTTGGTGCTTCAGTTTTTTAATCTAAGACCCTAGATTCCTTGGAAGGCTAAAGTGGACAGAATTATTGAGGGCTTTGCTTGGAATTGTTCTCTTAGGCGAACCTCACTGCTTGCATAAATCTTACTAGATTACCTATCGGATGAATCTAAAGAAGATATTGTTCTGTAGGAATGCCATAACTCTGGGAAGTTTATAAATCAATCCTGTTTGGAACTCTTTAGATATAAGGTTGTTAAGGTTAGGTGGGCTGGACTAGTTTGGTTTAAATAAAACCTGCTAAAGTCTCCTTTTTGGGTTGGCTAATTATAAAGAACAGACTCAACACTCTAGATAAAGTGAAGGTAAGCGATTCCCTAGTTTGAGATTGCAGGCTATGTGGAGAAGAGGTTGGAGATATTAATCATTTGTTTTTAACTTGTCCTATTCTTATATGATTTGGAACTACTTTCTAAGACTGTTTAACCTATCCTGCACGTGTACTAGCTGGAGTGAGGTGATGCTATAGGTTGCTAATCCAAACCTCCTGAGGAAGGAGGACTACGTGGTGTTCAAGATCTACTTTGGCTATTGTATTTATTCACTATAGGGGGAAATGAATGACCGAATCTTTACGAGTTGCTTTAAAGATGCAGATTCCCTTATCAGGTACATTATTAAGTAGATAAAGGAGATTATTATGGCTAGGGAGGAGGTGTGCCCTATTCCTAACTGATTGAGGGGTGTCTGGAATTTGTGATATAAACTCAGCCTGGTTCGGCTAGGGTTCAAGGTTCCCTTAGGTCTGATGGTTGATGGTTTCTCCTTGTTAGCTCGTTAGCTTTGGGTAAAGGTGTTATTCCCAATTCACATTCAATTCACATCATATTTCCAATTCAATCCTTAAGAATGAGAGATTGGGGCGCCAAATATCTTGATAGGTGAGGTCGGTGGTGTCTTGGTGGTGTCCCCTTCCATCTGAGTTGTCTTTTTGTCTCCATGGAGACAAGAATAAGGGTCAAGTCGGGTATTAGTTCTAGATTAAATATTTCATGCAGGAATCATAAATCATGGATTTGTACAGTACCTTGCGAGGGTTCTTGTCTGCTCGCCTTCCTCTCTCGCGATGGCTCTGTCCGATCGTTAAAGCTGGATCTGGATCGGTGGATAAGGGTTTTTTGGGTAGATCGCAGAAGGTAGTCCTTGGTTGATGAGCGGTTTTGACATCGGGACTTGATCTCTTAGAGGGTCTGACTCGGGCAAGAGCAGAGGTGTGGGTCTAGAGGATGCCAGAGTGTCGGTATTCCTAGGTGAATCCTGTTCCTCACCCATCTTAGGGGTTTCTTTGGTTGCTCGTTCGGAGTTGGAAGGGCATTTGTGGCCGAGTCACCTGAGCTAGCTTTGGGGATCGCTCTAGAGGCAAGTGGTGGGTAAATAGGGTAATTTGGCAATTTCTATCTTTGTGGTGTAACATAGGTTAAGTTTCTTACATTTTTTCTCCTTTGAGAGAGGACGTGTGTAAAGGAGATGGCTCCTCCGTGTAAAGGTGGGAAGTGTTCCACAAGCGTATTCTATCTATTTCTTGTTAATTAATTTAATTATTTAATTTTTAAAAAAAGAGCGGAAACATAATACATAGAGGCCATAGAAACAAGTTGTTTAGAAACTTAAAATGCAAATCATCAAGGGAATCCCAAAATAATAAATTGTAGAAAACATCATACATATTCATTGTGACACAACAATTAAGATAAAAAACGCTTTCTATAAGCTCATAATTTCACGTGGAAAATCCACAATAGAACATGCTCTTTACATTTTCCCATTAAGGGTTATATCTATGATAGGGGTTTATAGAATTTCTAATTTAAATGACATGAGGCATATTTCTTATGGACATCAACATAACCAGTCCATTTCATTCAGGTGAGCGGTGAAAACAATAGGTCGATACATGTCCACTCACCCCTTTGAATCCCTTTCAAAAAATTGAGGTTTGAATTCAGTCACATACAATATACCAAAATCATCCTATATAATCCCTGTGCAAATGCTGGAAGTCGCGTTTATCTTCAATGACTGCTCTGGAATATATGCGAGGCCTGCAAAACAGAGTTAAGTTGCACTTAAGAACTGCTGACCTCGTGCAACCCCTCAACAAGAAGAACAAGGCACGTGAATATGGCCAATCAGTATGACATGGTATAACAACTTTCTGTCCACGATATTACAAGTAAAAAAGATAATAGTCATGAGGGGAAAATTACATAACCGGTGGCACATAACCTTTCATAGCCACCAACATTTATATATATAATAATAATAATAATTAAAAAATATTTTTATTATAATATTTTATTTTATTAATATTTTATTACAATTGATTACAACTAACTATAAGACACCGGCCGTAGAGTCGATCCCTAATAATGATGACAAAAAATGACACCCAGCTTGTGTCAAAAGGGTAAGAGGTCTTGGCTGTCTAGTTACTCTAGTACCGGAATCTTCTAGCTCAGTATAAAGGTCATAAAATTACATTTCAAAGCAGAAAAAGTCGTTCACAATCCAAATATTGATGAATTAAATATGTATCTGAAACGGCCATACCTTTCTCCTTAACGTGAATCTGTAACGTATCCAGTGTAATTATCCCATCAGTCAACGGAAGTAGCTCAAGCTTGATAGAAGAGGTGGATTGAGCAGGAACACACCTGATGCAACCAATATAGGCTGTAATCATGCGTGCAATTAGACCCAGAAAAACGAAAAAAATAAAAAAGAATAATGCATTACCCCAACAGAACTCTACTCTGTAGCCACAGATGTGAGCAACCCACACCACTTATGATGGTAAAAAAGTAGGCCTCCTTTCTTCAATGGAAATGAGTACTTGTGTTGAAAAATTAGGATGAAGTTTTTCCTTCAAGCCA
>JAOXYD010000003.1:9440718-9463915 GCA_028565735.1 Pinacopodium congolense | reverse complement strand
ACTCTTGAAATTGTTGCTTACCTTTTAAACAGAATTCCATCTAAATCTGATGACAAGACTCCATATAAGATATGAACGCATGAACATTTTCCTTGCATTTATTTTCTTATGCTACCTCTGAAGCTCGGGAGATATACTAGCTAACATCACACATGTAACTTATTCATTGTCATCAATAAAACTTTGATAATATTTCCAATCCTCATTAGCAGCATCTTGCCTAGGCTCAAGTGAAAGATCAGTGTCAAGAATGTACAACTTCTTTTCTTACCTAAGAACAAGTTTCAGGTTACGCAACCAGTCTGAGAAATTTGATCCAATTAGTTTGTTAGCATTCATAATGCTCCTCATGAACAAGTTCATACTCATTTTTTAAAACTAAAACGTTAAAGAGTGAAATTTTAGTTTATGCCATAAAACCAAATAAATAAGGACTTTAAATAAATATTTGGTTACTTCCACTATTTTAAACAAACTAATAGCCCTCACTATTAATTCAAAAAATTATCATATAATTTCTTAGTGGGCTAGGATCTCATTTTAATTTAATTAATCTTGTGTTTGCTCAAACCAATTAAAATAAAATTAGGTAGATAATATTTTATCAATCACATCCTATGTGATTCCTAGATCCGTTAGGTGATAAATCTTTATCAAACATATCTTATATGTAATTCCTAACCTTGCCTCTAAATTAATATGATCATGAGTTTTCTCATCCAAATCATATAAATTTAGTTAAGTAAAACCCATCGTTATAAGACTAAACATGTTCAGGTTAAAGCAGCCTTGAGTTTATTCAACAAGGCTAACAATAAACAAAACTTTGGTTTAATTCTATAACAATAGAAGGTATTATTCATATTCTAAACATGTACTTAATATTTCAAAGAGGGATTTAAAATTTTAGGTCTCATTATTAGTAATATAATCTAATTATGAAAAATAAATTTAACACATATTGATTTGATATTAATTTAATTTAATTAATCAAATCTTAACAAATTAAAATAAATTTAAAAATATTCCTAATAAAATTAACTTTGAAAACTATTTTCAAAACTTAGAAAAATAATTTTTCTAAAATATTAGGAATTTGAACTAATTTAATATTAACATATTAATACAAATAATTTAATTTAATTTAAAAATTTTTAATTAAACAAAAAAAATAAAAAAATATATATATATAGGACATGCCCGGCATGCACCTCACGCTGTTGCAGGAGGTAACCCCTCTACCTGGATGGCGCGTGCTTTCTTCTTTTAAGCGAAAGCTTGGTTCCAGCTTTTTTTTTTATTATTTGTTTCTTCTGCCTGTTGCAGTGAGTTGTTGACCTCCATCTGCAACCACTGCCTTGTAACCCATCTTACCAAATCCTAGCCATCTTCATGCCCAACGATTTTACAAGTGAACCAGATCTCTAGAAAGGGAGAGAGCCTCATTGCCATTTGCAATGAGTCTCAACACACCGGTGGCAATACCAGCCATCAGGGGACTCCTTTACCACACCATTAATGCTCATTAACTTAGATAATCCATACATTAATGCAACTGAGTTCAAAAGACAATAAATCTAAAATACCCATTCAAAATCAAGTTTCAAACAACCAATTATGAATTAATTTGCTATTAATGAACAATAACCGATTATGCGTCTTATTCGTTTCATTAAGCCATGATTTTAAAACAACCCCATACATTTATCAACCATTAAATCATACGTTATGCTTTGTTTTTTAAGAACAGAAAACACAACCTATGAATTAATGAAAACATCTGAAAAACTTTCGGTTATGAATGAGTAATGGTAACAGTTTTAGCTTTTCTGGAAACAAGATTATTAAACGACAAAGAAATCAAAATGGATTAAAATAATAAACATGTCCATAATACTTTGAATCACCATTCAACATTTTCCAGAACAAGATCAAAAATTCACATGAACATTGTTAATCATTTCCCAAAACCCATGAACTTCATTCATCAAGTTTTCATAACACCAATGACATAAGCTTCAAGACTCATGTCAATAAAAATTTGAAATGGGCAAGAAACAATTTCCTTTACACAACCATCCAAGTTTCAACCCTTAAAAAAACCAAATCATGCATTATGTTAAAAAAAAAAGTAGAGAACAATGACATTGCCAAATTTTTTTAAAAATCAAGCAAGGCACTCAAAATGATAATAACTTCATGCTTTACTAGACAACCACTTACCAAGACAAAACACGAAAATATTAAACTAGGATAAAACAAAAACAGTAGGCAGCATGAAGTAGGCAGTCAACATACATGGAACTCTTCCACAACATAGGTAGAAACAACGTCATATTGCACCCTTTTGAAAACAATATACATTAAACATTTCTATAGTCAAATTATTAGTACAACTCTTGTACATGTCAAATCAATATTTTAAATCAAGCTATTATAATCAAATTAAATCCATTAAATTATAGTTTTAATTGGAGCAGATCAAGTGAGCATCTATATATAACTCAATGACTCATATCTCAACCCAAAACCTTATGGTAATGGGTTATGAGCCTTTTATTATATATAATTACTTCAACAATCGATCCATTTCTGATGTGAGATAATTCAGTTGTAACTTTTCACAATAATCCTTATTTTATTCCTCCTTTCTCCACACTTACTAAAAAAAGTAGGCTATGTGTCTTTAAATATTCTATTTTTATATCTACAACTAATCGAAATTTGGTAGACATGGGGAAATTTTTGATCAATTACTCAACTAGTTACTTGATTAGAAAGCTTTCGTAAACCATATTTTTAACACCTTGTTGAAAAAGAGTTTCAAATTTTCCTCATCATTCTTGCAAATTTTGAACAATTACTGAAAAAAAGAATATTAAAAGAAACAAAGCTTATTCCTTTTCAAGCGAAATGATTCAGTAAGTGTGAGGAAATGAGTAATGAAAGATGAGGAATTAAAGTAGTTCGAAAAGGGTAGCTACTCGAACGTGGAGGAGGGGGGAAGAAAGTAGTGATTTTAAGAATAATTTGTTTTCGGGAAAATTTAGGTGGCTTGCCAGGCCACCTAATTTATATAATAATAATATTTGTATTATTTTATATTATAATAATATATTTATTAATATATTATGATTTTTAGTATAAGATGTTCATAATCGGCACATAAGCGTAAAATTGTCAAAAATGCCTTCTACTGTGAGACGGGAGTTGCAAACGAGGCTCCCGCGTGAGGCCTCATAGTCGTTTTCTTAATTGAATATGTCACTTGTCAATGATTAACTAAGAATGAAGACAAGTTGGGGTGCTCTCTATGTATCATTCGGATATACCTTATATATTGTACATACTTATCCCACTTAAGAAGTGATGTCTCTCAAATTTTACTAATATCAAAAAGAAAAATGTTATAGAAAATTGAAAGTTACAACATACAAATTATATTTAAATTTATTTGATTTTGAATCTTTATTACGTTAAATATTTTATTTAAAATATGTGATTTATAAGTTATTAAATATACTTCCCAGTTTATCCCACCTATAAAATATGGAATCCAAATTTCCCAAAATATAACCTAAAAAAGATAGTGTAGCATATGGTAATATATCTCCTATTTATCCCACCTAAAAAAATACGAACTCTAAATTTCATAAATACCCATATTTAAAAGAAAATCCCTCTTTAGTCTCTTTTGCCATTTTATAAAAATTGAAAGGGGCGCCAAATTGCCACCGTCTGTCTAATTTCGCTCCATTTTAACATTATGAAAGTTAATTATAAAATATATAAATTTTTTCGGCAAGAACTGCCAACATTAATATTATTCCTTTTTTCTTTAAATAAGTCCAAAAGTGAATTTGAAACCCCTCAAGCGCCCAGTGCATCCATATAAAGCGGTGTGGGAAAATGAAAACTTTTGTGGAGATGCGGGGTATCGATCCCCGTACCTCTCGCATGCTAAGCGAGCGCTCTACCATCTGAGCTACATCCCCCATGTTGTCGTTGGCTGCCGTAATGAAATTTGGAACCAAAATATTTTTGTCCCTACTTACACTTCCATATGGATCAAAATAATGAACCTTTTTCGGTCTGTTTGTTCGATTTAATTTTTTATGAACATATTTGGTTTAAAGTAATGAACATCCTTTCTTGCTCTTGTCTGTTTGGTATTCTTCCCCAGTTGTTTGAACACATAAGGTCCAGGGAAAGCTATTTAATGGTTCCTTTATGTCGAGACTTGCAAAGCTGAGCAGCTTAACATAACTATCGACGTAGTAAACTTCAGGAAGATTGAACCAGCTGAGTTTCATTTCTATTTCACGACAATAACTGGTTACAAATGTACTTTGCTCTGCTGGACTGGATTGATTTACCAATCACTGCCTTCTCCAAAATTGGTTGATAACAGTAGTGATTGGAAGTCGGGGCTTTTATAATCTATAGACAGCCGAAAAGTTGCGTTGATGAGAATTGAGATACTGGATGTGACCACTTAAATGGGGTTATGAGCAAGTCACTTACCTCTCCATATTGGGATAGCAACTGGATCATTTACTAGCACTGACTGATCTGTACTTGTACTTGTTGGCCCAGAAAAGGTAGTGTAAGAAATTCATAGCACTGAGGACACACAGCAGCCAATAGAATCTTTCCAGATGATACTGATTTAAGGTAGTGCCAGAGAGCCATGGTTTGTGGCTGAAGCTACCTGTTACGTGGTTAACTATTGATACAATTACCGAGCTCAGGTAATAGCCCATGGCTAAGGAGGCCCAGGAGAGGGAGGTAGCCAAGGATCTCATGTTCGAAGATGCCTCAGTGAAGAAAAATTCTAACAACCCGGCCAATGTGAAAAGGTCAGCTGATCCCAGAAACAGGTACTGGAAAGCGATCCAGAGGAAGGTAATTGGCAATGGCTCAGCAGAGGAATGTGTGGCGACTCTCTTCCGTTTGATCTCAATAAGAGCTGCAACTGCCATGGCTAATATAGAAAGAACTAAGCCAACGCCAATTCTTTGCAGGTGCGTGATGCCCATTTCAGTTTTTGTTACTTTCCTAGAGAACGGGATGATAAAATGGTCATAAACCGGTGCTAGGATCATAATGAAGACCACGGGAAAAATCGGAAGTGACGCAGGTGGGACTGTCAAGGAGCCGAGCTTGGTGTCCATGGTTGCAGCTTGCTGTACAGAAAATGTTGATAGCTGAGCTAGACAGCAATTGAGCATGATTGTGCAGGCAAATATGGGTAGGATTTTAAGAACGATCTTCACTTCTTCCACTTGTTGAACCGTGCATTCTAGAGCTGAGTGCACGGGCTTGTTCACCATCGCTCGGTTTAGGCAGCTGAGGGTCTTTGTTGGGGCTTCAATGGGACCCTTTGGTTTCGAATGTTCATCCACTGCCTTACTGCTTTGGTTGGAACCAGAAGGGCTTGACGACATGCTCATAACTGCGTTGCTTGGTGTTGTACGAATGCAGGTGTTGATCAATGCAGCAATCAAAACCTGTTTGATAAAAACGTCAATTAAAAAAAAAGAAAAAATGTTTATATAAAGAAAGTGATCATTGTCTTAAACTCCAGGGTTACCTTAGAAATGGTCGTGAGGGGACTTCCAGATGGTATTTTGTTTCTGTAAGTGGGTGAACCGGAGAGGAAGATAGGAATAGACAGAAGTATTACAATGGTAGAGATCCCAAAGCCCCATTCCCATCCCTTGTTGTCTTCAATCCAGACAACAAAAGTCACAGCAATTAAGCCTCCACATGACAGGCAAAAGACAAAGTAATTGAAGAAGGTTGATCGCTGTTTCCTTCCCTGCGGAGTGGTCTCGTCGAACTGTTCCGCCCCGTGTGATGGTAGCGAGCCCTTTATACCTCCAACGCCAAGCGCCACCAGGTATAGTCCTATGAACAACATTGCGGCTTTTGCACCCTCTACTTCCTGGCAAGGAATTATGGGGTTGGCAGGGCCGCATTGTTTCGGCTTCAGAGAATGAGATCGAGCTTGCACAGTGAGTATGACCAAGCCCTGTGACGTTGGTCAAGCTAGTTAAAATTTCATCCAAAGAAGCTCATGTATTTGATTGAGTTCAGACAAGTAGTAGTCATCTTTTTCAAAATAAGATCAATTTAGACATGTTATCCTTCATATATGCACCCGATTGAATTTTAATCCTTCTTGACTATCCCTTAAAAAGGATCCTCGATCATAAACCGTTGACTAATTTAGTCAGTGAACTTGAGTTCAATAGTCATGTTGTCCTTCTCCTTACCACAGAACTGCTGTACTTTTTTGTTTTTTGACAATTGATCCAAAAAGGCAAAGTGGAGAAATTGATTTCAATAAGAACAAGAGGAGCATTCAGTGGGGCACTAACAAACATCAACTCTTGGCTCAAAGTTCTCAATTGTCATGTACAATTAAGGGGCTATGAGACTTACGTTGACTGTACCTTATTGGAGACATCTACCGTGTTTCCTAAACCCACTTAAAAGGGCTACTGTTACCACATATGCTTCTCCTTATCTGTAGATAAATAGAAAGGTCTTATCTTAACACGAAACGTTGTTCACACCATATAAATCACAATGTCTAGGACAGAGACTGTACTTGGTGGCACAATGAGACATCAAAGTACATGTGGCAGGTTAGTTACGTATTAGCGTGGTGTTGACGGGACAAGATTTTGAAGCCTAAGACAGAACATGACCCAAAATAAACTCGTAAAAGACGAATTAGATATTGATATTGAGCTGCAATTGAAAAAAGGGAAGTTCATCTTCCTGGTTCCACACATACCGTAGGCCCCCCACCGCCATAGTAATTGATGCGTTGCATGTATAGGTAATCTCACCCAGCGTTTAATATATATAATGATAATTTATTAGTGCTTGATTAATAAAGAAATTTCCCATGCTTATATAAAATATTCTTTAAGAAAAAAGAAAAATCCCCATTTTGCTGGACTATGATTCATCCATAGAAGTTTTTAAAAAAATAACCGAATTTTTGTTTGACAGTTTTGTGCAAGATATTTCAATGCTCCAATCATTAAAACCTGCACCAGTTTTATGTCAGGACCTCGAAAAGCTAACTGACAGAAGATTTAGAACAGTAAAAATAAAAATGTTTGAAGAAATCCAGGCAACTGTGTACTGGACCAATCATAGGTTGTCAAAATTTTGAATTTCGTACTGATAATAATCAGTATTGTATTGTTGATATTAGTCGATATTAATATGAAATACGAAATTACTTAATTTTGTACTGAATTTAAATATTGGTTGGTATTAATTTAATTTTGTACCGAATTTAAATATTGATCGGTACCGATTGATACCAACTGATACCAATCAGTACTAGAAAAAAATTTTTAATTTTTTTTAAAAAAAGAAAATTATATATTTTAATATTTAAAATTTAAAATTAAGTTTAAAATTATATTATATTATATATTTATAGACTATTTTTTAAATTAAATAAAATTAAAAAATTAATTTATAATTTTAAAAAATTATCTGAAATAGTACTAATATTGACCCGTACTAATACAATATCATTTTAAAGATAAATTTGATACCAATACGATATTTAAAAAATTGAGCTTGACCTTGTTCATCAGGGCCTGCCTAGTAAAAGATCCTAAAATTGATGGGCAACTCTCCCACGATTCAATCGGCTAGCTCGTTACTATCCACCGTAAACTTCACAATCACAAATACTTAAGGTTTGCCCTTTACAGTTTTTGCCGTTCGATGTCCGTGTAAAACAGAAAAAGTACGTAAAATAAAGGGAAACAAAACCAAAAAAAGAACCAAAACGAAAACGCTTTGCTTCCGCAAAGTCAATGCCTGCAGGTGAGGGAAACACGTCATTCACACTAAAATACAAGAGAGGGTGGAGAGAGAAACAAGAGATTTTCGTGTGTGCGCGCGCTTTAATTTAGTTTCAGCGTAGAACTAGTGACGTGAGCATGACGCATGATTGCAGTTTCCTTGGGAAATGGTTTTCTCAAGAAACGTTAAGATTGAAAACGAGTCCTCTACTTATTACATCCCCCTTTTCCCGAAGATTAGTTAAAATTGGTATCAGAATTCGTTAAGAGAGTTTGGGATAGATCATGTGACAGTTTCAGGTTTTATTTGAAAGTATTTGGTTTTGTAGTGAGAATCTAAAGATTTCCATTTCAGGAAAACAAGATCAAAGTGCTAGATTCAAGCCTCTAACTCTCGAGACAGACTCAACACTAAACTAAGGAGAACCTCAGAAGGGAAATAATCATAAAAGAGGCACAGAAAATTACCAGGAATTCAATGGCTGCGCTTATCAGATAGATTTGATAAGTTGTAAAAAACGCATCTGATAGGAAACCACCCAGAAGAGCCAAAAGAAAAGCAGTTCCCATGAAATTCGTGACGTTATTGGCTGATTTTGTTGGAGACAGGTTCATGTGCTTGGACAGATACATCACCAAATTGCTTGCATTTGCCAAGTACGCCAAGTTCTCCAATATCTCCACAACTACATGCCAAATTCACCAGATCATGTTAAATTCTCTGCATAATTACCATTTCTAAATCATAAAAAGGCAGAATTTGTCAAGAAGATGAGAAGTTACACCGACCCAAAACGAAGGAAGCAGCAAACATGCCTCCATGGCGACCTTGAACTGCAGCTCTGTTCCTCCAATCAACATAACCATCCCATTTGAGGACCTGCTGTTCTTGATCCTACAGAAGAAACTCATCACGAGGACGTATTTAGTGAGAGATATAAAACAAACAAGAAATGAAGTTAACCAAAGAAGAGAGCTTGAAGAAGGAAAAGGAGCAGAAGCGAAAAAATGAAAAGAGTGAAGAACCTATACCATTTATAATCTTCTTTTTTCAGCTTGGGTCAGTTGGGGTTTGTATATTTAGTTTAAAGAGGAGAATTGCGAGTTGGGCAGAATTTAAAGAGTTTGGAGACCATAGAAGGTCCACCGTAGGACAGAATGGTCTACACTTTTAAGACAATGACTTTATTTTACTTTAATATAATCCTATATTACCAAGATTAGATTCCATTAGAACGATTGAGATTTTCCAAAATAAAAGGGGAAGATGGACAACAGATACTTGTAAGCGTACAAGAGAGTGGAGAGTCATCGTCTAGTTTTACATATATACAGCATTTTAATAATGTAAAAGTGTTAAAGCCTCATCACTAACTCCACTTGACTTTGTAGACTGGCAATATCAAAAGCAACCCAACCCTTTTTTTTTTTTTCCCTTTTTCTTACCGCTAAGACTCCAAATTCTCTACTTTTCTCTTCTTTCGCTCTACCATTAATTGTATGATAAATCCTACAATCTACAATCTAACACTATCTTTTTATTCAGAAATTGCTTGTTGCAATAAGAACACTACATCTTAAAACATTTAACGAGCCTGAGCCTCTGAAATGTATAATAATTAAGTACATTGAACATATTCTTTTTAGTCAATTCATAAAATACGTTCTAAGTGTTCACTTCCAGCACAAAATCATTTACATGATTCATAAGGTGCATGTATTATTATTTTTCATCTTTAGATCATGAAAAAAAATACAAAAATTAGTCTAAATTTTATTTACGTAGTTTAATTAAGTTTTTAATTATAATTAATTTACATTTTTTAGTTTAATTAGGTAATTTTTCTGTTTAAATTAGTTCAAATTTAATCAACTAATAAATGTTAAGAAACACATTTCAGTAGTGACATATGCCTTATCTATAATCACTACTTTATTAATTATAGTACCAGAAAAACATCTCTTTAATGGTTCAAGTTTGAGTACATTTTATTGAAAATTAATTTTAAATATTTAACAACCTAAATTAAATTCAAGGGAACTAATTGGAACTTTAAGTAAAATACAAAAAATATCTTGAATTTATTTCTTTAATAAAATAATTTAAATAAATTTAAGAGATTTAATCAAATTTCAATATCAATTTTAACATTAACTTTTAATTATTTGTCATCATCAAACAATAATAAATATCTTAATATTATGTTTTTCCATAGTTCAAACTTTTTAGGTGTCACACTATCTTTAATATATAACATCTTACTTTAAACTACTTTAGAATTCCACTTCTTTAAGTGTCTACATCATATAATTAAAATATGGAGAAGATTAGGGGCACCTGTATAGGCGGAGTATTTTCATCCGATAAAAAGAGGGCCAATTAATTTTTACGTTAAAATATTATATTACGTTACACTTGACTTTAAAAAAATGCTCGAAAAGGGAAGTGATAAAATAACTCTGGATGTACTTTTAGGAGAAGAAGGTAGGAAGGGTAACCTAGAATGCGATTAGAATATAGGAACTCCAATGAATGAGAGAGTTTTCATTATATTTCAGTGGCCGCTGCTCTTAACGAACATTAACCCATTTTATATTATAACTAATTAAACAAATACCACGTGAGTAGTTTATTATAATTTGTTAGATTCTGTTCATTATTATTTCAGAGAAAAAATTGTTAGATTATATTATATCATATATTAACAAATGCAAGGCCAAGGATGTTTAGCCGTATTCATTTTTGAAACTCAGAAACATATATGTTCAAATTGAAGAGACATATAGTATCATTTACAATTATATTTAGTTCTTAAAGTAAATAATACAAAAATTGAGAAAAAATATAAAAATTAATATAATTATATAAAAATTACAACTAAAAATTACAATTCATAACAATACCAAACTACTCCTTAATTTTGGTAACTTTATTTTTTTTTCTTTTCCTTAAAGTTTAAGATCGGGTTGTAAAGAACGATGGAAAGTGAATGAAACTGGTAAAAGCTTTTTCAGGACATACCCACCATTCTCCACTCACCAAGCTTAGTGGCTAATATCTTTGACGCATGAAATTAAATTAAAACCGGAAGCCTTTGATCTGTTAGTTACGTACTTGAGAGGGTACAACTTTTATCAGTCCCGATATTTTATATTATCACTGGTTTTATAACCGGCCATTAATTAAAAGCATGCTAATATTATGAAAGAAAAGGGGGGTGTATGGGATCCTCTGGTTTAATCTTAGTAACAACCTCTTTTTATTTGTCTTTTTGTGCATTGTTGACGATTCAACTAAACATGTGAACTAACATTTAATAGTTTCGTGGACCATCTTGGTTTCCCAAAACACGTGTCGTACTGAGAAGTCAAACATAGAAATTACCATGCAAGTACGACTTGGTTTTGGTTTCTATTCGTCAGGAGATTTTTCTGGTCAAAAATGCCATTTTCAATGAAGAAATATCCGTGATTTAAAACGAACGTAAATCAACAAACCCTGTGGTTTATTGGAAGAGAATATTACAAGCATCATCTTTCACCATAATTCAACTTTTAATGAAACTCTTTCTAATTTCCAGTGAAAATAAAGCAAAACCCACCAATCGGATCGCTTAGAAGAAATATGCAGACTACTTGCATACGAAAATCAATCAAGCAACGGATTCCATTTTCGTTTCATCGTCTTTTTTTCTTTTCGTAGGCGAAGATTCTTTGGTTTAATTTTTCTTTAATTTATAAAAGAAACTTGAGGTTAATTAAACTCACACGAAATATATTAAAAATATAAAAAATTAGCTATAATTATAAATATTTTTTTATTAAATTACACCAATTACGAAAATCATGACCGATGCTGTATTGGAGAAGCGAAGCTGGGCAGATTACTTCAGAGCCTATCCGTTTCGATTAAATTATACCCTTAAATCTCTTCCATGGTTGTGCTCGAGACATCACCACTTGTAACCCTAAGAAGATACTCTCTTCAGAAAACCTTACCCTGTAATTAAAGATTGTGTGGTTTTCATTGCCTGCTCTGAAGTGCCAACTTGACAAACTACAAATTGCCACATAATAGAATCGTCGAAGAACCACCAATCTGCACCTGTGGCAAACAAGGAAGATGTTACTAATACCACAGTGTTTAGGTTCTTTTCAATAACGAATTCCCAATTGACTAATTCCACTACCTAACGTATCCAAAAGTGATCCACCATTCTGAACCGATGTGTTCGACATGATTTTTCAAGTTCCTGTGGAGGAGTGAGTGATGCTAGAATTTCTGTTTTATCAGATCAACAAGAGTTGTATAATAAAATTGGAAATCCTTAGCTAAATCGATACAATCTTCATCATTAAGTTAGAAACCTCAGATAATAATTCTAGTTAACATGCACACATCATTATGTTTTAAACCGTTGGCCTATTGAAAGACGTCGATATACGACAAAAATATAAGTTAGAACACTGCATGAGAAGTAGGAAAGAAAAAGTGCAGATCAATAACAGTGACCCTGAAACAGGACGAAGGAAAATTAATGGATGGTGATGCAAGCAACCAACGTTTCTTATGGTTCTCATCTCAGTTTCTTTTTGCTTGCGGGTCAACCCCAAGTGTCAATGCAAATTAGGTAGTTTATCTCTGGTAGAGAGGATAAGGTAAGCAAAACCATTCAATGACCCAATTTCAGGATAGATGATCATTGACTTCTAACTTGGCCGCAAAAAAACATGCGTCGATAACTAGGAATTGCAACGTGTAATTTGGAGTACCTTCACGCTCCACGTCACATCTGAATGTGGTAAACGTTAGGTATCAATATGAATTGAAATTTATACGATAAATTCTTTGGAATTTTTTTGTTTTTTACAAAATGTCAGCATACGTTATATTCAGCTGAAGCTATAGTCATTCTGAATAATCTGGCATTTCTTTAACAGTTGACAGACCCTCGCGTCTTAGACTCTACCTAAAAAATGAAAGGAGAAGTTCAAGGAATTCTTTTATAAATAAAAAAAAGAAAATCAGTCACGTCTAAGATATCATATATGAGATATGGTTTAAATCGGATGATAATATTTAATTAGGGCAAACACATCATTCGGTTCTAGAAACATGAATTGAAAGAGATAAGTCACTTTGCAGAAGGCATGATATTCAGGACATGTAGTTGCATACAGTTCAGGGAAGACAGGCATGATAAGTAGAAGATATACAACACCTGCAACACACAAAGCTACTACCAGCACGGGACAGCTCTCATTTGATATTTATTAGTCTTGTCGTTTGTAGATCCCATTAATTGAATGAGATGGAAAGGAGGAAGACAAAAATGTACATAGGACAACGTGTGAACAAAAACCTTCCCAAGGTCCTTTATTGCCCTGAGGTTAAACTTTATAATTTTTAATCATTATGATAATTATAATTATAATTACAATGATTTGTAATTGTTATAGTAATAGTATAATCATAATTATAATTACACTAACCATAATATTATATTTGCGATGCATTTCATTTTCTAATTTATTAATGTAATTACGTCTTAATTTATAATTATCACAATAATTTATAATATTTATGTTAATTTTAAAATTTTGATTAAATTTGAAGCTATATATATTTGAACTTAAATAGGTTATATATTTCCTAGAATATTATGTCAATGCAAACCTAGCAACTATATTCTTATAATTATTTTTCAAAAAAAACTATATTCTTATAATTTGTAACATAAAGTTTAACATAATTTTTGGTGTGGTTGTAGACCTTGAACTATACCCGTAAAACCAGCAAATTTTATTTTCAAATTCTTCTTTTACTAGATTTGGTCTTTTATAAAGTTTAAGAAATCTTTATAACTAAAGTAATTCGGTCACTAGACCTACATTTATGATTATTAGACTAAACGTATCGTATCTTAATCAAACGATTTTTGTTACTATTTTAAATTAATATTTTAAAATTTAAATTAGATATTGAATTAATAAGATGAGAGATTTAAATGAATTTACTTTTCATCAATTAATTTACTATTTAACTAATTTAATTTATAATTTATAATAATTTATATTAATTAATTTTAAATAACTCAATTAAATTGACTGATCCAAGTCAATTTTAAAATGATCGCTTAAAACTACACATGGAAATCATATTTTTCATCTTTCGTTTAAGGAATAAGATGACATATTCAAGTGTAATTATGTCTCTATGCGTTCCATTACGAGATGTGCTTTGATTTTGTGGGTCCAGCTCTAAGGTTCAGCCATGTGAGCCGCCAGATTTACCGCCGCAGCCAGTGGCCGGTGGTCCCAAATACTAGCGTAAAAGGCCTATCTTGAAGTATTCATATCCCTGTATAATGATGTCAAATAAAAATACATCAACAGAAAAAAAAAAAAGTACTAAAAGACTATATCTTCATCATGATTTAAATGTTGGTTTTCTGGATGTATAAACCAAAATTAACACCATAATTCTTACTTGTTAATTAAATGCATATTTGGAATATATTCTTCAGTGAAAATTTATATATTTCTTTCATAGTTCTTATTATATAAAAGCTTCAAATATATATTATCACGAAGTTAGTACTCTCTCTTCAAATGACATGCCTATCAGAGTGTACAGCATTTACGATTATAAATTCTGAAATCATCCTTTATCTATCTGAGGTGGGATTACTGTATCTTTCTATGTAGCACTTTCCTTATTTAGAGTGTTCGCTGTGATATTCTCTCCCATCCAACCTTGTGATACCCTCATTATAGTGGTTCGCCCACCTACTACTACCATTCCACTATTATCATTCTACCAATGACACGTAGTGTTTAGCGTGGGTCGAATGAAAGTAAAGATTAACTCTGATACTACTTTATCACGGGATAATTACTCTCTCTCTAAAAGATATACCTATCAAGATGTACAACGCTCATACTTATAAGTTCTAAAACTATCCTTTGCCTATATTTGATGTGAAATTAACGCACCTTCTACATGATGTTTTCCTTATTTATAATACTCACCATGACAACATGAACAAGTATAGTGTGGACAAAAGTCGAATGGAAGATTTGAAAAATTGACTAGTTGTCTTGCAACTTGAGCATAGTCTAGTTTTAACGTAAAAAGGGAAAGAAAAACCGGTAAACGAAGAAAAGAGAAGTTGCTGACCATGAAAATGCTAGACAACTTGGTCGATATTTTTCTAAGAAAAGAAGTTCAGCACATCTTCGCTAGAAAATTGAACGAGATGCCCAAGAAAAGGCTAAGCTAGAGAAATGACAGCGCTACGTAGATGTATATGGATGGATAAACGGGAGGAAAGAATAATAGAGGATATGATGTAAGATAAAAATGTCCGATAAAGAAGGATAATCGAATCTATCGCAAATTCTCCAATATGTGGCTTATACAATGAAGCGCCTTTCATGTTCAACAAAGTCATGAATATAATCTATAATCGCCGCACAGAAAATTCTTATTCCCTTTCTTATATCTAAGATGGTAAAGAAAGTGGCATCTTGGGTGATTGGAATGTTTGTAATTGTGTCTAAATAGTAGCCTTATTTTCTTACATCATCATCAATAGCTTCTGTGCTCCCTCTGGTCATCAAATAATCACAATATTCTCTTCTTCTTTTTTTTGGGTTAACGAAAAATGGGTTCTTCCATTTTCATCACTTAAAAATGGGTATCAACTATAATGTTATTACTAAATCATAATCTAAAAGCATAGCAACAATTTCTATGATATATTAGTCAAGAGCTCAATTAAAATTTTATTTTTGCAATGACTTCTGTAATCTGTTAAGTAGAAGAACAATTTCTTGAACATTTCAAAAGTTTTTTTTTTTCTCAATATGAAAGAGCCCCAACTCAGGTAGCAAATTAAAGTCAAACTTGATCAGTATTCGAGTACTAAACCAGGTTTACTAGAGGAGTAATTCCATGAATATTTTAAGAACTTTTCTCACTAGTGACGAGCAAGTACTCTGCCCCGTTGAGATTGGTTTTAATTTAAGTCCTAGGCTGTACTAATTTCCTCTTTTCTTCCTAGATTTTTTATTAGAAAGTTTAAGTGAGAAAATAGCAAGTTCTAGATGTCACTTGTTACATAGTTCACAAATAGTTTTGCTAAATAAAAATTTCACTGGTCTAAGGTTGTAGGTGTAAGAAATTCAAGATATGATCTCATTATTGACGAAAAAAAGGAAAACAAAATTTTTACAATATTTTAAAGTGAATATTATTTTAATTTTATACCATTTAGACCCTAGTAAAATTAAATATCTAATATTAGTCTTTATTTATCAAATACTTATAATTGATCCTAAAATTTCTTAAACTTTATAATCTTGTATAACTTAATTAAACTATTTTTCTTTAATTATTTTTTATGTGTGATCCGTTAGATTTCTAAATATATTGATAATTTATATAAATAAATTGACTTTAGGATTATACAAATTAAACTCTTAAATGTTATCTTTAATTATCTAATTAAATATTTTATTTCTATAAATTAAAATTAGATTTTAACAATACGTTATGATAATATTTTAGTGATTTAACTAATCTTTTCTTGCATGATTTTTTTTTGTACAATTTAATCTTTTCATTATATAGTGTTCTATTATTAATATCTACTCTATTTGATTCTAATCATATTATTTTTAAAAAATATTAATTAACCCTTTTAATGATATTTGAAAATTATTTTTTATAGTGTTATTTCAATTTTATGAAAAAATTAAATTAATAATAAAAAATAAAATATTTTCTAATTATTTTAAAGTGTAAAATAATATATTTTATTAATCACTCAACTACTCTCATGTAGCTTATTATCTAATGACTAACAATAGAACTATTAAGTAATATTAAAATATATAGATTTATATATAACATGCTTTAAAATTTCAAGTCAAATAATCATTTATATAATCATTATATCGAACATTTTCATAATCACACAAGCAATATTTCATATGAAACTCTCATATTGAACTAATTTAATGAACTTATTTTATAATAAGTATTAACGCATTTATTTAAATATTTTCATACTTTAATTTATGAGATTATTTTTTTTACAAAATTGTGACGAGTATTAATATTTTTATTATATTAATGTCTAATTTTATAGAGGAATGACTAAAAATGATTTCAAAATAATACATAAATTTAATATGAATATCATAATTACAATTTCATCATAATTTTATTTGTAAATTATATTTATATTATAAACTTTATTTTATAAATTAGTTAATTGAATTAAAATACATAAAATAAAGATATCTTTAATTTGCAAATATAAAGTATAAATCAGTAGAAATTGCAAATTATATTTATCTTATAAATTATTTAATTGGATTAATATACATAAAATAAAAATATCTTTAATTTGCAAATATAAAATATAAATCAATAGAAAAGACTTTGAACAAAGCGTCAAGCCCATTTTTGAGCAGGACAGTATATGCACTCTTTCACTGAACCAAGTTATTTGACTATTGTTCTTGATACTTCTCAGACGTATCATAATTTACAGGATGGGCAGACGTGCAAGGCAAGGATCTTCTTCCACTTAAATATAATTGGAGGTGGGAAACTAAATTAATCGACACTAATAACGGCATATAATCCGTACCAATAATCATAAATTGAATTAAGGAGAAACTTAAATCCTGGAATACTAACGGAAGATCAGTTATTCTCAAGTCTTTGATGTTGAATGTATCGTTCCTTTTCTGTGTTGAAAGTTAGAAAGGAACACGAATATAGAATGGATTAGGTCAAATCAATCTTCACGGAGTTCCATTAGAGCTTAATTAATAATTGTTTATAACTAACAACATTAATATTGAAAACAAAAGCTCACTTAACCTTAAAGTCGAGAACTTGATTCCGTTTAGAGTACTTTAACGCATAATATATCGAATAGTATTAAATTAATCAATTAAATTGGGATTTACTAGCCTAGGCTGCCTAGTTGTAGAGCAATCCTTTGATTAGACCATTCACCAGAGTTCACACAACCATGCAAAGCCTAAGGCCTTAGATCGAAACGATTTTATTTTTTATTTTTTATTTCTGCTTTTTAATAAAAATAAAAAGGTATAATTTTTTAAAAAAATAATACGTAAATAAAAACAAAATTAAAAATAGTATAAAATACATAAAAATATAAATCGAAAACAAAAATAAAAAATAACTAAACAAACTCTAAATTTTCCTTATTTTTAACATAGGTAAAATTATTCATGATAAATCAGTAGAGTTTTCAGTGGATTAGGACACTAAATAAAGTGAAAATCAAATCGCGGTCAAAAGTCAATGCAACACCAGAAAGAACTGAACCAAACAAACGGGACACTTCAGCTTCGTACCCTACATGCATGTTACTAGATTCCAAAATAACATTAACTCCTTTCACTACATTTCATCAGTCTTCTCTGTTCTTTATCTTTACAAAAGAATTTATACATTTCATCAGTCTTCTCTGTTCTTTATCTTTACAAAAGAATTTAGGTACGTACTACAAAATTTTGTCGGAAAGGTATGTCCTTCCTCGGAGATTGAATAGCATGCTAGATGTGATATCCACTTCTTTTTTATTCCAACGCTTCATTTTAGACCACATTAACGGACCCAGTTCTTACTTTTTCACCGTTTTGCAACTTTTTAGACCTAACTAACGGACCCTGTTCTTTCTTTTGAAGTTTCTTTAAAAAGCAAGGAAGAACAAACAAGAAAGGGAAAAAAAGAAAAGAAAAGCTAGCTTATAATTTATAAGCCACGCGTTTGCATTCTTCTTTTTCTTTTTTCCCAATTCAGTGGACACGTATAGTGTCGATACGGAGCAAATTGGATGCATTTTGCGAGGAACGACAGGTCGTTTAAGGAGGAATGCGCAGTAGGCTGTGACTCATAAAGTTGTCACTCGCTCTACAGCCTGCTTTGCCGGGGTAGGTAAAGTTGGATCCATAAAGGCAGGTCGAAAAAGGGAGGAAAAAAACAAAAACAAAATTTTTATTGTTATTATTTGTGGCTGATAATAAAAGGAATTCCATTTTGGTTTCCCTATTCGTAAAGCTTACTAGCAAGTAGACGTGTATGGAAATCATTCCCCTTACAAAACCCGTTGATTTGATGTATGAAGAAACGTCAAGCTAGCAACATGAAAATGGGATGAGTTGCTGTGATTTAGATTTAAAAAAAAGTATAATTAATCAAAATAATAATTAGCTTATAATTACAAAAAAAGTCCGTCCATCTACGCTGTACTATGGATCATCACTACAGTGACTGTCACATATCTGTTTGAGGTTTGGCAAAACATTTCAAACAGCCCTGTATCACATTTAATTGTCTTAATTTAATTAAAAGAGACTTAGAGTCGAAAATCTGTTTGTATTTCAGTGAAATTTTTTTGTAAAGTGCTTGGCTTGCATTTTGGTGAAACACTTTTTGTATTACATTTTAAATACTTTAGAACTTGAAAAATAAGCTCTCGTAGATTATATAGGAATAGACTTGTTTTTTCTTTTTAATGTACACAAACAAATCGCAAGTAATATTTAGCAAACAATTAACAACTAAATTTAGTCTTAGAGACTTTTTATCAAACACGTTTTGAACATTAGTGTGATATGTTAGGATATAAATAAACACCGGCACATAATATAATAGAATGAGAAACTTTATCAATGTGAAACATGAACTTAAGATCTCAACGGGGGTTTACAATAGGTTAAGTTGTAGCCAACACCTCCAATCTTATAAGTAAATCTATTAAGGTTGGTTATAAAGCAGCTATAATTGTTTTTGAATAGTAGTTCCTTCTAACTTTCCGTATGAATAACTAAAAACAGATTAATCAACGTACGGAAACAGAAAGTAGTTGGTTGTTCACAGAGAGTAAGTTCAAGCATGGATAGTTTAGTAATTATCCTAAACTACAATAAATATCACATGTGCTTAGCCTACGAAAGAGTTTTGGCCAATTCCTTGTGCCAACATTGATTTAATGTGCTAAAAATACTGTATTTCCATCCAAATGTGCACCTTACACATCCTACCGGTTTTTGAGAACTTGACTAATTTTTTGAACAACCTATCTTACACCATTTCTTTGTCAAAATATGTTATCATCCTGCCAATGGATGGGCATAATTGTTTTATAGTCATGATTAATACTGCATAGGATATCATAATACACCACTAAATGAATCATGATGCATATAAAAATAATAATAAATAATCATATACTTGACTCTTACAATAAATATATGATAGATAAGATTCACTCAATAGCCTAGATAGTTCAAGAAGGCAATTCTTTTCTCTCTTTTTTTTTGTACTTTTTCTTTTTTTTTTTTATCACAATTGCCATTTTTTGTATTTATTCATTTCCAAATCTATATAGCCTCTGGCCGTTTACAAGATTGTACTGAAAGTATTGACAGGTGATCTCGGAGGAAAAGGGGCACATAAAATAGTCGTAGAAATAAGTTGCTCCTTTTAAGTTTTTTCCCATATGCTACAGAACAACTGTTTCAATGCTCATTGGTCATTAGATTAGTTTCATGGCAGAGAGATGAATGGTTCCATGTGAAGGCTACGCTATGGAGGAAAAGACTGATGCAGGTGAGTTCGGCCTGACATTACGAGTTTTCACGAATTTCACTGCATGTTTTGATTAGGCAGGCCTCCCTCCAAAGTCGTCCATATTTAGCTGGACCAATTCCAAATCCATGAACAGCTCTAGCTTCTGAGCATTTTCATGTTTTGCGCCATAAAGAGGCAACGTATTGCTTTCTTTGTGGAGCATAAGAATCATGAGTAGATATGACCATGGCATGGAAAAGCACGTAAAATACCCTTTTGTAAACTATAATGAACGGGATAAGGAGTCAATTGGTTTATGCTACCAATAGTCATTGCAAGAGCAATGACCATCTTCGAAATGGTGAAATCTATTCCTATCCCTCACAATAATCTCTTTGTTATACATCTTAGACACGCCTTTTACAAAATCATGGCAATCCCAACAAATTCTTAGGTTCTTAACAATCCTAATGGCCACATCTTGCTTCACAGTGATCAAACCAAATGCAATAGCAACCTTCTCGCTATGTCTATAAAGAGAATCCTCTTTCTCTTCTTCTTCAACGTCAAATAGCACAGGCTTAGTGTTGGCCACATATCCTGATAATCTCAACTTGCTAGATACCTCTCCCAGCATAACTTTAATATCACCGTACCTCGGGTGCGAGGTATCTCCAACAAAAAATTCGTGAACCTCACCATCTACCTCCATAACACTACAGCCAGGCTTTTTCTTTATCCCTTTGGCCTTCATGGCCTGTCTCACATTATCAGCTCTTGCCCAGTCATTTGAATCAGAATAGATGTTTGATAACATAACAAAGGCACAGTGATTGCTACCTTCTAATTGAATCAACTTTCTAGCAGCAAGTTCACCCAACTCCGTATCTCTGTGCAGTTTGCAAGCATTAAGCAAAGCACCCCAAGCACCAGCATGAGGGGTCACTGACATGTTATTGATGATATCTAAGGCTTCATCTAAGCGCCCACTGCGACCATACAAATCGACCATGCAACCATAATGCTCTGCTAGAGGTTCAATCCCATTAACTCCTTTCATAGATTCAAAATATTCATGACCTTCCTCAACAAGTCCAATCACACTGCAAGCCCTCAAAACCGAAAGGAAAGACACCCCATTTGGCGAAATCCCATCTTGTTTCATTAGGGAAAACAATTCAAGACACTTATGACCGGCCCCATTCATTGCCAGCCCATTCATGGCGCAAGTCCATGTGTAAACATTTTTCTCCTTCATACTCCAGAAAACTTCCATTGCCTTGCTAATATTGCCACATTTTGCATACATATCTATAAGTGCAGTACCTAGAGTCACCGTTAATGGAATCTTATGTCTCTCAATATATGCATGAGCCCATCTCCCATGATCTGAAGCACCCAGGTGACTGCATGCAGACAAAACCGAAACCATACACACCCCATCAATCTTAACTCCCTCTAATTGCATCGTACGAAACAACCTCAACGCCTCTTTAGACTGCCCACATTGCGCATATCCAGAGATCATCGCATTGAATGCCCAAGTATCTCTTTGGGACATTGCATCAAACAGTTGTCTAGCTAAACCTAGGTCGCCACATTTACCACAAGCGCTCATCATTGCAGTTTGGCACACCAAATCTGGCTTACGAACTAATCTAAACATCTGAAAACAAGATTGCAGACTTCCCAATTCAGCATACATGCGAATCAAGCCACAAACAACGTGTGGATCACATTCAAACCCATGTTTAATAACTAAACCGTGCACATTTAGACCACTCCAACGTGCCAAATGTTGCGTACAAGCTCTAACCAAGAAATTAAGTGTGTAATTATCGGGCGAGATACGATCACTTGACCGTAATATCTTGTTATAGTAGATAAAGCTTCTTTCAGGGGTGGAGCTCTTAGAGTGCGCTCTGATCATGGAGTTTAAGCCGAAAACAGTGGGGGTCTCGCATTGGTCAAGGACTTTCTCGCAGTAGTTAATGTTCTTGATGTTATTGAGAGCTATAGCAGCTACAAATTGGCCCAAAATGTTGGAGTCTTTGAGATGGCCGTTAACGAGAAGATGAGTGTGGATTTGCTTGAGTTGTTTGAGACTGAAGCTTGAACCTATGGCAGAGACGAATTGGTGGATTGAAAGAGACAATGGGCTCATCACTAGCCGAAAAGTCTTCTTACGAAAGTTCGCATCTTTGTAAATATTTGCGTCGCTGCTTCTGAATTTGAGAAAAAAAATTCTCCACTTGCCTGCATCACTGCAGTGGAAAAGATCTTTGTTTGTACGAGCAAAATATGGAAATAAGCGTTTGCATAATATGTGAAAATTTTAGGTGGAAATAAACATCCGAGTTACTTTTCATTGACATTCAATAGCTGAATAAAAAATATATATATATAACTAATAGAAATTAAATAAATATGTAGAAAGAAAATATATGCAAATGTACAATAGATGTAACAACGAAGGAGACAACATTTTAAGAATAAAAATTCTTAATATTTTCTTCTTAATGTTTATCTTCTAAATCTTTAACACTATCAAGGTTTTGAATACTGTACCGGTACCGGTATCGGATTTGTCTTAAAAATGGTACTGTATCGGTACCGGTCAATATCGATACCGGTACCGGATTTATTTTGAAAATCTCGAGAAGGTACTAAAGAGATGTAAAGAAACCAATCTAGTTTTGAATTGGGAGAAATGCCATTTTATGGTGCAAGAATG
>JAOXYD010000003.1:9413976-9425727 GCA_028565735.1 Pinacopodium congolense | reverse complement strand
GCCAAGATTTTTCTAAGTTTAATTTAATAGCAGGAATTTGGTAATTGCGTATTAAGCTTACAAACATAAACAAGATTGCATTTTGTGTCTCTAATGAACGGTCTCAATGGATAGTAATTCCTTTTAGTCTTAAAATTACTTTATCTGAATCAAAGAGCTATGACTCGGATCTATGAGCCCATTCTTCACAGTGCTTAATTCTACATTGATGATATTCTTCTATATTCATCAACTTAAGAAGCCCATATCGCATAATAACAACAATTTTTTGCCCTAGCTTAGCAATATGGCATTATGCTTTATGTTAAAAAGAGACATATCGGTTCAACTTATGTTGAGTTTTTAGGCATGTTTTTTCATAATGGGTTTTATCAACTTGGTCCATATATTGCTAGTGATGAGTTCCACTTTCCTAATGAAAATCTCAGCCTCAAACAAATTCAACAATTTTTTAATATTATTAATTATATTTGAGTTTTCACCCCTACGTGGCTGATCTTACTATTCCCCAAAATCATTAAACCTAACAAAAAGATGTTTCTTGGATTTTAGCTCAGGAAAATATATTTTAAACTTGGGGAATCACCACAAGCCAAGAAGCTTAAGACATTAACCTACGACAAAGATCAAGATTAATGACTTCCATCCCATTTCCAAGATGACAAAAACATGTTTATTTATCAATTTTACAAAAATATTATAAATATTTTAATAAATAAGTATTATAAAATAGACATTTTTTGAAACATCTATCTGAGTTATCTGAATACACAACAAACCACAATTGATTCCTTAATCTTTATCATCTTTTTTCTGCCAATAGATAGCATGCTTATTGTGCTCCCTGTGTTTTCTTCAAATATCAAACACCCTCCTATTCTTTCAAAAAAGAATAACTACGTACCCTTAACTCATAGTGTCACATAGCCCCCGACATACAAAAATTAGTGGATCCAACCAACTTTTTCTCACCCTCCCTCTTGCATATGGGCCCCCCTCTGTGTGACAGTTATAATAGTGCATTCATAATGATGTGGCAATTGATACAGCGGGTGATGTGACAGCTGATGTAATGAGTCACTGTGTAAGAAGTACATTGATAATTTTGACTAAAACCAAAGGGAATGATTGAAAAAAAATGAAAAATATAAAGGTATTTAAAAAGAATTAAAAATATCAAAATAAAACATTTATAATTAAAAATATTTAAAATAATTATTTTAATAAGTTAATTAATTCCAATTAATTAATTAGCTATTGCTTAAAAAATATTAATTTAAAACTCCAAATTAAATGAACTCTAGAATATATATTTATATTCATAATACTGATATTAAAAATAATCTTAAGATAAAAATTTTATAACTTTAAATTGATAAAATGCCTATTTTAATAAGTTATTAACTCTTATTAATTAATTAATTATTTATTTATAACTAAGAAATTATTAAATAATAACTTCAATTAAATTAAATATAGAATATATCCTTATAATCATAATATTGACATTTAAAATAATTTATAATTAAAATAATTTTTTTAAATTGTTACAATAATCATTTTAATAAGATAATTAACTCCAATTAATTAGTTTAATAATTATTTAAAACTTAAAAATTATTAATTTAAAACTCTAAATTAAATTAACTCTAGAATGTATATTTATATTCATAATACTTATCTTAAAAATAATCTTGAGGTAAAAAAGTTATAACTTTAAATAATTAAAATGGTCATTTCAATGAGATAATTAACTCCTATTAATTAATTAATTATTAATATCTTAAAAATTATTAATTTATTAATCACAAAGTGTCCAAATATCTAGTCTTTAATAATATCTACAAATCTAGTTTGAAGGAGAACTCATAACCAATTTTGAGAGGAGAAAGAAGAATGGTGCTAGTTATTCTTTCTTTATTTTTCTTTTTCTATGAAAAATAAAAATTTTAAAGATTAAGATTAATAAAATTTGCAATTAAAACCAAACTTTAATTATAGTCACAATTCAATCATAAAATGATCAAATATTACATATTGACCCTTAAAATTTCTTAAGTCCAACCATATTTTAAAAAATTCTCCTTCGGTAAACCTTTATATTTGACCAATCAAGTTCCTGATATATTCATAATAATTATAATTATAATTATAATTTACAATTGAAATTAAATAAATTAAATTAATTAATTCTTTGATTAAACAATTTATTATCTTTGATTATAATTGACGTATAGTAACATATTATGATCACCCACTAAAAAAATCAAAGTGGTTTGATTTAATCTGTCTATTTATGATTATAATTTATCAATTAATCCCTTTGTCATCCAATGTTTTAATTAGAATCAGAGCATGTAATTAGTATATACTGTAAATAATTTAATTATATTCCTTTTTGTTCATTAATAAATGATTTGTCATTAATATTTAAAAAATAAAATTTCAAATTTCCATTCACTTTAATTAAAGAATTCCCAAATCATTACTAATTAAGAACGTTGAAATATTCTCTCTAATTATTTTAGAGTGACAAATCTTTTATGGATTTACTCAACTATTTCCATAAAGTTTATATTATATCCATTACTACTAATTTGAACTACGCTATGGAATAGATCATAAGTAATATAAAAGATATAGTAATTTCTATATAAGATAACTTTGGTAATTTCAAGTCTAAAATATAATTATACAACTATCATGATAAAGTAATCTACAAACACACAATAATATTTTATTCAAAATCCTCATAATCGGATTAGTTCAATAAATTTATTATCTTATAGGCAACTGTACATTTATTTAAATGTTTTCACACTTCAAATTATGAAATCAATAGCATTCTTTATAAGAAAGAAATATAATGTGTACTAATATAACAGTTCCATCAATACTCCATTTTAATAAAACTATTATTAAAAATATTTTATGAAAAATAAAAAATATAATTTAAATTTCATAATTATCATCTCATTTTATATAATTTATAATTATTTTAGAAACATTATTTATATTACTGAAAACAATTTCATATATGTAATTTTTTATCCCTCGATTAGCTAAAAAAATATAAACTATCAATTGTAAGAATTCAATCATAGTGATTTGTTTTGAAGGGTGGGCAATTCCACAAAGATGAATAATCACACTGTTACCAAACGGGTTATTTCCCTAGTCATAAACATGTTGGTTGTTTGAAAATCTAACTTCTTTAACCTATTACTTAAAGCAAGTAAAGGCTGGCTTGAATGCGGATAAGCTAATTTATTGATTCCTTCTACTAACTTTACAGTTTAAGATATTTTATTTGGTTATATAGTCTTTATTTAATAATACTACATTTCACAATTTATGAAGAATATATATTGCACATTTTATTATATATTTGCCAACTACATAATATTTATGCTTATGATGTTTGCCAACATTTAAATTTACCTATATTGTTTTAGAATATATTTAAAATTTTTAACAGTTTGAAATTGATTAAAATTAATTTCTTTATTAGATTTATTTTTAAAAATTTTACTAGTAGTACTAAGTCATTGAGTAGCCTTTAATGTAGAAAGAAATGATGCTATTCGTTAAACTCCTTTTTCAATTTTCATAGATTATTCTCAACATTTGTATAAATCTTTGGATAAGTATTAATTTTTTTAGAAAAGATAACAAATCAGAACAATTAAATTCTTTCATCAACTGGATACATACACACACACATATATATTATAAATTGTGATATTTAGTGTTATAAATTGAAATTTAAAAAATATTTATTAATTTACTAATGGTTAAGATAATTTATCATTATTTTATTCACTAACTTTGTGTAAAGGGTCATAGTCTTTCCTATTGGTGATTTTAATGGTTTCAAGATATTACTGGCATCCAAGTATCTTATGATAGTTAACGGATCAGATCAGTAAATCTTCCTCAAGTTACATGTGGAATTGAAGACATTAAAGTTGTCCGTATCAGGGCAAATGGAGATCACAGTGCAGCATTATCTGGTGAGAGTAGTTACTGTCTTGTTTTTACTGAAGCATTGATTTAAAAATAAGCTTGATGTGTTTATTCAAAAATATAATCTGGTGCTTCTCAAATTTTAATATGCTATTCTTGTTGGTATGCTGTCTACTGGTCCCATCAGCTGATGGGCATGTGTACACCTGGGGAAGAGGATTTACTGGCACTTCGGATTCAAACACTCCTCAGCATCTCCTTTCACCATTTTTGTTCACAGAAGTTGCTCTTGGATGGAATCATGCCTTAGTATTGACAGGTGGATACATGAATTTCACGCTCACATCCTTTGTCACCTTAGTATCTGTTCAAGAGATGCTTATCACTTGCTAATAGTGGTCCTGTTCCTCTTGCATCTCTATAACAGGTGATGGGGAAGTATTTATGCTTGGTGGCGTCCATCATGGAGTGCTTAGTGACCTTGAGAAAATGAACCCATTGAAGCATGCTAGTGGTATATCTTTGAGATAATTTCAAGTAATATCGGACTTGGTATTTCTTCCATGACTAACGCATTGCTAGACTTGAAATCTTATTCCTCAGAAGCTGGGTTGCTTAGAGTTCTTGGCCTTGATGGTGTGAAAGTTAAGCAGATTTCAGCTGGAGCTGAGCATTCTGCTTTAGTTACAGGTAAATGATTGTTTTAAAGAGACTCAATTGTACATCTCTATAGTGGATCAAACAACATGCTTTCATTTTTAGCTTTTTCATTTGTGATTTTATAACAGTGGATGGAGCAATCAAGATTTGGGGTTGGGGAGAACATGGGCAACTCGGTTTGGGGAACACAAGTGATCAAATTAACCCTCAGACACTTTCTCTAGGTCATGAGGTTTGGGATGAAGAAGCCAGCCTAGAAGTTTATTGTGGCAGTGGATTCACATATTTTGTGAGGTCAGTCTCCAATGTCAAACATGTAAAATTTTCAGAATCATAGAGAATGTACCAAATGCTGATATTCTAGCTTTGTCAAAACCAACTTATAGTTTCATTCTCAGGATAAATCGTGACATCTCATACGCGTTCTCTTTGTATGGGACTCGCACGACTTTGTTACCTCATTAATGCAAGGATGTTTTGCATTTAACACCTTTTCCCAAGTGATTGTTTTAATTCTCAGGTTGGTATAGCAATGATATTCTGCAAGAAAATCAGCTTTCAGATGTGTCACGGTTAAATCTGGAAATTTTTTATGTTAGTATATCAAAATTCCATCATCATATAATTCGTGTATATCACTACGTTAAATTGATGAAACTTGTATGCGTAACTTTTAACATTAGAAATACTTAGAATTACTATAAGATCTTGCAAAAATACAGAATATAGTAGAAATGAAAGTAGGACAAATGGTGAATAGTACGCCATAGATGATATTAAAAGTGATACTGGATTACACCAGTAGTTTTATGAGAGGAAAACTTATGCAAATAAGTATACACAATGCAATACGTTCCTAATATACTTTTCTATAGTTAGATAAGTGATCAAGAGAATATGCTTATCTCCTCTTATGTTCACTGGCTTCAACTCACTTGGGGAACTAACACAATTCCTAGGTCCAACATACACCCTTCTTGCGATCAAATCAGTTTGTTCACCTTTGTAATTTTAAATTTTAATTGTCGAGGGAGGAAAATAATTCTTTTTGATTCCTTAAGTCATGATATAGTCTAATTTAAGAATAAATCAATTAAAATATAAAGATTTGATTAGATGATTTTGACCTTTGAATTTTGATTAGTTTGTAGAGAAATTAAAATTAATTTAATGTATTATAAAAACTAATTACAAAAACATTTATTTTATGTTTGTTTATAACCAGAGTTTATAAATTTACTTTATATAAACGTAAAATTATACAAGTTTTATAAATATTTTTTACATTAAATAATATAAATATTCTATTAATTAATACATATTTGAAGATATATTAAAGTATTTTAATCTAAAATTTTTAATTTATTTTATATTTAACTGTAATTATTAAATTATTTTTTTATGATACATCAATCAAACCAAAAAAAATATATTGTTTCATATTTAACATATTCATACTTAATAATTTTTCATAATGGAGCGAGAAAAAGTATAACTTGTACAAATTGATCCGATCTATTCGTTCGTGGAAAATTCATCTATCAAATTTTATCAATTTACAAATTATTTTTTAATTAATTAAAAAAATAAAATTAATTGATGGTAGACAGAGACAGAATTGGCTTTAGAATTGTCAAAGCCAATGTTCCGTTTAAAAGAACATAATCAAAATATAGTGTCAAACAAGTGTAGCTATTGAATTCTATGACGGTGAACTAGGGAAATAGAATCTTTATAGGAATACCTTATGTTAACCAGTTTTTCAGAAGTTCTGATTCTAATAATTGAACTCCATTTTATTTTAAAATTTTTATTACAAATTTTAATTAAATAAATTTTTATATTTTAACAAAAAAAAAAGAAACAAAAATTAAAGATTATAAAAAAAACAGAATTGAAATCAAACAGCTTTAATTTATTGAGCTTAATTAACCTGACGAGAAATTGCTTTATTAATAAACTGACTGCTGATAAGGTAAAAAGTTACCTTTAATGGTGTTTCTTACAATTTTTGGGAAAGCCAACAAAAATTTAATGCAGGAATTAGCAAGCGAAGGATGGAATCGTTTATCTAGTACTTCATTCCCTACAATTTACATGGAAAAGTATTTTTTTACATAAATGTGCACAATTCCACGATCTAACACAAAGCCAAAGTAATTGAAAATTCTCTCACTTCTTCTACTGTGTAGTACGTATTGCAAATCCATAGCTACCATCGAATGAGTTCTACTTGGAAAATATGGAGGAAAACTCCCTAGAGAAATCAACCTTGTAAACCATCTGTATAAAAGGCAATGAATTTAAAGAAAAGGGAAGCAAGACCTGTCATACGTATTCATTTGTCTTCTTCATGCCAACCATTAAGTAACTCCTACTTTATGTGATGATTAATAAATTGTTCTCAAATCCGTTGTTATTGACAATAGGACGCAGGGGATCAATCCTCCAATCACCATCAACTATGAACTTGATCTGCGCCATAAGGTGAGCTGCTGAGAAAACTCTGATTCAAGGAAATAAGCACCTGTGAATTGCAATCAATTTGGAAATGACTTACCTCATAACGACCTGGATATAACTTTAAATACGAGGAAAAGATACCCGCACTTGACTTTTCCATCTTCCTCTACAGTACAATAAAGGAAATGGTCATTCCCCATATTGTACCAGTAATTCTGACTGATCAAGTGAGATGGGAACAAACCTGGGTGGTCCAACCATCAAAAGATCCTGCTAAGAGCACTTCTGAGGCAGGATTAGGCCATACTACGCAAGCAGTACGAAGAACTTGCAAAGCTCTGTGAGCGTTATCAACCTTCTTTTGTTTCTCTTCTATTATCTTTTGTGCATCACTGTAAGAATCAGAACTAGATATTAGTAAACACTAGAGCTAAGTACCATTGCACTAATAAGTTTGTGCATACATTGTTGCAAGTGCCATTTTCCCTTCTAGCACTGCTAGTTTTGCCCGTATGGAACGCAGCTTATCTTGAGCATTCATGATCTCATTTTCTTGGAACTCCCAAGCATCAGAAAGCTTAACCAAATTTTCTGTGGCGTCGTCATTACCCTATTGCAAAATAAAAAGTAAGGTTACAGAACATTCCAGAAACCGTCTATCAATTGCTGTGCAAAAGGTGAGAAAATTCTAAGTCAAACTCATGAATAGAAGCTATCATAGACCTTCTTCACTAAAATGTACACAGCGACCAAATCATGATTGAAACAATAGCCAAATTGCAATGATGATTTAACTTAATAAGGCTTAAAATAATTCTCATATTCTCATGCGCTAAATAATATATAAGCAACCAATCAACAAAATGTCTATATGAAAGTAGGCGTGCCAGCACAAGACCTTGGTTGTTTCATTCAAAACAAACATATAAAGTGAAGACAATCGGCAAACAAAACAACAGTGTGGACATAGAACGTGGATATCAGGTACCCACACTCATAAATGCGCATTCACTGGTGTTTGACTTCAATGCTTTAAGCACTGAGGAAAGCTCCAACTCAAGGTGTTGAAGGCGGCTTTTTATGTCACTGTGACTAATCCTTTCCTGGGGGAATTCTTCCTTACTGTAGTGAGATGATTTAGAAACCGCCTTTACCTCAAGTATTTCATCTCCTAAATCACCCACCTTAGGCTCCGATATAGTTGCATTAGGAGGAAATTCATAAGCTGCATGTTGCGTAAAGGTAAAGTAGTTAGTAGACTCTTTAAGATGTTTAGCAATGAAGCCTGTAATGCAAGCCAATGGAATACCTTCAAATTCCTTATTTGAATCTCCTGCTCTCTGAGTGCTCCAAGTCCTCCACATGTCTGACTTTAGTGAGTTATTGTGGTCATTTAAGCTCGAGAACATACTTTTGCCGCTAACATGATCCAGTGTCTCAGAGCCTACATTGTTTATGGGGCTTAATGAACCAAGTTTGTTGTTTCTTGTTAGGCCAGCAACTGTCTTTTGCAACAAAAGAAACAGCCAAGTTAGGTAAAGAACAAGCACGCTGCTGCTCTATAATTTTATGACTATAGTGATACGAGCTCCATTCTTAAATTTACCTATGCTGCATAAAAATAGAGCGAAAGTTGTCCTTAACAGACTGCCTTTAAATTTTCTGATAACAGTTCTTTAGCTGCCTTATTCAACAGAAATATACCCTTTAATTTAAACGTTTTACAGCAATAGAAATATTAGGAATGATAGCAGCTGAGATATTAGGAAGAATAGAGATTTTAGGAACTTAAATATGATAGAATTCCTCCACTTTAACTTCCTATTAAAACAAAAATTTTAAATATTAACTTTCTTAAATAAGATAGCGTCTGTCACGTCAAGCGCTATAATGAAGAGTAATCAGAGTGCATTAATCCTACATCAGACGGACAATAGATAGCTTTGGAACTTATAAACATGAGTATTACATACCCTGATAGGCATGTCTTTTGAGGAGAGGATAACGACCCCGTGACAAAACGGTATCAAAGCCAACCCTTTATTTTATCTGACCTCATGCCGAGGGACACGTGTTGTAGGTGGAACGACAGTTGTAGATTGAACGATAAAAGTAGGAAAGGTGGGCCACCGTGACGAGGGCATCACGAGGTTGGGAAGGAAAGAATGTCATGTCAAGCGCTTCAATGAAGAGTAAGCAAGGTGCATTAATCCCACATCAGATGGACAAGGAATAGTCTTGAGGCTTGGATGGTCTTGAAGCTTATAAACGTGAGCGCTGCACACTCTAATAGGCATGTCTTTTAGGGAAAGGGTAATGAACCTGTGACAGTATCCCTCTAATTTATTTTCCTAACAGAATTTTGAAATTATAACTTCTCTTAAATAATAATGCTAATTTTTTTGTATTTTCCACATCATTTCATCCCTCCTAGACATTGAGCTTATCCCTAAGCTCGTACTCAGGTTATTCTTGGATTACCTACAATTTCATTCTCTTTTTCACTATCTAAGTCCGGTACCTCTATCCAAAAAAGCCTCCTGCACTTATGTCCATTGAGTAAGATTCATCACAGTTAAAACATAGCCCCTTAGCCCTTCTTAGTGTCATCTCCGCCCTTGAAAGCCTTTCTTAAAAATGTGGCTGGGGTGTTGCCCGAACTGTTAGCCATAGATCCTATCATTTTTTCTCCTCCACTCACCCCTTTGGTGCTTCGGTTTTTAGCAAGGCCAACGTTGCTTGCTACTAATTTAGGGACTATCCACCAGGCGAAAATTTAGGGGCCGTTTGATAAAGCTTTTGATTGTGATTTTTGGTTGTGGATGTTATATTTTTGTATTGAGTTTTGTGTATTTTTATAAATTTTTGTGTTGTCTGTCTTAATTTCTGTGCTATATTAGAGTGTTTTTTTTCGATTTCTGTGATGTTCTTTATTGATTTTTGTGTTTAGAAAATCTGAAAACCAAATCCGAAAACCAAAGCCGAACCAAATGGGCCCTAATATTTCTAAAAAGTTAAAAAAGGATCATGAAATTAATGGAAACTCAATTTTTTGTTATCCTTCCATTAATTTTTGTTGATATGACATTTTTCATTTGATTTAAAGAATTCTAAATCCCTAAATTAAATCTTTGTAGATTATAAACTAAATCTCTAAAATATAATTGGGGTGTCAAATTACCTTACTAATATGGTATAATCTCAATAAAAAATATTATGCCAATAAGAGTTAACACAAGTATCGTAGAAATTCAGGTTTCTATTAGATTTAAGGTCCTTTTTTAAACGTTTTACAGATACTAGAGTCTTTTTTGTACATTTTATTTTATTTAAATGCTATGAAACATTATTTTTTAAAAAATATTTAATTCAAAGCTTAGGAATCAAAATGAACCTTTAATCTTAAAAAAGGAAAAAAATTCAAATTTAATTTTTAAAAAGAAATTAAATCTTTTGATTCTACTGGAATTTGAACTTTAGTAGAGGAGGATGTCTTAGACATCCCCTCAAATTTACTTAGGTTCACTAACAATGCTTTTGTAAGAGATTAATATGATCAAAAGAGAATTTCCTGATGTTCTTTTATGTTAGGAATGCGAGCTATCTCAAATGATCCAAGTAGCAATCAATAGTCACTTTTATCAATATCAAAAGTTGAATTCGTTGTTGCAATAACCTGTACTTATTAAGCTACGTGGCCAAGCAAAATCTTTAAGGAGCTAAATTTCAAGAAAATGGGAGCTGTAACAATTCTTTGTGACAATAACTCAATTATCAAACTCTCCAAAAATCTCGTGTTACAAGGTCACAGTAAGCACATGCTTAGTAAGTGGTAAAGGAGTCCTCTAAGCAAGTTAAGTAGAATTTATAAGAAATAAGGAATTGAGATCTTTTGAAGATGGGTAGTTCTCGTAAATTAGGTCTAAATCTTGAAATCTTAAATAATTTTGAGTGTTTAGCTAACTCGGGGAGTGGAAAGGAGGAGCTAATGGAGAATAAAGAGGTTATAGGTGAGGTAGATAAGAAAGAATTATCCCAAGGAATCCTTAATTCTCCTAATAAAGAGAAAGATAGAAACCTTTTCTTTATTGTGGATGGTGGAGTCCATCAAGATGTCATTAATATTGGGCAAAGGAGAAATTTTTAGAGGGTATGGAAGTCCAAGATGTATTAGCTCAAGTGTTGGTTAAGTTTGGATCACCATTTGACTTTGAGCTGAGCATAGACAAGGAGATGAAGAGGTTTCAATAATGAATATAAGAATTAGTGATGTCAAGGGGATTGGAGAGATGGAAGTTTTAGAGTCTCAAGATAATAAAGGGAGTAATGAGTCCTTGTAGTAGAGGAAAGATCTTATCAATCTAGTGTGTCTTCTGATTGAAGCAACTAGCGAAGTATCTATTGAATTTGGGGATAGAAAAAATTCGTTAAACAACAATGAAATTCAGGCTTTGCAACTTAATGAGTGTTCACTTGGAGCTGTGAGTAAGGTCTCATGAGGTAAGAGGAAATCAAGTAAAAGGAAGAGGGCAACTACTTCTTCTCCCTACTGATGTTTATCATATCATGTAATGTGAGAGGGCACAATTAGTGCCAGATTTTATTAAGATTCATAAACCTTATTTGGTAGGCTTGATAGAAATTAAACTTATAGTTAATAAA
>JAOXYD010000003.1:9386396-9404719 GCA_028565735.1 Pinacopodium congolense | reverse complement strand
CTTCCATATTCCTAGACTCTATTATAGCATCCAATATACTCCTTAACCTATTATTCTCTAACATGCATTCATTTAAATGCTTATTCTTATGTTAGGAAGAAAGTTTCTTCCTTCTTATATATGAAAGATCATCATAATTAGCATCATCATTATTATAATAATTATTATCATTATTAGAAGAGTTTGAATTAGAAAGTACCTCATCCTTCTTCTTTTAAGAGCTCACTCTCCTCTTATTTAGCTTGAATGCCATCTATATAGATATCCTCCAACCTACACGAAATCTTATTAGCTTATTTACATATAGGAATTTTTTAAAAAAATATTTCTATCTAATACACAACATAAGACATGCAAGGTGTTTTTATTTAAAACAATAAGTTCCATATCATTATCATCATAGACTTCTTCTAATTTAGGAACTTGATAATCATTTGTTAGTTTTTGGGAATAAAGGAACCATTATAAATCATTTTCTACAAATTTAAACTTTCACTTATAGATTTTTCAATATAAAAACCCATTACCATCAAAAAGTGGTGGTCTGCATACATCTAGCCTCTCTTAACTATATGAATAATTAAAATGTGCCATTTTGATATTCACTTATTAATTTCATTAGAAATTAAGCAACAGTGAGATCCCCTCTCATACCATTTGTTAGCTTTAGATAGCACTAACACCGAAGGGGAAGAGAGGGGGGGGATGTTGAATTGAGTGTTTAAAAAATTCTTAAGCTTTAGGCTTAAATCACGAAAATTGAATTTTCATAAGTATAAAGTCCCTAAACTAAAATTCAAAATATATGGAAATGATTCAAATTCAATGCAAATAATTCTATAAAAATGCAAACTCAAAAACCTAACTCTTTTTCTAACACTTATTCAATACATAACACCAACCAAATGCTTATTCAATGCATAAATACTCATAAAAAATGCATAAAGATTATTCCCTAATACTTAGAATATTTATTGATAGCCTCCATATACTAAAAAACCCATTAGCTACACAATATATCCTTTAGAACCTTTAAAAAATACGGTAGAAAGTGGAATATATAGCCATTGTTATGTTTTAGAGCTCATTCGATCGACCAATGTCATTGGACTAGTAGACCAATCCTTTTACTAGTTAATTAATATGCCTATTTTGAAAAGCATTGTTCGACCACAAGACAAAGATTGGTTGACCTATCTCAATAAAATTTAACTGATCAATTAAACATAAGCCATTGGTTGACTAATGATTATGCCGAACAAATTCTAGATTCTGTTGCAACCTTAATCCAATCCAAATAATCCAAAAATTAATTTTTTTGTTCCAAAAAAAAATCTATATAACTTTAACATGTTTCTCAGAAAATTTTAGTGATCAAGACCCATCAACTAAACTCAAAATTCAAAATGTCTTGATATCTACATCTTTAACTATATTTTGAAACTTTCTATCTCAAAACTAGTTCTAAAACAACAAACACATTATTCATTTTACTTAAAAAATAATTCACACAAGTTTTCAAATATCTCTCCAGTGATTTTAAGGATCAAGACCCTTCAATTAAGATTAAAAAAAACCAAATATATCTTGGCCTACGATGATTTAAGAATTTTTTTTTACTTTTCAAAACTTTCAATCTTTTAAAGTTTCCTAAATTTCCAAAATTATTATTTTTAATAAAAACTTGACTTAATCAAGTTTCAAAAGTTTTCCAAAGCAATTTTAGACATCAAGTCGTTTCAATTAAACTCAATAATAATATATGTCTTAACTTGTGAAAGTTTATAAACCTTTTTAAAGTAAATATAATTAAAAAACTTTCAACCAATTTTCAAACATCCCAAAGCTATTTTTCTCATCAAGATTTGACCAAAACACTCTCAAGAATTTCCTCAAAACATTATAACACATCAAGAGAATTTCTTTAAAATAAATTACTAAATTTCCTCTTGATCATGAAACTATATACCAATATGAAATTCTACACCAAATCTATTATATAAATGATCATGCAAACTCTAAAATTTTTGACCAAAATTCTAAATGTAAACCATTATACAAACTCATGAACTCTTCAAGAATTGATAAGATCAAGGTAAGATTTACATACAAAAATACAAACGTAAAACTATTCAGTCTTCTTATTCTTGTTTGATCTTCTATTCATCAATAGATCTCATTTCAATGCTTTTTCCATTTCAATATTTCCTTTATGAAAACTTTCTTCTTAGGCTCTAACATGTATTGTAACGCTCCTGCTACTATACCTTTCAATCTCTAATTCATAGTGATTTCCAATTCAAACAACCATAATTTCTTCAATTCAACTCAAAACCCTAAATTCACAATTTTCCATATTCCATATAATCTAAGACATAAAACTCCATAATCAAATCAATTAACTTGAATACAAAAAATGCTAATTAATCCAATTTCAAAGTTTTCAATGTCAATAAATTTAATAACCTAAACAAACATTCTAACAATTTTAACTGTGAAATAAAGATATCAAAATGTTTTTAAAAAATGATAAACTATCCAAAAACAATTCATATAGCATCCTATGACAAAATGGATAACCTATCCTCTTTCGCCGAGACCAATTGAAATCCAAGATATCCAAGAACTACCGAACATCTCCTAAAAAATTTTAACGGCAAAGAATGAGCTGCCAACTCAATAAGGACTAATTAGAATGTACCCGTCATATATCACATAATTCATAAAGACAATATAGAGAATACACCCATAAATAACATTGCAATCGCAAATTATATCGCATCATAATTAATATAACACTCTATATCACTCTCATTTATTTATAAATTATTCTAAGATAGTTCTTTAATCTCTATATTTTTAGATTATACTTTTTCTAAATTTAAGGGTCCCGCTTAACCTAATAGAATTATATTCAATGGTTTGTCGGTATATAGACTATACAAGATACCTCCCACCCCAAAACACCAGGTATTATCGAAATAAATTATACATGACACTTCTCACTCTAGAAGTATCCTGAATATTCCCACCCCGGAATACCAATATAAATCATAAGGACATTCTCACCCCAAGATATCTCGACACGTGGCTAATGATTAATATCAATCTCATAATATGAATATCAAGACCATCGAATATAAATCTACATAGGCAAGCTACAAACTAATATTTCCTTATGGTTTCTTGATATTCACCAATTCTCTATTCCATCATTTTATAATTCATCACAAAATTTATCACGCAATTAGGTACATATTTTTCCATATAAGCGTAATTAGTATATGTTCATACCTTTGATTCATAATGCTCCAAAACTCATAATTATTCACAAATCGCATAATATTCACATACGCACTACTTCTAAATCGCATACCTCGCACAATCATATTATTTATAATTTTCATAAAGAATATATATAAAAGGACACATTCTATTTTAAAAAATTCATACGAATCATAATATTCATTTAAAAGAAAAATTTTCACATAATAAAATCTATTTAAATCATATCATTCGCACGAATTGCATTTATTCACTATTTACTCAAAACTCGCAAATAAAATATTTTTTCTTCCTAATTTTTCTACAAAAGCATCATACCATCACATTATCACATAAAACACAAAATATGGTACATTCTAAATTAATCCTTACTTGAAATTTCCAAAATTTCAAATTCTTATTCCGTCTTGATCTCGTCTCCTTCCAATTCGTCTTTTGTACCTATTTATAAAAATTTCAATTAGGCTAAATAAATCAATAATAAGCTCTAAAATATTCTTAATTTACTAATCTATCCTAATTTTTTTTCTAAAATTACAAAATAAATCCTAAACTCTTCAAAATCTCAAGCTACACCTCAACTCCTTTAAAATTACAACTTCACCTAAACTTCTAAAATTTACATATTTGTCACTATATTATGTTTATTTTTATTTTCCTCGTTCCCCTTTCTTTCTCTCTCCTTCCTCCCCTCTCATCCCTCTCACTCACGGCTCCTCCATCTTTTCCCTTCTTCCTCTCTTTTTTTTTTCCTCTCCCTTTTCTTTTCTTCTTCTTCTTCTACATCACCGGCCCTTCTCTACTTCCCCATAGCTGTCCAGATTTTTTCTAAATCCTAAACCATCTCCCAGTCTCAACATTCAACCTTAAACTCACCTCTAGGAAGACTTGTGATGGTGGATGATTAAATAGTCTTCAAGAACTTAAGATAACTACAGAAAATCCAAATTACAAAAGCAGCAGAAGGAACTCAATAGGTAGGAGTCGGCAATGGAGAAGAAAGTGAGAAAATAACATAAAATCTAATTATTTTGGTTAAACTTGATGGGATGGGTCGGGCGTAAAGGATTGGGGTTAGGTTTTATTTTCTGGGCTTTACATATATGGTCTTGCATAATTTGCATGAATTTATCATTTTAATTTATCAAAGCTAAAACATGAGTAACAATTATGGTTTTTCCCCATCAAAACTACAAATTGGTTAATCGAATTATGGGCCTAATTCGATTATACAGAATATGAAGACTTCAAAGAAGCTCTCCCGCAGGTTTAAGAGGTGAGTTGTTTGCGTAAATATCAACGTGAATTTGAGAGATTGGTAATGGAGTTCATGGATGAATGCAAAAAGCATTAGTGCAAACTTTCATTGATAGAGTTCAGCCTGAGAAAATTGATGGTATCATGGCGTTCAATCTAAAGTCACTAAAAAAATGATTAGTCTGGCATAGGTTCGAAACAAACAATTAACCCATCAATATAACTATACCAGGCCACCAAAATCTAATTGCATACAAGTTGATCTTGTTTCATTATTAAAGTTAATCCCCCCTCTCTATGAAGCGTCTTACTTGAGACAAGATGCAAAAGAGGCCAGTCCAAGACCATTGTTTTAATTGCATTGAAAATTTTAAACCAGTACATAAATGCAAAGGACCATAATTTTTATTGCTTGATAGAAATTATATTGACAGATGACAATGATCATGAACCTTAGCACAAGGTTCCATTAGAAGAGGATATTGAAGTTAAAAGATCACAACATGTGCATAAATCCAAAATATATGGTATAGAATTTGTTAGAATAATTCATGAAGACTTGTTTTACTATTAGGAATAAGTCAAATGTTGTTATTTAATAGTACGATATCTAATTATTTCGAGTCCTAGTTTCAAGTAATTGTTGCTACATGCTTGGAAGAATCTGTTATTTTATTGATTTTAACTCAGGTATTATGATAAGTTTATTCAAAAACAAATTCTTGTAATTCATTCGTATTCGAAGTAAAATCTTATTTCACATAAATTAGTGTAGTTTTAACTGAAACCTACCGATAGCTGCAAACAGTTCTCAAGTAGACGAAGGTGAACTCAATGCTGATGATTTCATCGCCACGTTTGTGTTTCCGTATCATCAACTAACGTCCTTAAACGTTGATTCCAGCAACAATGGCAAATCCTAGTTTTTTTCAGAATACGTCGTTAAAAGGATTATACTGCTACTCACCTTGACCGAGTGCTCTTGTTGAACTGGGAAATCAGATGGCTGAAAATGGAAATTCAATTTGGGCCAGTTAGGCTTCCCACGCGGGGTAGATCATCTGTTGTAACTATCGCTGGATAGTATACGGGTCATTTGGAAGTGTAAACGCACTTTCTGTTGTCTGTGGACTTGGTTTGGACACCGTGGAGAAAGGAGGATAGCCAGAGCCATTTTCATCATACCCGCTCTTTTGGTCCTTTTCAGTGAGATTTGGGAATCTCATATTTCTAAGTTTTGATCCGTGTATTAAATATTGTGTCATATCAGTACTGAGTTGAAGTTAAAAATAGTATAATATTGATACTAATTAATATCGGTATTGTTTTAAATAATTATTTAAAATTATAAATTAATTTTTAAATTTTATAAAATTTATAAAATAGTCTATAAATATATTTTATTATGTAATTTTTAACTTAATTTTAAATTAAAAAAAGACCAAAATACAAAAAAAAATTTAAAAATTTTTTTTATTTTTTTTATTTTTTTTCGGTATCGACTAATATTTGAAGTCGGTACCAATTTTTCAAATTTCGTACCATTTTTCGGCCAATACGACACGTACCAATCAGTACAATAGAAAATTTGACACACTAATTTTGATGCTTCTGATTTTGGTAAGGTGACATAAACGTTAACAAAAATATCACATCAACCATTTATAACATAATTTTAGTCGAGAATTAAAGTTTTTTAGTTAGAAGTTTAAATAAAATAATTTAAAAAATGTTAAAAAAATTTTAAATGCTGACTAACATTGAATTTTTATAAAAATCTTTAAAGTTAAAATTTACTTTCACCTTACATGTAAAATATTATACTCCATTGTCCTTTTTATCCAAAGAAAAATATTTGTTGGCCCTCTTATAATTTTTATCATTAATTGTTACAAGAGACAATATATAAAATGTATCTTCATATTTTAAATTATTTGTTAGTGTGGAAAAAAAAAATTTTGTTGAATATTTTCCTTATGACCACTAATAACAATCTTATCAAAAATGGGATTATTACATAGAGGGGTCATCGACCTTAATGTTATTTGACCTTACGGTAGGCCTAAAGTTTGGAAGTTTGTTTTTCCTTTTTTTTATTTAAATTAGATTTCGACTTTAATTTGTTTAATATTTTCAAATTTTGTTTTAATTAAATGACAAAAAGTACATTTTAGACCACAACGTTTACATGAATATGGCGATCAAACTCTAACATTTTGTAACATTAAGGTCAAATTATAACGTTAAAAAAATCATAACGTTTTAAAAACGTTCAAAAACAATCTTAGATTCCATTTGATCAACTAAAGTTGTTGATTGCAATATGACACTGTCACATAGCAGCATATAATTTGTTCATATGTATACGTAAACTCACATGTTACGTGGTATTTTTTTAAAAAAAATTAGGTGTAAGTCCCATGATATCACGTGCCACTTGGTGGTGGGATCAATTTGTCTAATTGTATTTTGTCACGTGACTGTGACTCTCTAATCCTAAACGTTTTAATATTTATATATTATTTTTTGGATGCAGCAGATACAATAATGTTTTATAGTTCCTTTCTTCAAAACGGCATTGTTTGATTGGAAAAATATTGTTGAACTATAATTAAGAAATTTCGAACTATAAACCTCTTCCACGGACAACTAATTCCTCACTAATTAGTCTACAAGTCTACTTCTGTAATTATTATAACATTAATAATATATAAATATTAAAACGTTTACGATTGGAGAGTCACAACCATGTGATAGAACACGATTAGACAGATGGGTCCTATTATTACATGACAGTCCACGTGACACTGTAGGACTTACATTCGATTTTTTTTTTAAAATGTCATGTGACTTTGTCACGTGTACACGTGGACCAATAATATGCTATCATGTAATAGTGTCATGTAGCTGTCAATGGCCTTAGTTGATCGAATTGATTCAAGGGTTACTTTTGAACCCTTTTGAAATGTTATGATTCTTTTTAAACATTTTTAAAGCGTTAAAATTTAACCTGAGCACTACAAAACGTTATAATCTGATTGATATGTTTATGCAAATATTAGGATTTAAATTACACTTTTTGCCTATAACTAAATTTTTAGCCGTGTGGGACCTCTGTAATTCACTAGACAAGAATATCCTTTTTCCTCCTTAGATAAGTATAGGTTAATCAATACAAAAATGGACACCGTAATATTATAATTTATATCCTTAAATATGAAGACAGTTCAAATTTTTTTCCTAAATTGGGTATAATTCTTATTTCAGGGTACGTTAATTAACTCATTTTAGTTTCTACATGTTTCACTTTTCACTCTTGTTGCCATCTTCTTCTGAATCTCGAACAAGAAGCAGAACATGCAAAGTCAGAAATGAACATTGTCACTAGTGGGAGGATCGCTCCCCATTACGTAAAATCATCACAAAGGACGCATCAAGTTTATGGGCAAGCTCTAGACGCGTTAAAAAATTCTGTGCAACTATGATTCCAGTTTCCATATAATAGCAGGTCACATTAGAGAATCATATTCCCAGAAAAGCAATCGTAGAGCTTTCCACTACCTTGAAGACCTATATAAACCACTCCCGCCAACCAAGTATGCTCAAGCAAAAGACTGTGCTCTAGACCTTCAATACAAACATCAGCTATGGAACGTTGGCAATTTTTGCGACGAGGAAGAACACTGAAGATAAGCCCGTCTAATCTCGATAAGTCCCATGACTTTTCGGCAAAAAAACCATCTGGGGCTGTCGTGGAGGTGAACTCTACAGGCCAATGGAAAGCCTTTATGGAAGCCTCCGAAGAAAGCAACAAGCTGGTAATGTCTCTGCTTCAATGTTCTTTGCCTTTCAACAGTTAGTCAGATTATAGTGTATTTTATAGTACTCACAATTTAATTATTTCTGGAGTTTAAGTTGGTGATTGAATTTACTGCTACCTGGTGCGGACCTTGCAAATTGATGGAGCAAACCATCAAAGAGTTTGCTACCATGTACACAGACGTTGATTTTATCAAGATCGATGTGGACGAGTTACCGGTAACACTATCCTCTGCTTCTTGTTACACCTTAACTTCTACCTCTAGCTATCTAAAATTTGCGTGATTTCATGAAGGGTGTTGCTCGTCAACTCAAAGTGATGGTAATGCCAACATTTGCGCTGGTCAAGAAAGGGGAAGAAGTTGTGAGGGTAACAGGTGCCAGGAAGGATGAACTGCAGAAGATGATCGAGGAATACAGGATATGATGAAATATGCGCCGGTGGTCTCATTCTGATGGCATAGGAAAAGCCCTCAAATTAAGTCCAGAGTAGTGTTATAGGAGATAATAAAATGAACAAAATGAAGTTCCCTCTTCATATTTGTACTTTCCTATATTTAATCATGTAGTAGCTTATCTTGTCGCATCAGGTGTTCAGGCTCTAGATAGCAATTTCATCGAGGTCGCCTTCAGACCATCTAATGCTATATGACAGACCAGGAAGAACGTCAGAAATTGTTCCGGAACTTGAAAAGTTTACCTGAGGATGAAAATAGGAATCCTGAAGAAAGTAATAAATACGAAATGAGGACAGTATCCACATCATCTAGCGCTCCCAGAAAGACATCATTAACCTGAGTAGGACCTGTTCAAAGTATATCTTCCTACCAAAAATAGGAGTTCTCTTTCTCTGTAAGTGAAAGTCGCGCTTGTTTCACCATGTATGGCTTGAAAAATATTGAATAATACTAAAGAAAAAATTAGCGGACATTCATAATCAGCCAGTTATATAATAATATATATTATTTTATTTTATTATTTATATAAAATTATATTTCCAAAAGAAAGGAACAGGAATGGTTGGACGAAATTATTTCAACGATGAGTTTTTTTGAAATAAGAGATGCCTTATCATACATTTATTCCACGTCAAGAGAAGAATTAAAAGATTGTTTATTACTACTTTTATTATTTTATTAGAATTTTTCATTCCTATTTTTATTTTTCTATTTTTAACATTTATGACAAAAATTTGAAATAAAAATTTATTTAATTAAACTTTGTAATAAAATTTAATTTAATAATAAAAAATAAATTAAAATACTCTTATAAACCTTAAAAAATACATATTATTTAATAGATCATATCAATTATTCAATACATAAAATTTTGTTTTAAAAAATATAATTTGTTATTTTCTGTTTTTTTATTTTTATGATTTTAAAAATAAAAACTTAAATAAAAGATAATAAAAAGATTTTTTATATTTTTGTATTAAGAAACCAAAAACATAATTAGTAACACTTAGGCCCTAAATAAATAACGAGGAAGATGAATAAATCCAGAGAAACACTTATCAAGAAAACATTAATAAAATCCGACAGTTTCTAGATAAAAACAAAAGATTTAACTGCAAAAAACATTCTCAAGAAAGCCGGTTTCCCCTTCATCCTCCAGCAAACGGATGAAAACCATATTACCGTTAAAAATAATCCAATCAGAAAACGGTCATGGCACATAATACCAATATTGCTAAGAGAGCATCAATTTTCATTCCTACTATGCACAATCTTCCTGTAAGAACAATAAACATATTGTATTTACAAAAACTTACAAGAACAATGGATGCAAAGAATCCCAAACTTGAAATGTTTCTAAGTATCAACTCCACCCAGGACCATTCTCAGATCAGATTTCTGTTGAGTTGAGAGCCTAGACGGAAATGTCACCTCAAATTTAATTTTAAGGTTTCCTCTCTTGTTTGGTTCCTTGGAGATAGGCATTCCTTCATTTGCAATAATGATCTCATGGCCTGGTTTAACGATATCTGTTACTGGGATTTTAAGATTTCTACCATCCAATGTTGTCAACTCAACTGTCTTCCCTGCAAGAGCATCAAGCAATGAGATTTTCTGATGAAGTATCAAGTCATTCCCATCCCTCTTGAAAGTGGCATGCGGCTTCTCATCCACCACAAAAATAAGATCAACTGGAGGGGCACCAGGTTCTTGGTTGCCTTTTTCAGGGAAAGTGATCTTCGTGCCTTTCTTCCAACCAGGTTTGATATCTATTTTCAAGGTTTCCTCAATAGTCTTTGGCTTACTGCATGAGAGTTAGTTTTATAAGAAACCCATGACAACAAAAAAAATCTTGACCAAATGAAAGGGCAAGCAATCAATGCAACAATGAACTAAGCAGCCAAAATTACTACAACATTCCATACTTATGTGCAGCATAATCTCTTCCTTATTTCATGGAAAATCTTAAACTAAAGTCACAATATTACCATCAATCTACTCCATCCAATCTGCCTACAAATGTTTGAAACCTCCCTCAATTACTAAACCTTGGACTAAGCTGGTTTGGCACCAAAAATCAATACCAAGACATAGTTTTATCCTATGGCCAGCCTTCCAAAACAAGCTCCCCACAACAGACAACCTAACCCACCTTCAAACCCTAAACAATTGTTCTCTCTGCCTAGAAGACCAAGAAAATCTAAAAATCACCTTTTCTTTAATTGACGGTATTCATCAACCATCTGGAACTCTATTCTAAAACAATTTCAGATCCCTAATCTACAGGCTTTTTCCAGCTTATCCTCTATTCTAACCCGGACCCAGAATTCCTCAAACCCCAACTCAGCCATGCCCGACCTTTTAATCACATCCCTTTCTACCTGTGTTTATGTCATCTGGCAAGAAAGAAATAGCAGGACCTTCAAAGATGCCCACAATCCAATCCAGAATAGCATCTCTAAAGTTCACGGCCTCATTCAAGATTACAACTCAGTTACAGACGAGAGCTACTAACCTTTCTGTTTTTAAATTGTTTATATATTTACTAACTCTCTTTGGAGGTACAAGTTGCAAAATAATGGGAACAGGGAAGTCACCAAAAGGGAAAGCAATTCAACTGCCAAGAAAGAGGAAAAGAATTGAACTAAATGCATTTATAGATCAGGGAAACAGGAAGATCCCAGCCCAGGCAGCTCTAAGCAAAAGGAAAAGGAAGAGCAGCTCCAGCTTCTAAAGAAAAAAAGTACAACAGATCCTTCCTACAGCCAGACCTGAAGATATATTTGTCATGAGATGGCAAAGATGAAGATAGCTAGGAGAAGTGTCCCTCCAAGGAATAAGCCTCTATGCAACAGTCCCCCTCCTCCCATCACTTCATTAGCTTCAGAAGACTCTTCATCAACAGAGGACTCGGGATCAGGGGAGATAAGGCAAGTAATTCTTCATCGAATGGTGGAACTTAAGGCAGGAAGACCAAGTTTCAACAGAAGCTCAAGTTTAGAGTTATCATCACCCAGTCCTACTACATCTGTCCCATTTGATAAAATATTTTTTGAAGAATCCAAGGGTTTTACAATGTTCTTGAAGAGGAAAAGGGAAAAGTATGAAAGAATTCAACAGGAAAGAAACAAGAAGGCAAGCTCTGAAGAAACAGTGGAAGGTCCTCTTTCAAAGATCAAGCTGGAAAAAACTTCCAATAACTCCTGAACTTCAGATCCTCCCTACTCTCTCTTTTGCATAAATCCATTGGTGTTGATGTTGATTCGTTTGGTCTTAAATTGACTGTATTATGGAGATTAGCACTATCCGTATAGTTTAATAAGTTGCTCACACCTTTTTGCAAGGGAGCTGGATTGTTTTTGTCTACTCTGTCATTATGTACAGGTTATTAACCATCTAGATAGCCTGAACTCTTACTTTGTACTATAAAATTATCTTTACTTACTGGAAAAACAGAAAAAAAAATTTTTTCCATCAATCTACCAAACAGCATGCCTTAGTTAATCAGATGAAACTAAATCGTTGTGTTAAGTCATAAGGCACGAAAAATAGAAATAATGTACGCAAAATCCTAGTAGTTAAAGTCAGTTTCAGTATGAATTATCAAATACAATTTGCACTGCAAGAAGGGAGATCAGTAGTTTCCATTTTAAGCAACAATTAGGAAAGTAGCTCAGTACTATATCACAATTAACAATAATTTCCAATCAACAGAAAACTAGACCAAAAGTTAAATACGCAAACACATAGGTCCTGTAAAATAAACAGTATGCAATGACAAATGGAACAGCAGTAGATCAACCGAATGCCAAGTTCCTTGTCTAACAACAACCATTCCGAAGCAAGGAGGTTGCATTAAAAGACCAAAAGTAAACAAATTGGTTTCTAAATGCGTAGGATAGATTTAAGATTGTACTCGTCTAGATCATCTAAGTTCTCGCAATGCCCTTGCCCAGACTCAAATTAACCATAACAAACAAACCCATAACGTTCAGACAACACTGTTCTTGAAAATGATCTGATCAATGTTCCTACCTTCTATATCCATCTCCTCACCCAACGTATGAGAAGACGACTCTCTAGTTTACTTGAACAAGACCATCAGACATTATCATAATAGCATAAGTATATCATAACCGAAAATTAGCATCACAGTATGGCATACAATTCCAATTACAAAAATTAATTACTACAGTTCCCAACTCCACAACCATCGTCAATTCTTTTGACTTTTCAGAGAACTTCACCATCATAACAGACTCTGTAAAACTACCAAAACCTGATAATCTCTTCTAAAGAAACGAGACAGAAAGCGACCAAGAAAATAAAAAACTAAAGAATAAATCTTTCAATAGACTAACCCGACTTCATCAGGAATACAACGCGAAATTTTCATCTTCCTCTTCGTCCCCTTATAAAGCTCCTCCAAACTACATACCAAATTGTTCTCAACCATCGACGGTTTCTTACTATTCATCGATTTCTTATTATTCACTTGATCTTTCGCATCCACACCCACATTTTTCTTATTCCCATCTCGAAAGCTCCGACTTTTACCACTGCCACCAATCCCACCACCATTTTCACCGCCAGATCCACCAAAAAACTCAGCGAAAATATCCTCAGCCTCTCGCCGATTGAACTGAAACTTAGACCCATTACTCTTAGTACTACTGTTAGGACAGGAATTAGCTGTTGGCGACGAGAATTCATACGAACTAAGCCCTTCTTCACCATAAGCATCATAGATCTGCCGCTTATGGGTATCGCTGAGAACGTCGTAAGCTTGCGAGATTTGTTTGAATTTAGCTTCGGCTTCCTTTTTACTATGTGGGTTTTTATCGGGATGCCATTTCATGGCCAATCTCTTATACGCTTTCTTGAGGTCCTCCTCCGTCGCGTTTCGATTTACCTTCAGCAAATTATAGTAATCAACGGCCATTTCTTTTTTTCTTGAGCTTTCCGAGTCACCGAACAGGGTTTTAGTGGCAGTAAGTGTGATTCTATATGAAAACCTGTTGTTGGGTGGTTCTCAAAATGTTCTCCGTCAGGACTGATGGTGGTTTTTGTCTTTGTTTTGTTTTTCAATACGGCGGAGCTTACATGTATATAATAGGGTGTATCTTGTGGCGGGTAGTAATACGATGGAACAAGAGAACCGGCAAGTCGGATGTTGTGCAAGGATCGCAGTGAAATCGCTCAAAGCTGTGGTGTGAGATAGATACCTTTAACGGGTATTGTTCACGTAAACGATGTGACCCAAGGAGACGAAATCAATAAGCGACACTCGTCATCTTATAAATTGGAAAATTTAGAACATAATCATTTAAACAATAATTAATTTTAGAATTTTGTTAAAATCACTTATATATATAAATTTAAGAGAATAATTATAGAAACTATAGTCGTTCGCCTCGCTAGCAACATTTAGAATTATTCATGTTATTGTTCTTTTCTTCTCATCAACTGGGCATTGGTCTTGAATTAATTAATATTATTATATATTACATCTAAAAATCAAAAAATGAATTGTACGGTATCTTCATAGTGAAGGGGACTGAGACACAGAGAGCGGGGCAGTAGTTGTAGCAGAGAAGAAAGTAAATGGAGTTGAAGAAATACCAGAACGTGCAGGGAAGTAATTAAAAGTAGCTGTGCTGGCCCAGAGGATCTTCTTCTTTAATCTCAATCTTCCGTAACAAATTAAAAATTGCCCCCTTTCCAACTCACGGAATCTGCTGCATTGGCACGGTTGAAATTTTCTAATCTCCACGCAAAACGACATCGTTTCGGCATGTTTGTTGATCCAATCGCCATCCCGCCCTATTGCTTGTGATAAGGGTTAACACGTCAATACGTCACTAAGACATTCCTCAACCCTCAACATTTGATTGTTACTAAGAAATTCTTATGGAGATTTAAGATTATATTGTTTACATATATTACACCTGTATTTTCGAATAGAGAAGGAAAGCTCAAACTCTTGCATTTATGAAAAATTGATCTTAGGTAAACCCTATTAAACTCGAACTCACATACATACATAAATTTGTTTACAAATTACTACATAAATTATTCTCATTGCAACATAAAAATTCATTTAAAGAATGACAAATATGAGAGGGTATAAATCTAAATATGAGAGAGTATAAATCTATTAGAATTGAAATTTTATCAGTAAACTTTACGTTTAGTTGAGTTATTAATTATAATTTTTTATTAAATTTTTTTATTAAATTTTGTATTTTTATTAAATTTTATATTATTTATTAAATTTTATTATATTAATGTGTTATGTGTTTTTTTTATTTAAAAAAATAAGAAACTAAAATAATAAACTTAAAGCCTTGTTTAGTATTATTGTCATTTATTGTTTTAATTTCTTATTTTTAAAAATATAAAAACTAATAAAAATAGTATAAAAATTAAAAAAAATAATATACTAATACAATACATAAATTTAAAATATAACATAAAAACTAATAATAACATCATATAAATCAATACAAATACATAAAAATAAAAATAAAAAATAAAAACAAAAAATACTATTAAACATAATTTTAGCGTGTATCGAGCGGCTTAGATAAAATATACACAAATCCAAACAATCGATTACGAAACTTGGAGCCCTATTAGTCTTTTACTGGCGGCGTTAACTAATAACAAATTGAGGTTCGAAAACAAATTTTTTTTAAAATGCTTACACAAGAACTTTTTTTTTCTAACACAAGCCGATGAACGATGATAAATGGTTTCGGTTTTCGAGTCTTTTGATGTTCCACTTCTTCAGTTTCTTTTTGTTCTTTTGATGAATTTCAGCAGGATAAAAAAAAATCTCCACTGGTTTTGCTTCTGTAATGAGATTGGTGGCTGTCATTTCTTCAAATTGGACGCGAAGTTGTGAATTTGACGCCAGCCTTAGGTGTACCATGTAGAGTTGTAGTGAAAATGGTAATGGCGACGATTTCGGCCACAGTGAATTGCAATCCGATGAACCTCCATGAACGTCTCCTTTCAAGCTTGAATTCGTGTACAGAAATGACCCATCTCAAACAAATTCACGCTCAGACAATTCGTTCAACTTTGCCCAGCCATCCAAAAACTGTCTTTCTCTACAGTCGCATTCTACATTTCGCTTCCCTTCGCGATATAAACTATGCGTGTAGAGTGCTTGACAATGTCGATGACCCCAATACGTTCATGTGGAACACTCTTATCAAAGCCTGTGCACAGAGCAAGGACTGTAAACAGCAAGTGTTTGGGCTTTATAAGAGAATGCTTGAGGAAGGAATGGATTGGGCTGATAAGTACACTTTCCCTTTTATTTTCAAAGCTTGCGCTTACTTGTTTGCTTTGTTTGAGGGGAAACAAGCTCATGCCCAGATGTTAAAAATTGGTTTGGAGTCCGATGTTTACGTGAATAACAGTTTGATTCACTTCTATGCTTCATGTGGCTGTTTGGAGTCAGCGCAGAAGTTGTTTGATAAAATGCCGGAGAGGAGTGTGGTTTCTTGGAATGCGATGATTGATGCGTTGGTTCAGTTCGGTGAGTTCGAGTCTGCGTTGAATATGTTTGTTATGTTGCAGAAGCTGTTTGCGCCTGATGTTTATACTATGCACAGTGTTCTGAGTGCTTGTGCCGGTTTGGGTGCTTTGTCGTTGGGAATATGGGCGCATGCTTTTTGGTTGAGAAAACGTGGTGCAGAATTAGGTAAAGATGTCGTGGTTAACAATTGTTTGGTGGATATGTATTGCAAATGTGGTTCGGTGGATATTGCTATGCAAGTCTTTGAGTGGATGCAGGAGCGTGATCTAACGTCATGGAATTTTATGATCTTAGGATTGGCTATGCATGGAAAGGGTGAGCTGGCATTGGAGTACTTTGATCGTATGGTTAGGGTAGGGAAATTTGTACCTAATTCCGTCACGTTTGTTGGTGTTCTGAGTGCATGTAATCACAGATGTATGGTTGATGATGCCCGCAGGTATTTTCAGGTGATGGTTGACGAGTACAAAATTGAACCTCAGCTTGAGCACTATGGTTGCCTGGTGGATAGTCTAGCTCGTGCTGGCTTGATTGTTGAGGCTCTGGATTTGGTTTCAAGCATGCCTTTGAAACCTGATGCTGTTATATGGAGAAGCCTTCTTGATTCTTGTTGCAAGGGGAATGCTAGTGTTGAACTTGGCGAGAAAATGGCTCACCAACTGTTTGAATCAGGAGGAGGTGATTGCAGCGGTGTTTATGTGCTCTTATCCAGAGTCTACGCATCAGCTAGCCGATGGGATGATGTTGGCTTGGTTAGGAAATTGATGACTGATAATGGAGTCACGAAAGAGCCCGGATGTAGCTTGATAGAAATAAATGGTGTTACCCATGAACTTTTTGCGGGGGACACGTCTCATCCTCAAACCAAAGAGATATATCAAATGTTGGATGTAATAGAAGACAGACTCAAGACAATAGGCTATACACCTGATCTGTCGCTTAGGCTGCATAGTGAGAGACTTGCGATTGCTCTGGGGCTCTTGTGCTTGACGCCAGGAACGCCAATACGTATTTTCAAGAATCTTCGGGTCTGCAATGACTGCCATACAGTCACCAGATTGATCTCCAAATTCTTCAATGTGCAGATCATTGTGAGAGATCGTGCTCGATTCCATCACTTCCAAAACGGACTCTGTTCATGCATGAACTTTTGGTAACGGATGTTTTTAAATTGTATTGACATTTGTACATAGGACTGACTGCACAATCGATACAGGTAGTCTTTAGTAGCCAATATCTTTATATGGTAAATTGAATATTTATTATATATAAGAGCATTTTGGCAATTTTTAGGTAATAAGTGCGGACCGAAAATCTTTTTCCTTTGAACATTGTTACTCGTAGAGAGAGAAGAGATTTCGAAGTTTATTGGTACTCGCAGGCAAGAAAGTATTAGGATAGTACCGTAGGGATAAGTTAGCTGATTGGAGTCATAATATGTGTTACAAAGGCTTGTTGGACACCAGACTTTTACTTGAAGATGCGCCTCTTCCTTTGAACGCAAGCTTGCCTCTATTTAAGACAAGTCTTCCTCGTGTGATTATTATTAAATAAATATTTTGCTCTAGGTCTCATAATTCTCGAAATGTTTAATTTTCACACTTACGTAAGAATGCTATTTAGGCAATAAGTAAACAACGGTAACAATAAAATACATACATGAGATATGAGAAAAGTCAACTTTTATTATTTTCTATCAAAATATATAAGGAATGCTCTCTTTTAAATGAATGAAGAGGAAGGTTCAAATGAATTATAGAAGAGTACCTTTGACTTGATGGTCATGTTACAAATTAGAATTCTAATTGAATTAAACTATTTAAATCATGCTTATCTTTTTCAAATTACATTATATCTATCAACTTCCATCTAAATAGAATCTAATTATATTACGACTAACAAGATAAATAATTAATATTATAATTATAATATGGATTAGAGAGAGAGAGAGCCTC
>JAOXYD010000003.1:9357662-9377158 GCA_028565735.1 Pinacopodium congolense | reverse complement strand
TTATGGCATGGAAATGACCCCTCTGTTTAGACAGAGGAGTGCACCAAAGTTGATAACGAGTAAAGATTAAACCAAGTTGTTGACGCCATTTTAGAAGTGGCTGAAACCATTCTAAAAAAGTCTAAAATAAGGATTCGAAGTTGGCAAGGTTGGCTAAGTGTTGATAAGCATGTAGAGGGGATATAGCTAAAGGACAGGTGTAAAGAGTAGATAAAGCCCAAATATGCCACATGGTTGGTTCAGAGATAGAATCATAAAAATGATGTATAAGCCTGTAAGGAGTCTTAATATCAAAGAATTAGGGATGTGGTGCAACTTGAGAAAGTTTTATAAACAAGTGAAGATAATAAAACAGATTTTTTTGGAGGAGGATAGCTATCTCATCAAGAGTAGCAAGAGGTGTGCGAGTGATAGGAGGGAAGGTTTTCTTGATTTTTGCAAAGATAGGAAGATCTATAAGAGAAAAAATAAAGGAAGGGATAGGTGAAGAAAGTTCATAAGTGAGAAGATGGATAGGTTTTCTAGGTTTGGAAAGGAAATCAGCTAAAACATTGGTGTGGCCTTTGATATGGCGAACATCAAATTTATAGCGAGAAAACCAATCTTTCCACCAAAGTAATTGGCTGTCTGGTAAGATTTTCTTGGGTGGATCAAGGATTTTGGGAAATGACGTGTTATCCATTTCAACCACAAATCAGTGTGAGGCCAAATGAAAATTAAAATTTTCAATGCTTTGTTTCACTGTCAAAATCTCTTTATAGCTAGAGTGATAACGTTGTTCAGTGTAAGATAATTGGCCACTTGCATGCCCACAATAATGGTGGTTGGTATCAATCTCTTCAGTCAAAACAGAACCCCAATAAGCACCACTAGCATCTGTCTGTAAAATGCGGACACCCTTATTCGGAATCTTTAAAGGAGGTGGATGTTGAGTCACCTTCTTTAAATACTGGACAGCTTTGGTTTGTTTAGTAGTCTAGGGAGGAGGAATTTTCTTCAAAAGTTTTGATAAAACACTAGTGTAATTAGCAACATGAGGAATAAAATCTAGAATGTAATTAATGATACCAAAAAATTGTTGAATTTGTTTTAGGCTTAACTGGGAATCTGAAAAATGAAGGAATTCATTAGCAATATGTGGATCTGGTTGATAAAACCAATTGTGAAATTTTTGACCCAAAAATTCAATATAAGTAGATCCAATAGTACTTTTGGTTGAAGATAGCATGACTCCATACTGTTGAGTAAGATTCAAAAATTGTTGAAGCAGGGCCTTATGAGTTTCAAGAGTCGGAGAATATAATAGGATATTGTCTATGTAAACCAAAGCACTATGCATGATAGGTTGGTAGATGCGAATCAGAGCCCGTTGGAATAGTGATGGAGCCACTTTGAGGCCAAAGGGCAAAATAGTCCATTGATATTGAGCATTAGGAATGCAAAAAGTAGTTTTGTATCTTTCCAAAGGATCAACACCTAATTTCCAAAATCCAACTTTAAGATCAAATTTGAAAATTTTTTTGGCGTTTTTTAGGAAAAGAACTTGAGTATTAATCTTGTGTAATGGAAACTTGTCATTCTGGAGAAAAGCATTGAGGGGTCTATAATCAATAACTAAGCGTTTCTTACCACGTCGTTGTTCAGCCTTTTTATTGACATAAAAATCTTGACAACCCCAATCAGATTTTGTGGGCTCAATTAAGCCTTGTTGCAAAAGTGACAAACATTATGCTTGAACCAATTTTAAATCATCAGGATTCATACCTAGATAGGTAGGTTTTGTGGGATTGATATCTTCATTCTTTTTTAAAGGAAGTTGAATAAAGAAATCATGGTTTTTATAAAGAGGACTAGGATGATTGAATTGAGCATGAGTACTGGGACAGTGTTGCAAAAATTGATCAAGGAGAACTTCATAAGTAGGAGGAACATTGGAAAGTTAAAAAATATTAGAACTTGTTACGACACATCGAGTTGTGAAAGGTGATCCTCCAATTCATCATGTTAAACCATAAGGCCATTCTGTGTATATTAGCTATTCTTGTGGTCATTTTATATAGGGTGATTCGACTATATGTGATCCCAATTGTCTATGTTGTATAGACCAATCAAATGATGAGGTTGTAATATTTTTAAACTTTCCCAACTAGATGTGTCGTAACAAGTTGTAATATTTTTTAATTTTCTAGTATTCCTCTTACTTATGAAGTTCTCCCTAATCAGTTTTTGCAACACTGTCCCAGTACTCGAGCTCAATTCAATCATCCTAGTCTTCTTTGGAAAAATCTTGATTTCTTTATTCAACTTCTTTTAAAAAATAATGAAGATATCAATCCCATAAAAGCTACCCATCCAGGTATGAATCCTGATGATTTAAAATTAGCTTAAGCAAATTATTTGTCACTCTTGCAACAAGGCTTAATTGAGCCCACAAAATCTAATTGGGCTTATCAAGCTTTTTATGTCAATAAAAGGGCTGAACAACAACGTGGCAAGAAACGCTTGATTCTTGATTATAAACCCCTCAATGCTTTTCTTCAGGAAGACAAGTTTCCATTACCCAAGATTAATACTCAAGTTCTTTCCCTAAAGAATGCCAAGATTTTTTCTAAATTTGATCTTAAAGTTGGATTTTGGCAATTGGGTATTGATCCCTTAGAAAGATACAAAACTACTTTTTGCATTCCTAATGCTCAATATCAGTGGACTGTTATGCCCTTTGGCCTCAAAGTGGTTCCATCACTATTCCAATAGGCCATAATCTGCATCTACCAACCCATCATGCACAATATTTTAGTCTACATAGACGATATCCTATTATATTCTCCAACTCCTGAAACTCATAAGGCCCTGCTTCAACAATTTTTAGATCTTACTTAACAGTACGGAGTCATGCTATCTTCAACCAAAAGTACTATTAGATCTACTCAGATTGAATTTTTGGGTCTAAAATTTCACGATGAGTTTTATTAACTAGGTCCACATATTGCTCATAAAATCTTTCTTTTTTCGGATTCCCAATTTAGCTCAAAACAAATTCATCAATTTCTTGGTATCATTAATTACATTCGAGATTTTATTCCTTATATTGTTGATTACACTAGTTTCTTATCAAAACTTTTAAAGAAAAATCCTCCTCACTAGACTACTGGACAAACTAAAGTTGTCCAGTATTTAAAGAAGGTGACTTAGCATCCAACTCCTTTAAAGATTCTAGATAAAGGTGTTCACATTTTACAGACAAATGCTAGTGGTGCTTATTGACATGCCGTTTTGATTGAAGAGATTGATACCAACAGCCATTATTATAAGCATGCAAGTGGCCAATTCTCTAACACTAAACAACATTATTACTCTAGCTACAAAGAGATTTTTGTACTGAAAAAAGGCATTGAAAAATTTAATTTTCATTTGGCCTCACACTGATTTGTGGTTGAAATGGGTAACACATCATTTCCCAAAATCCTTAATCCTCCCAAGAAAATCTTACCAGACAGCTAGTTGCTTTGGTGGAAAGATTGGTTTTCTTGCTATAAATTTGATGTTCGCCATATCAAAGGCTAGACCAATGTTTTAGCAGATTTCCTTTCCAATCCTAGAAAACCTATCCATCTTCTCACTTCTGAACTTTCTTCACCTATCCCTCTCTTTATTTTTTCTCTCATGGATCTTCCTATCTTTGTAAAAATCAAGAAAACCTTCCCTCCTATCACTCGCACACATCTTGCTACTCTTGATGAGATAGCTATCCTCCTCCAAAAAAGGTTGTTTTATTATCTTCATTTGTTTCTAAATCTTTCTCAGGTTGCACCACATCCCCACTTATTTGATATTAAGACTCCTTACAAGCTTGTACATCATCTTTACGATTCTATCTCTGAACCAACCATGTGGTATAGTTGGGCTTTATCTGCTCTTTACGCTTGTCCTTTGGCTATATCCCCTTTACATGTTTATCAACACTTAACCAACCCTGCCAACTCTGAATCCTTATGTTGGACTTTTTTAGAATTGTTTCAGCCACTTCTAAAATGACCTCAACAACTTGGTTTAATCCTTACTTGTTATCAACTTTGGAGCACTCCTCTGTCTAAATATAGTACTCAATATTTTTTCATTATTCATCGTCCTTACAGTATGAGTGATAGTGGTTATGTTTATATTATTAATCACTTTCAACTATGGCGCACTTGTCTTGCATAACCCCGTAACAAAATTGATGTCATGGATAATCTGTTTCATTTTTTAGATCATCTTAATCATCATCCAAAACCTGATCGACTTGTCACTTGTACTTCTTTAGGCCCCTATGCAAATGATTTTTCTATTGCTGACCCAATTACTCCTAGTGCTGGATACTGGTCCTTTTATGATCAAATTGCTTCTATGGGCTTTAGTCTTTTTGCAGGTGATCTCCTTTCACAAGTATATCAACCCAAGAAAAAATAGTTTGAAACTGGAGAATCATCATAACCCCCAAAGAAGCCTAGAATTTCATCCTAACAAGGTTCACAAAATTCTAGCCTTCCATCTTATTTCTAAGATTCACAGGACCCATGACCTCCTGTTTGGAATGATACGGAACTTGAACACTTTATGGATAAAATAAAAAAGATGGATGGAGACCTCTTTGATGATGATAGCCATGGACCCAATGCTACTATTTAAATACTATTTTTTTATTCGACCTTATCTTATGTATTGTTTTTAGATGCTTTCTTATCTTTAAAGCGTCTTATCTTGTTGTGTGGGGCTGTATGTTTTATTTTGTTTGATAGTTCTTGCTTCTCCTATAAAAGCAAGACTTCTCTCTCGTTGTAAGAATCCAAGTTTTCTCTATGAATACAGTGTGTGTTTTCTCATATGTCTCTTTAAAACTCTCCTTTCTCCAGAAAGCTTAAATCATCCATATAGGAATATAATCAATCATACAGAAAGATTAGTATGCTCTGTACTTGCCTCTCTTTTGAGGATCCTGTGCATCAGAACATCTTAGACTAAAGATCCTGCTGATACTAGTATTATATAAGGATTCTTTAAAATCTCTAATAGTCAAGCTTTGAGATGAACTTAGAAGTTCTAGATCTCGGCCAGAATATTTGAGATTTTATTGATCTTTGTCTAATATTTATATCTAGTAGAATCTATCCTTTTGCGAATACATTCTTTCTTAATTTCTTAATATAATTTACTTTTTCAAAAAAATATTTAATTACTTTATATTTTTTATCAACTTTTTCTCCATGTTCATTTAACAAATTAAATAGTTTTAGGGTTGAATAAAAATAGTTTTTATCATAAACATTTAAATTTTATAATATTTAAACTATTTTATAAATTTACCTAATATTTTATTGATGAAAAAGAGACATAGTTTTTTATGTATAATTTTAATTATTCCTTTTGTTTTTAAATTTTATATTAAATAAATTTTAATTTTTTGAATTGATTTCATATTAATAAATATTAGTGGTTTATTTTTATTTCAATTACATATTTTGTTTTTATATTTTATGGTTGTTTATTCTTGTAATTTCTATTCTTATACAGTTTTATACCGATTTATAATAGTTTAATATCAATTGAATCTCTAAACCTTAAACATTTTCTTTTACCAGTCTAGTTTTTAAAACATTACTATTATGTCGATCCTTTTGATTCATTTTTTACTGTTTAAAAAAAGGAAATTATTGATTAATGTTAATGAAGAGAAGAAGATTAAGGAGGTAGATGTTAGAACATAAACTTGTTTTGGATTTCATGTACTTGAAATGAGTTACTTGTATAGACCCAAAAGATTAAAAATCTAAATTTTAAAAGATGTCTGGAAATATCTTTGTTTAGAAGTATCTTTTAAATATATAGATAACTTGTAAACATATCTAAATAATCAAAAAAAAATCTAGATACTTTATAGATTCATCTCAAATCTAGAAAATTTTTCAAAACTAATAGTAGATATTGATTATGTAGAAAGATGTGCGAGTAATATAAATAAGAGCCCTTGCTCTCATTTGTAATAACAAGATAAGGGAAATTAAGCTGGGCATTAATTTCAAGTGAGAGTTCCTTTTTCATTAAAAGTGTCCTTTTTATTCTTAAATTGTTTTTAAAGTTCCTATTGCAAACTTCAAAATACTCTTCAAATTTAGTTACGTGTCTACTTTAAATTTCCTTTATCATATTTATTGGAAGCCCATAACCTTCTAACAAAGTGGTATCAAAGTGTTTGAAGACCCTTATGGTAAAAGATGGAAAGTAAGTTGGCCTTCCAAGTTCCAAAGTTCTCTAAAGAAGGCTATGACAATTGGAGTATCAAAATGAAGGCTTTATTTGAAGCATATGATCTTTGAAAAATTGAGCTAACAAATGGCTATGATCTTTACTTGAAGTATATGATCTTTGTAAAGAACGGCTACATTGAGCTGAAGAATGAGACTACTCTGTCTTAAGTTTAAAAAGATGCCTTGAAGAGTTCAAGGAAGAGAGAAGAGAAAGCTCTCTCCCTCATTTTTAAGTTATAGATGGTGAGGTTTTTGAGTTAATATCAACTTCCAAAACCTTCAAAGAAGCATGGGAGAAGCTCCAAATATTACGTGAAGGAGAAGAAAAAGTAAAAAGATATCCCTATAATCTTTGAGAAGTAATTTTGAAACTTTACATATGAAAAAAATGAAATAATAAGTAATTACTTTGCAAGAATTATAGCTATATTAATATAATATAAAAATTAAAAATAGAAAAAAATTAAAAATTAATAAAAATAAAAATTAAAAACACTTACTAATAACAATACCAAAAAGTCATTGAATTTATTTGAAAATGTCTGTACACAATTACACACCTTAAAATTTTATGAGTTTTTAGCTAGTTATAAATATCTTAATTAGAACTGTACTTCACCATATATAACAATATAATATTACGTCTTCATATTGCTTTATTACTATTGGGCGGGCTAGTGCACTGCATTATTGTTTGCCATTTTTGACTTGTAATAGCTAATAAGTTGACAATATAAGTCAATGACTTGAAGAAATGCAAATATATCTTATTTATGCATAAATATGAGTATACAAAACCTAATGATATATATTCAATGTAACAACCCAAACTAACCTACCTACAAATATTGTTCACTTTGGGCCCCCGACCCATACGATTTGTCTTTTAGGACCTCCCTTAAAACGTGTATGTGAGGGAGAGATGTTCATACCCTTATAAGTCATACTTCGTTCTCCTCCTCAACTAATGTGAGATCTCAGAAGGGGGTGGGTTGTGATATTCTACATCAGTTGGAGAGGAGAACGAAGTATGCCTTATAAGGGTATGGACACCTCTCACTCATAGATGTGTTTTAAGGGAGACCCTAAAAATAAAATTGTACGGATCGTGAGCCTAAAGTTACAATATTTGTGGGAGGGTTAGTTTAGACTATTACATATGGTATCAAAAGCCAGAATCCAGATCAATGTGTCAGTAAGGACGTTAGGCCCTAAGGGGATGGACTGTAAGTCCTACATCGGTTGGAGACGATGTGTTAGGGCGCCTTATAAGAGACTAGACATCCTTTCCACCAAAGACACGTTTTAGGGGAGGCCCTAAAAGTAAAACCGTGAGGGATGGTGGTTGAGGCTTTCGACCTCTTAACCCAAAGCGAATAATATTTGTGGACGGGTGGTCTGAACTGTTACAAATGGTATCAAAGCCAGTATATGGACCGTTATGCCAGCGAGGACCTTAGATCCTAAGGAAGGTGGACTGTGAGTCCTACATCAATTGGAGATTATGTGTCAGAGCGCCTTATAAGTGACTGGAAATCCTCTCCACCACAGACACATTTTAAGAGAGGTCCTAAAAGTAAAACCATGAGGAATAGTGGTTGAGGCTTTCGATCTCCTAGTCCAAAGCGGACAATATCTGTAGGTGGGTGGTTTGGGCTGTTACAATTGATATCAGAGCTAGTACCTAAGCCATTGTACTAGCGAGGACACTAGACCCCAAGAGGGGTTGATTGTGAGATCCCACATCGGTTGGAGAGGAGAACGAAGTATGCCTTATAAGGGTATGGACACCTCTCCCTAACAAATGCATTTTATGGGAGACCCTAAAAGCAAAACCGTATGAGTCGGGGCCCTAAAGTGGAAAATATCTGTGGATGGGTTGGTCTGAACTATTACATTCAAATTTTATTAAATGTCATCCTTACAAGCTTCTTAAAAACTTCCCAATTGAAATTTCCTACGTACAACTTACCATGACATTGATTGGCATGTTCTTATATTTGTCTAACGTTAACTATTTGTTTAGAATGAAACACAAAACGGATCCTCCACCAAACCCCAATTATTACTTTTAACGACTAGTGATTTTCAAAACTAACTAATTTGTATTCGTTAAAGTTTAGACCATTAGAGGTCGGAAGAGGTTTGACGTTGCTTTAAAGGGGAGCTTAACGCTCTCTCTCTTCTTTTCTTGGTAAATAAATCAATCCTCTCTTTGCTTCCTTTTCTCTAATATAACACAATCATAAAAGGAAAGCTCCGATTGTTTTTGTTGTGGTAGTTAGCAGTCCCCTTGATAATGTGCATAATTTGTCCTTTCATTGTTCTATAATCAATGAATTTTTTTCTATTAAAAAGATGGTATATACTGTATAACAACAGTAACATTTCTTTTAAGGTTTCCTTGTCAAAGTGGCTATCGGGGCTTGATTGTGCTTTGTGATAGTGAGTCTTTTGATTTATGAATTCGTATAATAAGATCCTACATCGGTTAGAGAGAATAACAAAGTACGCCTATAAAGGTATTGATACATCTCCCTCACGGATGCGTTTTAGGGGAGGCCCTAAAAGTAAAACCGTGAGGGTCAGGGGCTTAAAACGGACAATGTCTATGGGCGGATTGGTCTAGGCTGTTACATATGGTGTCAGAAACAATACTCGGATCGACATATCAGCGAGGACGCTGGGCCCTAAGGGGGTGGATTATAAGTCCCACATAGGTTGGAGACGATGTGCCAGGGCGTTTTATAAGGGACTGGATATCCTTTCCACCAAAGACGCATTTTATGGGAGGTTTAAAAGTAAAACCGTGAGGGATGGCGGTTGAGACTTTAGACCTCCCAGACCAAAGCGGACAATATCTGTGAACGGGTGGTCTGAACTGCTACAAATGGTATTAGAATTAGTACCCAGACCGTTGTACCAGCGAAGACCCTGGGTCCTAAGGGGGGTATACTGTGAGTCCTACATCGATTGGAGACTATGTGCCAGGGCGCCTTATAAGGAAATGAACATCCTCTCCACTATAGACGCGTTTTAGGAGAGGCCCTAAAAGTAAAACCGTGAGGAATGACAATTGAGACTTTCAACCTCCTAGCCCAAAGCAAATAATATCGATGGGAGGGTGGTCTGGGCTTTTACAAATGGTATCAGAGCCAGTACCCGAGTCGTTGTGCTAGTAAGGACACTGGGCTCGAGGAGGGGTGGATTGTGAGATCGCACATCAGTTGGAGAGAAGAACGAAGTACACCTTATAAGAGTATGGATACCTCTCCCTCATAAACGCGTTTTGTAGGAGGCCATAAAAGTAAAGCCATGTAGATCGAGGGTTCTAATCGGACAATATCTATGGACAGTTGGTCTGGGATGTTAAATTCAAATTTTATTAAATGTCATCCTTACAAGCTTCTTGGAAGCTTTTCAATTGAAATTTCCTACGTGTAAGTTCCCATGACATTAATTGGCATGTTCTTATATTTATCCAACATTGACTATTTGCTTAGAATGAAACACGAAACAGATCCTCCAACAAACCTGAATTATTACTTCTAACAGCTAGTGATTTCCAAAACTAGCTAATTTGTATCCGTTAAAATTTAGACTGTTGGAGGTTGGAAGAGGTTTGGCGTTGCTTTAAAGGGGATCTTAACGCTCTCTCTCTTCTTTTATTGGTAAATAAATCAAGCCTCTCTTTACTTCCTTTTCTCTAATATAACACAATCATAAAAGCAAAGCTTCGATTGTTTTTGTTGTGGTAGTTAGCAATTCCCTTGATAATGTGCATAATTTTTCCTTTCATTGTTTTATAATCGATGGATTTTTTTCTATTAAAAAGATGGTTAGTAACATTTCTTTTAAAATTTCCTTGTTAAACTGGCTAACGGGGTTTGATTATGCTTTGTGATAGTTGAGCCTTTTGATTTATGAATTCGTATAATGAGATCCCACATCGGATAGAGAGGAGAACAAAGTATGCCTTATAAGGGTATGGAATCATCTCCCTCACAGACGCGTTTTAGGGGAGGCCTAAAAGCAAAACAGTGAGAATCAGGGGTTTAAAGCGGACAATATCTGTGGGCGGATTGGTCTAGGCTGTTACATATGGTATCAGAACCAGTACTCGTATCGATGTATCAACGAGACGCTACGCCCTAAGGGGGTGGATTATGAGTCCCACATAAGTTGGAGACGATGTGCCAGGGAACTTTATAAGAGACTGGACATCCTTTCCACCAAAGACGCATTTTAGGGGAGGCCCTAAAAGTCAAATTGTGAGGGATGAAGGTTGAAGCTTTCAACCTCCCAGACCAAAGTGAACAATATTTGTGGACGGGTGGTTTGATCTATTATAAATGGTATCAGAACTAGTACCCGGACCGTTGTGCCAGCCAAGACCCTAGGTCCTAAGGGGGTGGACTGTGAGTCTTACATCGATTGGAGACTATGTGCTAGGGCACCTTATAAGGGATTGGACATCCTCTCCACCACATATGCGTTTTAAGAGAGGCTCTAAAGTAAAATCGTGAGGAATGGCAGTTGAGGCTTTCAACCTCCTGACCCAAAGTAGACAATATCTATAGGAGGGTGGTCTGGGCTTTTACAAATGGTATTAGAGTTAGTACCCAAGTCGTTGTGCTAGTGAGGATGATGTGCCCTAGGAGGGGTGGATTATGAGATCTCACATCAGTTGGAGAGGAGAATGAAGTACACCTTATAAGTGTATGGACACCTCTCCCTCACAAACATGTTTTGTAGGAGGCTCTAAAAGTAAAATCGTGCAGCTTGGGGGCTCAAAGCGGACAATATCTATAGACGATTGGTCTGGACTGTTACATTTAAAATTTGTTAAATATCATCCTTACAAGCTTCTTGGAAGCTTCCTAATTGAAATTTCCTGCATGCAAGTTACCATAACGTTGATTGGCATGTTCTTATAATTGTCTAACATTGACTATTTGCTTAGAATGAAACACGAAACAGATCCTCCACCAAACCCGAATTATTACTTTTAAAGGTTAGTGATTCCCAAAACTAGGTAATTTATATCCATTAAATTTTAGACCGTTTGAGGTCGGAAGAAATTTGATGTTGCTTTAAAGGGCAGCTCAACGCTCTCTCTCTTCTTTTCTTGGTACATAAATCAACCCTCTCTTTACTTCCTTTTCTATAATATAACGCAATCAGAAAAGGGAAGTTCCAATTGTTTTTGTTGTGGTAGTTAGTAGTCCCTTGATAATGTGCATAATTCGTCCTTTCATTATTCTATAATTAATGGATTTTTTTCTATCAAAAAGGTGGTCTAAGCTGTATAATAATAGTAACATTTCTTTTAAGGTTTCCTTGTCAAAGCGACTAACAGGATTTGACTGTGCTTTGTAATAGTTAGGTCTTTTGATTTATGAATTCGTATAATGATTTTTCCTACCTTAAATGTTTATTGCTCTTCACTCCCTTGCCAAAATCCTTATGGCAGGCAGTGTATAAAGAGGTGTAGATTGGGGTACTGTTTATCTTCACTAAACTACCAAAATCCTTGTGGTCTTTTTGTTCCTACAGATCGGAGGATTAGTTATGATCGTGAACCTCAAAAACCTATTCTAATCTTGTGTTCCATCTGATCAATCAAATTTGTCATGATCGTGAGCCTCACCTACCATGTTCTGATCTTGTAAAAATTCCTTGTTTCTTGAGACGCTTCTCTTTGTTTTGTTAAAAACGTTTATCAATCTAAGATGGCATGGTATATAAACTGCCTTACACCATGTGGCTTCCTTGTCCACTACGTCAAGTCTACATAGCTCCATCTAGTAACGAGGAATGCTGATAGCATTTGATCCTTCATTTTAAAGATTCAGCAATACTAACTGGAATTTAACTGCTACAGTTGGAGAACATGGCACTTTTCTTGGTTGAACTTGGTCTGATGCAGTATCAAGTGGTCACCTTGTATCGCCCTCCCTTGATTGCTGCTTCAGCTGTGTCATTTTGACTCAAACAGACTTTGATCATCGATGGGAAGCTTCAGAGTGCAGAAATTGATGAATTCATTTATCATGAATGTCTCATTCATCCAGCACTTCTTCATCATCCAAAGTAATTGCTTTATGAATTCTCTCTTTAATGATCCCTGTTTTTATTTTTTTTCCTATCTAACATGTTTACCTAATTATATTCAATTGCAGTCCAAAGACAGTCTTCATCATGGGAGGAGGTGAAGGTTCCACTGCAAAAGAAATACTTAAATATAAGATCATGAAGAAGGTTGTCATCTGTGACATTAATAAGGTAAATTCCTCTGATCTTTCTGGAGGTGGTATACACATAACCAAGCTTTATGTTTATTACACATAATCAAAGCTCGTTAATGGAACATAAGGTGGTAGAATTATGCAAGGCATATTTACTTATGAACAGTGAAGCTTATTGTGATCTTAGACTTGAATTCATCATCAGTGATGCTAGGTTTGATCCCGCTTCACAATTATTTAATGTTGTTCTTCTTGTTGTTATAAAAACTAATAGCCATTATCGACTAAATTGTTTAGGAATGAGCTTGAAAATAGGAAGGAGAGCTATGATGTGATCATAAGAGACCCTTCAGATCCCATAGAAGGAGGGCCATGTTATAAACTGTACACGAAATCCTTTTATGAGTCCCATGTTAAGCCCAGGCTCAATTAGGAAGGCATTTTTATTACACATGTATCTAATTATACTTATATTCTTCATCATTGACTGTTGGTAAATTATTATATTGGAAGGCTAATTAATCATTATGCTGTAAAATATCAGGCAGGGCTAACAAGAATTTTCAGCCATATAGAAGTTTTTTCCTGCATCTATAATATTTTGAGACAGGTGTTCAAACATAAGCAAAACCTCAAATGCTTGCTTATGTTAATGTTTTGGTTTAATTTACTCATGAATCTATTAAAAAAAATGAAGTATTGTATCTCTTAATTTTCATCTTCCAACGGTGCATATGTTGTGGCATATTCTGCTTAAATCCCTTCTTAAGTTGATACATGGGGACGGGTCAATACTTCACACCTTCATCTTTGTTTTAGTTACCTTTTTGTACTTGGACTTCCACTCTGCACTGCCGAAGAGTAAGCTCAAGTTAGTATACAAAAAGTTCTTAAGTGTAAATTGAGGTACTATTGCTCTTCACTCCCCTGCCAAAATCCTTGTGGCAGGAAGTGTAAAAAAAGATATACACTGGGGTATTATTGTGTGGTTTTGGATACGAGAAGAAATCGGTTTTAACAGGAAAGCCTTAATCAGGCTTGTCTGAAACCTTTTAGTTATTTGTTTTTATTTCAAGATAAATTTTGTTAAATAGATATGTAAATAAAACTGTAATTTTTTCGTTGTGCAATAAATTAGATCAATATAGGTTTCCTAACAATGATATCAAAGCAGGATTTTAAAATATTTAACTTGAATAAATCTCTTGATTGTTATTGATTTAAGAATTCTAGAATTAAGAGTTGCAAGACATTACAAAAGTTAAATATGAAGTGTTTAAATTGAATACCAAAACCCAAATCTGGAAAATTGTTTTCCTATATCCTGTGGAAATTGTTTCTATGGTTGTTTGGGCGTTGGAATAAGGTAGGCAATTAGGATAATGTATTCTAATTTAAGAATTAACCTTAAATCAAATAGAATTTAAAATAGTTTTAAATTCAAAATCAATTCGCGAAATTAGATTAATTATTTTTCTTAGTGAGAATAATAATTAAAGTTGATTTCTAATTAATTTTTAGAAAATTATTTTCTAAAATTAAAATTAATTATATTTTTAATTAGATTGAAATTATTAATTAATTTTACTCCTTAATTTTAAGAAAAGATACGTTTCTTGATTAAATTAATTGTTTCAATTTCATTGAAATAAATTAGTTTTATTGTTTTATTTAGAGAGTTATTATTTTCTTTAAAAATTATTTCTTTATTTGAATATTAAGTTTCTTGATTTTATTAAAAAAGATTTTTCTCTTAATTAAATTTGAAAAATATTTTCATTTGTTCATTAAAGAAAATGGTTTTTCTTTAATAAATTAGAAAAGAGTTTTCTAATTTATTAATTAAGAAAATATCTAAATAAATAATACAAAGGACTCTCTCATTGCATGAATTTAGGTGGACACTTAAATTTAAAAATTTAGAAATTCTGAAGTTTGCAAATTCTTAAATTGATATATGATTTTGATTAACTTAGGTGGAGTTAGTCAAATTTTAGAGTGTTGATAATTTTGTGAAAAAAGTTAAGATTTTTGGAGTATGAAGAAATTTAATTATTATCGTAAGATAGTTTTCATCTTAAGTATGATGTCGTAGTGCTAATTTGATTTTTGGTAGATTTATTGCTTTGATTATGTACAAAAAGGGACTATCTCTTTTGACATTTATAAGTGATATTCGTTGTGTTGTTGCTACTTATTGATGATGCCTTGTGTGTTGTGTCATTTCTACTTATTGATGATGCCTTGTGTTATATGGTTGTTTTGAGTTTTATTAACAACTGGTCTGTAATACTTATCTTTTTATAATTAATTGGTATCAATTGTCAGTTTATGTTGTTTATTATTTCAATTGGTATCAATAAATTGCTTTTTCAACAAGTAGTATCAACTATTGATATAGGTTGATATTTTTGTTAACAGGTGGTATCTTGTTGCGAAATTTGGTTTTCATCGAGAACGATATCAATAAATGGTTTCAAGTTTTGTTTCCTAACAATTGGTATCATATTTTTGTTTAAAAATTGGTATAAACGAGTCTCTTTTCAATAAGTTTGGCATCAAGCATGTGATTTTTTAGTATTAGTCTCTTTTTAACAATAGTTGGTATCAGTTTTAATGATTAGATTATTATTAAGTTTTGAAATCTTATTCTGTTGATTTTGGTCCCTCTTTGAATTTTTATAATATCTTTTTATATGTCATGGTGTATGTCACTAAAGGGAATCTATATGAAAATTAAAGAATGATTTTTTATATTAAATTACATTTTGTTTTATCCATGCTTGAATATTGGTATCAAAGTGTTATAATTTTCGTATGTGACTTTTTTGGTATTTAAGTTTTATATCTTTTTGTAATTGGATGTAAACTTTTTGATGATTACAAAAAGGGGGGAAATTATAGATGTGATATTAAAAAGGGGTAGTCGCAAATTTTTGTCTTGTTTGCATATGATATTTGCATGTAGGTTTTTTAGTTTATTTGTATAATTTGCTTGTTATGCATATCTAATATCACATGATTTTTTCATCATAAAAAATAGGGAGATTGTTGAACTAATGTTCGTTCCACTTTGTTTTGGTTATGACAAAATGATTTTGCTAATGTATTTATAGAGTTTGTTATGTGTAAGATAGGTTTGAAGTGTATGATTATGGAGCCTTAGATTTGAAGAACATGTTTGAGAGTTTGTGTTAAAGCAAGATGAAGATAAAGACCATCTTGATAACAAGAGAAGCATTAGAGATGAACTTGAAGATTGAAGATAGAAGATCAAGTTTAAGAGTAAAATTTAATAGGTTGTTATGAGTAAGATTATGTAAGTCTTCTCTTCTAATCATAGTGTTGAAATGACTCAATCATACACATGCATTCATATTTAGTATTTGCATATAAGATGCATAGTTAAGAGGTATAGTATGTTTTTAATGTGTGTGAAAATCCTCTTGATGTATGGATGAATGCATATATGGTATTGTATAAGATAAAGTGAATGAAATTGATTAGATTAAAGTGTTAAAGTAATTTGGTAAGTTGAATGAAATTGGATGTGTTAAAGTATATAAAATGTGTTAAGGTATGTTTGGTATTGATTGAATTATGATAACTATATGTTGGATTGCGTTAAGAAATGAATTGGGTTAAGTTTGGTATGATTTGGGCTTGATTGAGCTGAGAACCCAACCTCAATTATTATAACGACTATAAACTGCTAGTTTTTGTATCAACTAATTTTTACAATGACTATAAACAATTAGTTTTTATAATGATTAGTTTTTACAACGGCTATAAATAGCTAGTTTTGCAACTGGCTAGTAAGTCTTAAGATGGGTATAAATATGTGTTGTTTATGTGGTTTTTGGTAAGAAGAAGCATTGAAATCAATCTTATAAAGTTTTTGAGCAATCTTGAATATATTGTGAGTTTTTTATAGTATTTCGTATTAGTATAGTATTTTTGTGAGTATTTATGTTGCATTTTCATATACAAATTTATAGTGAGCCCTTATACATCTTGGGGAGTCAAGAATAATAATTTTTTAAGATGTTTGTGTAAGAAGGGCTCTTGTATCGTGAGTGTATTTATATGAGGGTCATTCTTGAACCATAAAAGAAGAGTGTTGTGAGGTAATCTTTTAGCCCTAGAAAAAGAAGTGATAGATTATTCTTTAACCTTGAAAGGAAGAGTAAAATGTTATCCTTAAACCTTGAAAAAATTGTATTTCTAACAATGTATTTTTTATTGCAATAATGCAAAAATCTCAATAAATAGTATTGAGAATTAGACGTAAGGGCAAGTAGATCGCTCCGAACTAGGATAAATTGTTTGTGTCTCTTTTCCCTCACTCTTTTACTTTTATGTATTTATTTTATATTGTTTAATTTATTGTTCTTATTTAATTCGGTGAATTAGATTTATTATTTAGCTTTTGCATTTAGAAGAAATTGATAAATTTAGAATTATATAACTTATAAGGTTTTTTTGAAACACTTAATTCACCCCTTCTTAGGTGCCATATTAAGATAAAAAAAATTTTCAAAACCTCTTAACGCTTCCTCTCTTGGACAAAATTGGTTTGGCATAAAACATCCTTTCCAAGATAGAGCTTCATCTTTCAGTTGGCTTACCTTGGTAAATTGCTTACTATAGATAATATGATCTGTTTTCAAATACCAAACTAATGTTCCCTTTTTAAGGTAAATCAGGAATGAACTGATCATCTCCTTTTCTCCGATCCTTTCTCCGTGCACTACTATACCTTTACCTTGATGCAATACGTACTTCCTATCCACCTTCCCCTTTAACCCTTTCATTAACCATTTAATAGACCTTAAACTAAATATCATGAAACCTCATTATTGTATTGCTCCTTAAAACCTACCTATCAACTTGTATATATACAATTTAACAAGAAAGGAGTAGTCGAATCTTTAGGGATACTACTTCTACCCTTCAAGGCATTGTCTCTAAAATAGCCCCCGCAAACTGAGAGATCCTTCTTTTAAAATCATATGAGAATTATAACCCCTCATCATTTCATTCTTAAACTATTTTTGTTTTTTGTTTTTTTTTTTGCAAGTACTAGTTGCAAAATTCTTGAAGGCTTAGGTGGTATCTTCAAATTGTTAACTCCAAAATACATGTTGAACTTCTTCCAAAAGTTCTAGACCATCCACCTCCTTCCCTAACTCTCAGAAAAATAAAAGGAAAGGCAAAAGTTCAGTTGTTCCAAAATCTAGATTCACAAGGCAATGGAGTAAATGAAGATTTTTACATCAAGTTCCGTATCAACTCTTTCGCCTTCACCACCTTGGAATCGGCAGAGATTGAACTATAAGCACTTATTAGAAAATGCCTCACTGAAATTGGTATAGAACTTGGTGCGTTTCTATAAGACTATCAGATTCTAGCTCAACAAAAATATCCTCCCCATTAACTTCAACCACTTCAAGACAAGTTTTCAATGATGACTCAGAAGACTAAAAGGAATTTCTTTAAAAAAGAAAGAAAGAGAAGTATGAAAGTGAAAAAGAGAAGGAAAAACAAGAGAAGGATCAAAATCCACTCATATGAAATAGTCCAAGGTCCTAAAGCACAATAAAAGGAGAAAATACTTGGGAATCTCTCTACAGTCATTTGGTTAGAATTGAAAAGCAATGTTGTTAAGATGTTTATATCTATTTATAAAGTTATGTTATCAATTGCTAAGTTCTTGCTATATCTTTGGTTGAAACATAAGCACTTGATAGGTCCTAGAATTTTTATATGGCTTTCATCTTGATTGGTTATCTAATATTCTCTTGTGTAAAAACCATACTTATATAGCTTTATTTTCTTTAATATACTTCTTTTCTATAAAAAAGCATCAACTTAAAATACATAAGGGTTGCGAGTTCGAACTAGATTCATCACAATTTAATAACCATATTTTCCCCTAATATGGTGCCATTTTGATCTTCCTATATACTCTCTTTGTCTTTATACCTATAAAACGACGTCATTTTTAAGTATAAAATTAGGGATATCATACACACAAGTGACTAACTTTATGGCAATTTTTCGATTGAGTGACAAACCTTTAAGTTTTTTTTCAATTAAGTAACCAATCTTTAAAAAGTCTATTAGGTTCATTCTAACGTGGCAAACGGACTTGCCATGTGGCTATCTACATGGCAAAATGCAATGTCAGTATCTACATGTACACTTCTCCACCTTAAAAATTTTTAAATTCAGTAATCAACCTTTAAAAAAAATTTCAATTTAATGATCAATTTTTAAAAATGTTTTCAATTCAGTGAGTAAACCTTTAAAAATTTTCATTCAGGTCAAAAATAGTTTTTTTCTTATAAAAATAATGGATAATAGTTATACAAGTGAGCAACATTTTCAAATTTTTTTAGTTGAGTGAGTAACCTTTAAAAATTTTCAATTGAGTGATTAACCTTTAAACAATTTTGCACTTAAGATAAAAACTTTAACTTTGTTATATCCATACTAACATGGCAAACGAACTTTGCCCTGTTAGTGTCCAAGTGGTAAAAATGCCACATTAACATCCACGTGTACACACCCCAACCTTTAAAAGTATTTCAATTCAGTGAGCAACCTTTTTAAAAAAATTTCAATTAAGAGAGAAACCTTATAAAAATTTCAATTCAGTGAGTAATCTTCTAAAATTTATTCAATTCAAGTTAAAATTAATTTTTCTTTATAAAAATAAAAAGTGATTAATACATCAATATTTTGTTAGGAAGTATTGTGTAACGACTTTTAAATTTAGTTAACAAATATATAACTTATTCCTTCAAAAGATTGAAAACTGTTTTATTGAAAAATATTTTACAATTATAAATAATTTTTTAATTATATTGAAATTATTTAATTATATTTTAAAATAGGAAATATATTTAAAAATATTTTATAATTTAATATGTTAATATTATAAAATATTTATGAATAATTT
>JAOXYD010000003.1:9319728-9337884 GCA_028565735.1 Pinacopodium congolense | reverse complement strand
TTTAATATACTTTAAATAATTTTTATATACATAAATAATTTTTATTACAAAATAAAATATAATTAAAATCAAAAGTATTTTTTATTTTGATATTACTAAATAATCTATTTTATGAAGTTCTTTTAAAAAAACTCTTTTTTAAATGACAGTCAAACAGTTAACTGTCTTTTTAAAAATGCTCTTCTCAAAAAAATTTTATAGAAAAAAATTTTACTAAAATAAGCTCATTCAAATGGACACTAAGTTCATGTGATCTTTTGAATTTTCAATCTTTCGTCTTTTCCGCCATTCACGGATAAGAGAGTTTCTTGCCGAAAATTTAATAATTCATTTCATCCATTCCACAGGCTGATAGATATGCACACGGCCCTAAACTGTTCAACAAATTTAAGGTTGAGCCTTTCAATCTGATAAAGAAACCAAACAAAAAACAAAAAACATGTGCGTCCGTTCCACGTTCTACAGTATAAGGTTGCAATTTTGCTACCAACAAAAGGGCTTTTCCATCTCTAAATACAGTTAACGTGCTGAAGAATCAAGCAACAGAACTATTAGTCCTAAGATATTCAACTTAAAACACTCTTCAGGCTATTGTTCAGAACAGAATCATGACAAACCACCAAATCATACAATTTTCTCACATAATGTAAGGCATGTAGAAGATAAATCAACAAAATTAAGTAACCAGGTTGCGAGGTAATGATCCCATGGTAATGTTTCCAGGAAGAGAGAGATCCTTAAGCATTGCTGCCTGAATATCAGAGTATCTGCTCTACTGGCAAAATTTTGGCTAATTGCCTTACCCTCTTCAAACTGTAATTTACTTCTCATATAGAATCAACTGGAAATCAAGAGGCTAAGATAGAATTTACAAGCCAAGAAACTGCAAATTTGTCATCCATCCATCACGCGTGACGTTGGGATTCCTGGTTTCGTAAAATCTCTGCCCACTGACACCAAATGAGAATGAGTCAATAACGAGTGCAGGAATAAATATGAATAATCATGCATCCTAGAGGATAGATTTAAGGGGATTGCAAGAGAAACAGAAAGGATAATTAGACACATGTAAATGACAAGCGACGTGAACTGATTGATACCAACTCTTTCTGAATTTACCAGGCTTATCTTAGAGCGACAACTACAACACAACAGTTATTCTCACAATTATTCATCAGTTCTAGGAGCTGCATAAGTGCAAGAACATTTATTTTCAACAAAAACTTCGCTTAACCAAATTCACAATCCTCTCCCCTCAATGCGCGGCATCATTTTCTCATATAAATCATAATAATATTAATAACAATAATAAGGTAAAGTCTCAGGCTTCTACGTCTTATTCCAACTACACTTCAATGACTGGAAAAATAAACCTCCCGACTCTTATTGCCCAGTTTGATTCCGTGGTAGAAGACATTCCTATTTGTTCCCTCTACTTCCCTAGTTTCGATCAACCCAAAAACTTTTCTAACTGTTGCCCGAGCTCAGAAGTAATTTTGCGTTCATATTTGTTAAACCGATATGTTCAAGGTGGAAAGGCCAAGTTAGAAGAAATCAATTAAGCTTAAACCCACAAAGATTTTGTTCCCTGAAAATCTCAAAAGTAAATCTTAATTGTTTTGGGGCAACCAAAGACAGGCATTAAGTTAGAAGTGAAAGGAACATTAGCCTACGCTAGAGACTTTTCAATCCTTCTGAAACAGGAATTTCATCTGAGATACTAATATGATGCTAAAGTGCAAAAAGAACCGAGAGATGGTAGTAGTTCAACCCTGTCAACAACATGAAACACAAAGAACTCACCTTTAGAAGAGGTTGGAACTAGAACAACATGCATATCTGCATTGTTTGGGGGAAGTTGCAACCGAAGTGGATAGAGATTTCCGTTCACAGGGTTTCTAGTACACACAACAACATCTTGGAGACCTGTCTCTTCCCTCAATTTTTGAGTCAGTTCATCAATCCCTTTACCCTTAAAATGGAAAGAACAAGCCTGCATAGCATCCTCGTCAACCTCACCAGTCTTCTCATCCCCCACATGGTAGTATATAGTCCTTCCTTCCAACTTCGGCGGAAAGTTTGCATTAGAATCAGTCGACTGCAAATTACATACAGCAAACAATTCAATTTTGAAGCATTAGTACGATCATAATCCACGGAACTAGCTTGAATAATCAATTAAAATGAGTTAAAATAACCAACCTCTTGTCTTGAAAAGTTGCCAGATTTGACAGCGACAGAGGACGGCGAGTTGTTCTCAAAATCCAAAGAATTCAAATGAGAAACAGGTGGCACAGCATTCTTTTGATGAACTGAAGATTGAATCTGAATGTCAACAACGTCCACATGCCAAAGCACCCAATCTTGTGTGGCAGTTCTATGAGGAATGTCATGCGTCACCGAGTTTCTCCAAGGTGGGACCCCACCATTAGCCCTCAAGAAGTTGCCATACCGAGTCTTGAGCTTAACCACAGCCCCTTCTCTAATGGGCTCCCACTCGACCGACGAGTCAAGCCTCCTGGGCAGGGTCTGAAACACCTTCCGACCCGTCATACCCAACAGAAAAGGTCGGTTCGATGCGGTGAGATACCTTCCGTAGCAAGACTTGAAGCGGAGTATAGGCTGCGACCCAGGAACAACTTCCACAGTCCATTTAGCATTCTTGGAAGATCCATTTCGGTCCTGGGTAACGGACTCTTCATCTTCTTCGGCGACGAGGTACTTGTCGTGGTGGCTGCGCAGGCGCACAGCCTTTGCGTTGCGGAAGAAATCCATGCCTTGATTGGAGGTAGTAACCTGGAAAGTAAACAAGTTGGAACACAGAAATGCTTAATCGGATAAGAGACACTTCGAAGCAAGTATTTATAATGGTGTCTTGAGTGAGATTGTGGTCAGCTTATAGTAGGAACCAACGCGTTTAATTGTTAGGGACATGACGTGTGTTCCATCAGAACGTGATTAGCGTCTTCGTGTTGCCTTCGCGTTTATTTTTCAGGTTTTCCGTTTTCTGGCAGGAAGGATCTGGACGAGCTCGCCTTTTTGTCCTCGCTAATTCTACTTTAATCACGTGTATAATTAAATATTTGCAGCCCCAAGGGGGAGAAATGACTATAAATATTGAGGCAGTCTATAAGGGTAATAAAATAAGACCTAAGATGGAATGTGAATTAGAAGTTTATGTGAATAATTTTGTTTCTCTTGGACGGGACCATGGCCTAGCCCTTGGCCTACATTTAATATAATTCCATTGAAATAAACTTATAGACAAGGACCAAATGTGAAATGAGGTTTGCATTCTCAATGAGAGGAAGAAAATGACAGATGTTAAATGCATGGGACTCTCTATAGTTTAACATTATTCTATTTTAATTTTTCTATTTTTAAAAACTATCACTTTATCTTTTATAATATTATTTGATTATTAAACAACTCTAAATATTACACCATATTTTGTTATTTTTTATATCTTTTTCACTCAAATGAATTGTATTAAAATTTTAAATTTTAATACGTTAATTTGAAATTATAAATGAATATAAAATAAACTTAGTATGATAAAAGAATTATATGATAATTAAATAATATTATAAAAGTAAATAATAATCTCTAAAAATATAAGAATTACAATAAAAATCAAATTATAAAAAATTTCAGTTTGATTAACCTAAAACAGTATAAAATGATGCAGAGATTAGGATGTTTCAATTCCCACCAACCAACATCGAATCAATTCTCGAGAAAGGTTAGTACTTAGGACAGACCGTCCGAAAAAAATAAAGAAATAAAAGAGATGTCAAGATAGAATACTTAAAAATAGTCATTTAAACCTTAATATTTTCATTGGTATTCAAATTAAATTCTAATGTTTTAGAATATTTAAATTAAATTATAATATTTTAAAAGTATTTAAATTTTTTTAATATTTTAAAAATATTAGAAAATAATAATAAATTTAATGTTAAATTAAAGTTATTTTAAAATATTTTTAAAAAGTTAAAAAATTTTAAACACTCCTAAAACCTTAAAATCTGATTTAAATATTAGTTGAATTTTTTAAATTAAATTTATACTTTTTTAAAATACAAATTAAAAAAGCGAAATTACGACGTTCTATTATTATTATTATTATTCATGACAAGACAGATACCGGTCAACGAGGTTGCTCAACCTATAGCTCTATATGGAGATATACATAAAAGCCAGGTTGAGAAAACAAGGAAAGATTAAGACAACACTAAAACTAGTGGCGTAGTGTTAGTGGCCGAGATTTTTTCAGGAGTGCAATTCTGCTGGGTTATGTGTCTTTGTGCTGAAAGTTTGGTGAGCGTATACACTATACACTCGAGTCAATTCACATTTTCAATTATTTTGTGATTATCAAGTGGAATGTGATGATCCTCACTCAACTTTATCCTTCTCCTATTTCACTTACCAAAAGACAAGGGAGTTCTAGCAAAACCCCAAGGCAACCAAGAATATGCGTAGTTTCCTGGCTCTGCTTAAATATTAGCGCTGCTTAGGTTACCTAATTTACCCAGTTTAATCTATCTATTAGGTAAGACTTATGTTTAACACCAACATATTATGTTTCCATTTATGACTCGTAGTTATAGCAAAAGAAAAGTTACGCTTTTAGTGTTCGTATCTTAACAAAGATTCTATAATTACTTAAACTATGCCTTCTTATCTAATCATGAAATCCTAAAACTTAATGATCAAATCCAATAAACTTAACCAAGTGAAGACAACATACCTTCCTCGGAGGTGAGAATCTCGGAGAGCTGGATTTGACCACCGTAAGCCTCGGAGTTCTTACCGACGACACAACCGACATCGGAGACCCTGCCTCCGACGCATAACCATCGTCAAAAGCCGCCTCGAGAACGTCATCAGAAATTGACGAAAAACTCGACATGGACGACAAGTACTCCACCAAAGACTCCGTTTCAAGCGCCGTCACAGCTTCCACGTCCCAAAGAATCAACCTCTGTGTTGCACCGGTGAGAGGGTCGTCGTGAGTCACCGTGTTTCTCCACGGCGGCGTGCCTCCGTTGGCTCGTAAGAACGTTCCGCACCAGCTTTTTAAACGTACTTGAAACCCGTCTCTTATGACCTCCCACTCCAGTTTCCAATCGGTATTTTGTTCCGGCGAGGTTTGAATTACGTTTTTTCCTGTCATGCCTAGAAGTAATGGTAAATCAGAGGCTGTAAGGTATCTTCCACGAGTGCTTTTGAGACGTATATGGTTGTCTTTACCATCCACAACCTCCACAAACCATCTAGCTTTGCGAGAATTCCCACCATTACGGCTTTGACTGACTGTTTGTCCGTCGTCGCCGGCGATCAAGTACTTGTCATGGTGGCTCCGGAGCTTCACTACCTTGGTCTTACTGAAAATTTCCATCCACAATCAAAGTAATCTAGTGGGCAACCGAGAAGAACTTAGATAATCAAGGGATGAGGAGATACAGGGTTCTTATAAGCAGAGAGGAACTGAGGGCAATTTATGACTATATAAGCAAGTTACGAAAGTGAAGAGAAAAAAAGTTTAAAACTTTGTGGTAGGGATTAATTAGTAAGTTACTATAAAAGGTTGATCGTGTTGATGCTTCTTTCCTACAGGTATTTGGGTTGACTAGGCTAATTAAATTTATTGCTTGAGGTGGAAGGCTGGAATCGCATGGTGCAGAAGAAGGGTCGAAAGACGAGATTTTTATTGGGTTTTCGGGTTCTTGACTTGGACTTGGACGCTGAGGACGAAAATTCCAGGAAATTAAGCAAAGTTTACAAATAACTTAAATCTTTTTTGAGTTTTCAGGTTCTTTGAAATTAGGAGAGGACATGTAGCGCAATTGGACAACGAAATTTCTAGGATTTACGCAGTGTGTCCCCACGCGCTTTAGGCCGTCAGAGCCGAAGCCAAAGATGACTAGGAGGAGACTCTGTTTAGGGTCTAGAGTTCCGACCCTGTTATATGGTCCCAGATAATACCGAACAGCTGTAAACGGAGACCCAAACAAAAAGGAATTATCTCGTTGGGTAATTATCTAATAGATGAAAAAAAATCATATATCATTTTATTTTTATTAAAGTTCGATTTTGAGTCAAAACAAATAAATATTAAGGAAAAAAAAAAAAGGAACTACCGTGTCTGTTTAAAACGTTTGGATTGTGATAGTCATTTCTGACTCCCATCTCATAGTTTCACATAAATGTTGACATCGGGAAGGTACTATATGCTATTTTGATAAAATATTATGGGCGCAGTAAAACTGAAAACACAATTCTTCTAATATTTTTTTACAGACCATGCAAGTAACTGTCGAATGTTATCGAATGAACAAGTTACATGTTAGTTCATGGCGACAACATGCAGACGGCACACTCCTAACAGAAAAGAGTTAAAGAGGTAGGGAGAGGAGATGAGTGCACGCATTTCTCTTTCTCAGGGTGGGTTGATGGTCGTCAAACATATCCATAAGTACCAAAGCTCACTGTCTTTTTAACAAATGTGTCCAAATCAGCTTGCGGGAGCAGTATACTCAACGACAAATTTTAGAATGGAAGAAGTACGAATACTTCCTTTCAAACCCTTGCAAGTAAGTGACTACTATACTAAAATAATATGTACAAGCGATAATTCGTAGTTGGACCACACCAACATTTTCTTTTTCCCTTTTTCTGATAAGATCAGTACCCACTTCTGAGTTGGTTTACATGTGCCACGAACCAGAGAAAAAGCCTTAGTAGAAACTCTAAAATCTCACTAAAATGCGTCAAAATCTTAACAGGATAGTTGAAATAGTTTAATTTAATTCAGTCTTAACGAATTCCTCATATTTAGAGTATTTTATAAAAAATTTTAAACGCATAAATAAATTTACCTTATTCCAAAAAACAGTAAAAGAGTAAGAAAGATTGTGGTAAAATGTCAACCTTCATTAACTTTCACAATAATTATAAAGATACAATGCCGTAATTCCGTATGCTGAAAAACTTTGTTGAAGTGAGTTAATTATAGACATTTGGATGTTTTGATGAACAAAAATACAGAAAATGTGGGCATTAGGCCACTAAATCACTAACTTAGTTGGTGGTTGACATCCCTAATCATTTTAACCACGACTTTGGTAGGTGATTAATATCTTAACATCTAAATCCAATACTAAGTAAAAGAAACATGTGAAAAATGAACCCAAGACACATCATTGAACTGTTCCGTGTCCTTCGCCATGACCTCCACTTCTTTTATACTTCAACCCACTAATTTTAACACATTACCCATGATCTTTGTTCGATGCTCGCTTATGGCCTAGTCCATTCGGCTATGGTTTGTTATTTGAAAAAAGTTTGGTCTTTGGTCCATCCAAGAACACTTATGGCTAGTCTAACTCACCCTCACTACATCAATCAACACATTAACAGTTTGCAATAGTTGAACCTTGAAATTACTTGATCCTATCTAATTAAGTTACCTTAGTTCATTTGGCATGCCTCCCTCATGCTTAATTAGTACTAATTTTTTACCAAGGCTCACCAATGGCTAGTAAAATGACCCTGCAAGTATCAAGGGACTAATAAATTAACAGATGAATTTAACATCCTCCTTTGAATAAATTAAAGGTAGTTGTTTACCTTATCGTCGACTTGCCATAAAGTTATGTCTTTCTCTAAAGTAATGTCAAAAAAAATTGAAAGGTAATTATATCAAGCAGTCATAGAAACAATAAAATTTTATATTTTCAAAAATCAAGATTATTTTATTATATACTAAAAAGATAATAAATTTACTAGTTACTAGCCTTTTGGAATTTTTTCATTTCAATATCCAACTATTAAAAGTTTTTTATGCGTGACTAATATTTTAAAACTCATTCAACTTAGAAAAAAAATTAAAACTCACGTTAATTTTACACTAACGCAACTATCAAAACTTGATACGTGAATATTTATGTGGCAAAAAGTGCATATGTAAATGTCCACTTATACAGCTTTATCATTGACCAAACTTTAAAATTTTCAATCTAGTGACCACTTTTTGACAAATTTCACTTTAATGTTTAACCTTTAAAATTTTATAATTTAATGACTCACTTTTTAAATTTTATTTAAATCAGGTTAAAATTATTTTTTACCTTACAAAAAGTACACAAAAAATATTTAATATTTAATATTTAATATTTTATTAAGAAATACTGTATAATAAATTTTACGTTTAGTTAATAATATTTTATTGAACTAAGGGAAATTCTAATTATTAATTTTAATGGTAACAAAATATCTTTGTTACTAATGGTTTAGTTTTTATGTGTTACAAGGATAGGTTGATACAAATTGTATGAGGACAAGTGTTAGAGTTTAAAATAGAAGAACATTCAGGAAGCAAATGGAGATTGAGGTAAGCATTGAAGAGTTGAAGTAAACATCAATAAAGAAGATCAAATTTGATTAGGCTTATATTTGTGTTTTATATGCAAGTCTTCTTGATCTTAATCAATATTTAAAAAAAGACTTATTTTTACATGTCATACTTGGATGAAAATTTTCATTTAGGATTTTGATTCAAGTCTTAGAGTTTGATTGAATTTGTATATGCCATTGACATATTAGGAATTGATTTAGAATTTCATATAGGCATAATGTTATATAATCAATAAGTAATATGATGAATTGTGTTAAAATATGCCTCTTAATGAATCTAAGTATTTTAAAATATTGTTCATGTGTGCCTGAATATGTTTGAGTCAAATTATGATGTGAATTTTGATTTTCAGAATGCTTGTGAAAGTTATTAGACTTTTAAAAAATCAATGGAATAGTAATAAAAAGCTCACATTTTTTGTTTATGGTGTTTAAATTGATAAAGCTATCAAAAAAAGTTCAATTTTTGTTTTGAAAATTTTATGAAGTGTTTTTGGAATAAGAGAAACAAGTTTGATATGTTTATGATATGATTTAGAATTGATTTTAAACTAAAGTTTCAAAGTTTAGTTCAATTTATCATAAATTTTGTATTTTTTGTTCTTCTTCTATATGTCTTGCTATCAAATTTCACTTATAGGATAATTTAAAACTTATATAAATTGATTTAAAGTCGAAAGAAATTGATTTGGATGAGTTCTAAATGTGTTTTTGCAAAGTTATAGAACATAGGTCTACCTATTAAATAATTAAACACATTTCTAGGCATGATCGACTGGTTAAATAATTAAATACATTTCCAAGTTCTGTAACTTTGTAAAACACCGATGCACCGTTTATAACAATTATAATGACTAGTTTCTAGAAAGCTATAACTTTTAGTTTTCAACTGTTTTCCAACCTTCTAACAACTATTCTTTACATTTAATGACTCTATAAATTCCTAACACTATAAATAAGAGTTAAATAGCTCTTGTTTCATTCTTTATGTAATTTTATTGTTGTTTTAAACTCAAAGTTTCAGATTCACAAAAGTTGTCAAGGTTAGTTTTCTTCTTCATTCATCTTATTTTATATTTGATGTTTTTTTGTTCAAAATTATTGTTTTCTATTTTATTAAGGTTCAAGGAGTTTATTATGTTGATTTTGTGTCCTTGGAAGGTTAGAAACGTTAGTTTATTAAGTTGAAATTAAATCAATTTCATGTTGACAGTTTTTATGCTTCCATTGATTTAATTTAATTTTTCAAGTTACATTTTTATGTTTAGTGTTTCAATCTATTGATTTATTGTTTATTGAAATTCTAAGAGGCTTATTGAATTGATTTTTCATTATTGGAAGGTTTAGAACTGTTATACTTATTGAACTTTACATGAAACACCATTAAAGGTGTGACTAATGATTTACATTGGGGATTTTGATTATATGGTGATGTTATTGAATTAAAGACGACTCCTTGCTATTCAAAAGATTAATAATAAGTTGATCTTCATTTGTTATAAAAAATATTTGAGTTAATTTAGTTGTCGATGTGATTTACAATTGATTTATATAATGAATTGCATTGAATGAGCATTAAAAAGTGCATTAAGTACAGGTTGTGCATTGGTCGCATTTTAAGCCCCTTGCATCGATTTTGATTAAGCTATTTTGAGAATTGTTTATGCTTAAATTAAGGCTGACAGACTAATTTTTGGGGGATTGTCTTTGAAAGCTAAAGTTAGTGAATTTTGCTTCTTATTGAAATGGTTACTTTTTATTTATTTAAAGGAAGATTATAAGGGTTACTCTTCACTCATTTGAAGTAAGATTGTTAGTTATTCTTAAACCTTAAACAAGATTATAAGGTTTTTCTTCAACTTTATTATGGAAAAAAGATTGTAAAGATTGCTCTTCACTTCTTTTATAAAAAGAAAAAGTTTTAAGGGTTACTTTTCACCCTAAGGAAGATTAATATAGTTGAAATTCCAACATCAAGTGTTAAGATTCGATTGGGCCTAAGAGGTTTGACCGAACCACTATAAATCCTTGTGTATCCTCTCCCATATCTTTTTATATTTATGCACTTATATTTTTTTATAATTGATTGAAATGTTTCATATCGACATAAGCATAATATTTCACATAGGTTGAATTTTGATTTAGTGATTACATTTTGTTCAAATTGAATTAAAATGCTTTGGTTATTTAATTTAGAAGAAAATTTTTAAATATCTAATACATCCCCTCCACCCTCTTGAGTGCCATATTACTTTCATATTTAATTATATGTTAAATTTTAAAAAAAAGATATCTTAGATTTAAACTTAATGTCTTTGACCTAGAGAAATCAATTTATAAACAAATTATACACTCAAACTAAACCACACATACAAGCACATAAATTTGCTTCATTTTGAAATCATATATATCATTCTCCTCCTTTTTTTAATCATAAAAAAGTTCACAACTAATTACAAAAAGGTGTAAAGTTCAAATACAAATACAAAATAAGTTGTATATGAAAATCAAAACACTTTGATACCCGTAAACATGAAACATACAAACGAGATATACATATCTTTTTCCTTTATACTAAACATATATCTCGAGTCAATTTTCAAAAACTTGTCAAAAACACATCATAAATTATCTTTCAAATGATGTTAAAGAAAAAATTTTCTTTCAACAATGCTCTCCATTAATAAAACAAACCATGATAAATGTAAAATACCATATCATAAATACTTGAAAGAGGGATAATGTTAACCAAATCTCATTTCAAAAGTGTCAAACATATTGTCATAAAAAATGATACCAATTGTTGTTAAAAGGAGATTAATTACTTAAAAACCACATACTTGATTCCAACCTTGTTGAAAAATGGGATATGTTTATACCAATTGTTAAAAAATATGATACCAAAAGTTAGAAAGTAAACTTAATACCAAATATTAAAATCACTCTCAACAGAAACTAAATTTCAAAATAAGATATCACTTGTTAGTATCACCATCAATTACCAATTGTTAGAAAAATAACTTATTGATACCAATTACAAAAAAAAAAAAAAATCAATGCAAATTGATAATTGATACTAATTAACTAAAACAAAAAAGTATTATAAAACTAATTGTTAATAATATTTAAAACAAGCATGTATCACAAATCATCATCATCAAGCAGCAATAACACAACAAATATCACTTATAATTGCTAAAAGGGATACACCTCCTGTATACATAATAAAAAATAATTAATTAAACAAAAATAAAATTAACATGATAACATCAACATAAGATGCAAACAATTTCAAGATACCAATTAAATTGCCTCATAGTCGACAAAATTTTTTTAAAACTTGTATCACATGTTTGTTAACTCTTAATTTGATTAACTCCCCCTAAGTTAATCAAAATTATACATTAATTTCAAAAGCTTGCAAATTTCAAAATTTCAAAAATTTCAAAATTTAAGACTCCCACTTAATTCATGCAATCTCAGTTTTCAATAATTCAAACTTTCATAGCAAGACATTAAATGCATGAAGAGAGTCAAATGACATTAAATCCATAATCATTAGTCAAATAGCTACAACATACCTAAATTCATACATTATTATTTAAAACACTCATATCAAGAAACAATAATATGAAAGGAATAAGCAAGTTACAAGCATATCAACTTCAAAGCATCATCGAAAACTCTGCTTTCATTAATATATATATATATAAGTACTACTATCTATCTTGAAAACTAATACCATGAATTTATCAAAACTCAACATTTGAAAATTTGAAAATAAAATATCCAACTTAAATGAAGTGCCATACTCCCCCTAAATATAAGCATAATACTTCAAAATAAAAAATTTCAAATATTGATAGAATGTACAACCAAATGTCATAAGATTTCAAAAAGCATTTCAAAAACTCAAATGCCATCCTTTCTTGCAAAATTTTATGTATTGTAACAAAGTTTATACATTTTTTAAAATTCCAATTCTAACACACTTTAAGCAAAATAAATAAGGTTTATCAAACCATATGATTATATGAAAATCTAAATGATAAGCATTATTAAGAATTGTCTAAAACTTGAAAAGTCATGAATCTTGAAAACATACATTAGGAGATCAACACATATTCGAAATACATGATGTCTAATTTTAAAGATTTTAATGCAATATGAAGCTTTCAACCCTTTTTATAAATCAAAGCATTATGTCATTTCAAAACTCTTTTCATAAACTAATGCATGGAGGAAATTTATCGAAAGAAATTTTTGTAAATAATTTTTTAAAATAAGGGAATCCTCCATTTGTTTTTATAAAACTTATAAGCTCCCCCTAAATGAAAGCAAGTTTTCATAAAAGTAATTTTAAAATACATGAGATGGATTAAAGAGTCAAGAAGATTATGAAAATGTGCTAAAAGGTTTTACATGTTTACATATGTGAAAACAAACCATGTGTTCTATAAAGCATTTAAACATCAAAGAATCACTCAAAATAATCATATTGAGACAATTATAAGTTTCGCTTTACTTAAAGATGCAAAATCTAGCCATGTAGGAATATCATTTGAAAGGCTCTTCAACCAATTAAAAACGTACTTAATGAAGTTAAGAGACTTTAGAGAATCGTATCCAAGCATTCCTAATGATGATTTATATTATAAAACCATGTTAAGATTTAGAAACAATTAAGCACATCAATGCGAAAATTTTCCTTAGAGAGCAACTAAGATATCTAAACAAACATTATATAAAGCAAGATTGACAGAAACAGACACTCACAAATTGAAGAACAAGATGAATGAAGTTTGGGTAGTTTAGCATCTTGAAAGGGACACAGATAAAATTAAACAAAAGAGAATGAAAACTTTAAAATTTTACTACAACTTAACAAACTATCAATCGACTGAACTGGCTCTATCGATCGATTAACCTTAGGTCAACTGCTATATGTCATTCAGTTGACTGAACCTATACACTTATGAATACAACAACTCATAACTCAGATAAAATCAAGTAAAAATACTTAAATAAATTTTATTTTCCAAAAATAAACTTTATTTAATCAATCATTGAAAAAATCAAGTAGCATTTAAAATAGAGAGCTATGCAATTTTAAGTTCAAGGCATACCTTCATTTTATTTTATTACCAATTTCTTGAATTTTTCACTTCCTTAGTTCAACACTATTAGTGATGTCCTCTTTTATGCATTTGGAGATACCCTTGAAAACCTATAAGATAAAATTAATGAATTTTTAGTACCCATATCATCTTGGATCCTTGATGGTTAATTTCATATCTATTTCGACCATTAGGTAAAACCTTTATGTTTTTTTAAATGATCATAACAAATTTGATGCTTATGCCCAAAACATCCTTAATAATGAAAAATCAACGATGTATGAGATCTATACGTATGTACATGTCTTGATCTAGATCCATTAAAACTTTTAAATGTATCATATAAATGAAAAAGAGGTCTCATATTGTTCTTATATGCATTTCTAGACATAAACATTCTTCTTTTGTGAAAATATTATCTAGAATATGCATAAGACAAATTTAATGGCATATGATTAGTGCACACATTCTTTTTATATGATGGTCTTAATGTATACAAAAATACATGATGATTCTTCCTACAATGAGAGTTAAATGATTAATGCCTAGAAATATTTTTAACAGATGGCCCATCTTCTTCTTCCTCTAAGTTCCTTCATTTAATAAATTTCTTCATACTAGAGGAAGATCCATTATCACTAATATAACCTAAAACATGGCTATCATTTACATTCTTTTAACCACTTAACATGCTTTCTAATTTCGCATTCCCTTTAGTGAATTTAGCAAATGAGTCCTTAAGTGAATCTATCTATATTTTAAGAGATGCATTTTATTTTAACAAGCTATCATGATTAATGTCACATTTTAATTCTAATTATTTCTTTAAATGGCTATTTTATTTTACCAAATTTTTCATTTCACATTCAATGTCATTCTTGTAAGAACTTGAACAAATAGGTTCATCATCAACAATATCATAAGCTTTAGAACAACTAGTTATATCATTATAAGTATTAAAGCTTATGTACACCTCTTCTTGTTCCACCAAGCTTTTATTGAGTTCTTGTCTAGGAATATCTATCCTTATTTCTTCTTTAGTAGATCCAAGCGCCTCCTCATGATTTATACTTTGGTAGAAGTTTTCTAATCTACACTATATGGTATTAGCGGAGGTACACATTGAAACTTTATCAAGGATATTCTTATCTAATGCACAATGTAAAATATTTAAAACTTGACTATTCAAAGACACTAATTCCTTATCCTTTTCATCCCATTCTTCTTCATCTTTAGGAACTAATTTTCAAGTTACTAAAATTGTTGAAACATAGGGACCTTCTACAATTACAATTCACAAATCAATACTTTTATCTCTTATGAACATTTTTATTTTCTTTTTCCAAACGAAGAAGTTATTTCCACTAAACATATGGGGTACATAAGTATCTCCACCATAAAGTGTCATCTATCTTTACTCAATAATTCATTATAATTAAACCAATGTGAGACTTAGGCTCTGATACCAATTGTTAGGCCTATATGTCATCTAAGAGGGGGTGAATTAGGTCTTTTACCAATTTATTTAAACTCGGAAGTTAAACAATAATTCTAATTTATTGAATTAAACAATAACAATAAAACATAAAATATAAAAAAATGCATAAAAATAAAAGAGTAAGTGAAGAGAGACACAAACAATTTATTCTATTTTAGAGCTATCCACTTGCCCCTACCTCTAGTTCCTAATACCATAGTTGAAATTTTTGCACTATTGCAACTAAAATAAATACAACGTTAGCAATACAATCCTTTTTCGATGCTGAAGGATAACCTTTTACTCTTCCTTGTTATCACTCATTTTTCTAAGACTAAAAGATAACCTCACAAAACTCTTCTTTTTCCAGGGTTAAGAATAACTATTATAATAATTCACTCAATATTTTCTCCCTTTTCACAAACAAGCTTAATGATGCTCAATTTCAATGTGTAGATACTTCACTATGTTTATTATCTCAAACACAACACATATAACACATATTTACACTAAAAATCTCAATATTCTTGTTAACTAATGTTCATATAACATTATAAAACATTTATTATTTTTACAGTTATAAAACTAGTCGTTGCCCAACATTCAATGCAAATTCACTACCTTTGGTTGACTAAACTCACATAATCGGTCAACTTAACAAATATTGGTTGACTGATACACTGTATTCAGTCGACTAATACACTGGATTCGGTCAATCGATCTCTCTGGGATTGATGAACTTCGACGTATCTCTGCCCAAAACAAACTAAACTTAACCTAAATTATATCTTAACTTAAACCAATATATTTAAATACATATAAAACAATTCCAATCATATCTTAAAATATTTTACACAATTTAACACATTCAAATTTATTGATCTTACCAAGTTACCTTAACATATTAATCTAACCAATTTCTTCATCCATTCATCCTTTAATTAATTCATGCGATACCATACATGAAGAAGATTTTCACACACAAATCAAGCATAAATAACACACCTTGAATATGCATCCTATATGTAAATATAAATATGAATGCATATGCATGATTGAGTCTTTTCAACGTATAGTAAGACCAAAAAGAAGACTTACACAAATTTACTCACATAAATAACCCATGAAAACATTAAGTTTGAACTTGATCTTCTATCTTCAATCTTCAAGATCAACTTCAATGCTTCTCTCCTTATCAACTTGATATTCATACATCTCCAACATCATTCATGCATTTCAAGTCTTTACCAAACTCTTCATTACTTGTTTTCATCAAACCTATCTTAACAAACATAATAAAATCTATAAACACATTAGTAAAAACACTTTTTCATCATTAAAACAAAGGTAGAACCATCTCTTAATTCAACAAGATTGGTTCTTCATAAACTTTCCATACCCATACACATTAAAATCAATCCAAAAAAATTCCTAAATATTTCAAAACATTTTATTAACATAAATTCACATAATTTATCTCATTCACTTAACTTGACTTCTTCTTTTTACCCAACCTTAATGCACACATTCACACAATCTAACCTCAAAATTTATCTTATCGCTTACAATTACATCATTTTACATAACCTTTAATCAATTCACACAACTTAACCTCTTTTCATACAAGCCTTAATATATTAGCACATTCACTCACCTTAATCTGAGCAATCTATCTTATCATTTTCATATGTATCTTTTCACACTTTTTAACACATACACACATCACACTAATTCTCAAAACTATTTTAATGTATCAAGAGGATCTTTAAAAATCGTTCGCATACAACTCCTTTCAATTATGTATCTTATATACAACATCACTAATCATAAATGTACAATGCATGATGTTAACCCTTTTAATACAATGAGCGGATCAAGATGAAAATTACATCAAAACTTACAAATACAATAACTTATTCATTCCATCTTAATTTTTATCTCGAGTCTTTTTCCTTTAATCTTCATAAACTCCATTCTATTTCATGCTCTAAGGCTCCAAAATACATCTTACAACACATTTTCAGCAAACGTATATTTTTAACACATCCAACATATTAAAATCACAACACTTTTGGTTCACACACCTTAAGCAAAATGCTTTCAACTTGACCAACATCTCGATTAGCTATGACATATTTAAGGATTGTTATCTTAAAATTAGCTTTCTCTCGCATCTTCATTAAGTTTACCACTTAATCTTTCAAGAATTTGAGTTGCCTTTATAAAAATTCAAACCAAGATGAATAAAAAGTGACTTCAAATTTACTTATATCAAAAGGTTTGATAAGCACTTCCACTCGAATACCACGGTTATGAGAGTTGCTACTTCCAACCATTTGATCACAAATAATGGCTATAATACCAGTTGTTATAAAGACTTTAGTAAGAACTCTAACTTCACATCAAAATACCCCGAAGCCTCTACATGACAATTTAACTTGTATAATTCAACTCATCTTTACTTAATCCCTTGTATTTAAACGTTTAAGTCAAGATATGAGTTTATCTTAGCCAAAAAGCAATGGAAACAACGAAAGAGAAAGAACATAGATTACGGTAAAATGCCAACTTTTATTAATATTCACAATAGTTACAAAAGTACAATACTCCAACTATCTCTGATGTTGAAAGTTTTTACTCAACCAAGTTATTTATAGGCATTTGGAGGCTAGACGAGTAAAAATACAAGAAAATGAGCACCAGGTCCCTAAGTCATTCCTAACAATTTTAATCATTAGTTTAGTAGCTGATGAACATTTTAAACCATTAAATCCACTACTAAGTGAAAAAAAATGCAAAAAATAAAGTTAAGACACATCACTTCATTTTTCCATGTGACTTGCCATGTCCTTCTACGTATTCCATACTTCAATCCACTAAATTTGCCACATCACCCGTGATTTTTATCAAAAAATGACGTTAGTCAAGTCCTAAGTCAATTTTCATATGATCACATTGATGCACATTTATGATCTCGTCCATTCGTCTATGGTTTAACTTTTTAAATACAATTTAGTCATTGGTCAATTTAAAAAAGTTTGTGGTCAGTCTAACTCAATATGGTAAAGTCGATCTACGCAGTAACAATCCGCTGTAACTAATTGAAAATTGACCCTCTGTTGCATCTGCTCTTTTGGATTA
>JAOXYD010000003.1:9302583-9314338 GCA_028565735.1 Pinacopodium congolense | reverse complement strand
AAAATACGTAATTTATTTTTTAAAATTTTTTTTTAATTTTTTTTAATATTAATACGAAACAGGTTAATTTCATTCTGTTTTTCAATCGCTGTAACACGCATCGATCGGTACGAACTGTTAAAAGTCAAAACTTTGTACGGCTCACAACTTATTTTGCAATAGCATTTTATTTCTGACATAATTGGTCAAGCAAGTACAAGTTTGGCCACACATTAGATAAAGGTCCAAAGAAAGATGCACAACACCGTGGAAGAAGAAGGACGAGGTAGAGGACCATGCTTAGTACATCAAAGAAATTAGGAGGACCCTCTAAACTTGGCCCTAAGGACCGTAGCAAACTCAGCGAGCTTATCAGTCTCCGGCAAAACATCTCTAACGGCTGGATTGGAAGAGAAGCTCTCAGCCCATTTCACTAGACCTGGAGTCTTAGCCTTGTCTAGCAGTTTCACTCCGTCCAACTTCTCTGTCACTCTTAGCCACCCCAAGAAAGATCCAAACGCAATGTCAAGAAATCCGATTTTATCTCCTCCAAAGAAAGCCTTCCCTTTGCTACTCTTCACATAAGCTTCCTCCATATAAGTAAGTCCTTGTCCAAGTTGCTCCAACAATGCATTCCTTTCCTCATCCCCTTTGGCAGTTGGAAGACCTTTCATTGACGGAAACCACTGCACGTCACATAATCACATATTTCTTGTCATCTTCAAGACATGGATTTTGGTGTGAAAAATATGAAGTAAAGTTGGAGGAAAAGTTCACCTTATCGTCGATGTAGGCTGCCCAGAATCGAGCAACAGCACGATCATAAGGATCGATGGGCAGGATTGAGGGACCGGAGGACCAAACCTCGTCAATGTACTGAACTATGACGAGAGACTCGCAGATGGGTTTGTCTTCATGAATCAAAACTGGGATTTTCTTGTACACAGGGTTTGATTCAAGAAGAAGCTTGCTTTTGGCACCAAGTTGCTCTTGAATAAACTGATAATCAACGGACTTGATGTTAAGGGCAATTCTTGCCCTCAACACAAATGGACTTGGCCATGCACCAATAAGCTTGACATCACCGTGAGCCATAGATAAACACCCTCAGAAGTTTGTCTCTCACAAAGGCTATCTATCTCTAACCTTCTCTAGCTCTGCACTACACAAAGCTCAACTGAACTCCACGTATATATAGTCTAATTTAAGATCATAATTTATGCTAAGTAAGGTGCATGTAATAGTTAGGTAGTCGGTGTGAAATGTAAATGTGCGTACCTAACTAATGAATTATTTTTTGTCCTATAGTATGTTTATATACATCTTCAGAGAGTGCGTTAGCAGTGCATCCTTTAGAAGCCAGTTAAAGCAATGAGATTGAGTTTACTGATGCACAAATATACTCTTCGGTCAGTAATAATAATATGACTCGCAGATTAAGAAATTTTTTATGTTCTCATGTCACGTTAAGGAGCTTGGCCCGATAAAAATTATAAAAGCATTATGATTTAGTATTGTAAGGGAATTATACAAAAATTTTATCTGTCCAAAACTTTAAATTTTATTTAATCTCATCTGATTAACTCGTATTACAAATACTGGAATTGTCTCATCTCATCAGATGATCATGCTTCAGAACCAATAGAATCAGGGTAAGCAGCTCCAGGCAGTTGACTGTAAAGGTTAAAGATCTCAGCAGGAATATCTTTCTGAGCTGCATTGCATGAGGGGGTTCTTGCTGCTCTCCTTTCTTTCATTTTTTGTTTTGTTTTCTAATAAAGTATTGTGACTTTATGACTGACCCAACTTGTCTGCGTCCAGGAAGACAAGGTAGGTGAAACGTGTGGCTGATACTGGAAGAGCCCTTGCTGAAATTTTGCGGGGGCCTGGTGTAAATATTTGGTTTTAATGAGTTTAATAAAGGAGCTGCGTATTGAGTTTGAGTCCTCGGGAGGACTTGGCAGCTAATAGGTAGGTGTTACCAACCGTGGACAGAACCATACACCCCTGCCCTTTTCAGCGATGTGACTTCGCAACGGACTCGTTAAGAAAAATAGTTGAACTCGCCGGGAATAGAACCTAGATGGGTCTGTAGACTCTGTACCTATTCTGCCAGTAGACCACTTGATGAGAACCACTTTGGAACATCAATGACGTCTAAGATGTCTGAATCCATTGAGCGTAACAACTGATTCAATTACGCAATCTTAGGCTTACTGTAGTTTTGTTTTGTTTTTTTTATTTTTGTTCTTATTTTTTAAAATATAAAAATTAATAAAAATAATATATTAATATAATAAAAAATTAAAAATATTACTATAAAAATCAGAAAAAATACACACAATTCGATAAAAAATATAAAAATTATAACTAATAATTCAATTAAACGTATCTCAAGACTAAAGTGGCGAAGAACGCACTTAAGATGTCGAACCTCATAAGTTGGACATGTAATCTAAATAAGACGGACTTATTTTATGCACATGGACTAATTCAAAATGGATGTTTTTAAATTGATATACATTATAGGGACTTGTCTATGTCTCCTTGTATTCGATCTTTTAGGTCCCTTAAACCTAATATTCTGATAGTATTCAAATGATTACCTATATTCCCTTAACAAGTAAAGCAAAGTGATACAGGAATGGACAGAGAGACGTAGTGAAATAGTTCGGGGCAGAACTACTAAATAAAGGCTTTCCAATTCTTTTCTTCTTTTGCTCCTCGCCTGCTGACCAAATGCAATGAGTTCACTTACATAACTTGTACCAGTGCTTTATTTGCATCTTCCTTTTCTTAGGTTTTGCTCAAATTTGTACGCTTTATGACTTTTTTAAACAATATCTGGTTCGATTGGATAAAGAATGAATAATTGGAGAAAAATGCTTATCTTATTGTCTAATAATAGATATTTTTTCTATATCTATTATTAAATATATATATATATATAAAGACAGAGACCAAGACTAGATAGCAATCCAATATCTGCCTTTGTCTGAACTTCAATAGCTGCCTTTATCTAAACTTCAATCTTTGCCCTCTCGCCCAGTCACGAGCGAAGGGAAAAAGAAAGTAAAAAATGTCACTCTCTAGTATCTTGGTAAGAAGAGTTCTCGCAATTTGCGGTCAATGCCTGTTGAACTTCGATAAAGACCTTAAGAACCTCATAACAGAATACTTAATCATTCAAATCTTTTTTGCAAAGTCTATAAATTAGACACCCTCCGATCAAATCATAATAACTTACTTCCATTTTCACTCTAGTTCCTGGTCTCCCTTACTTAAAAGAGTAAGCCGATAACTTGTTTCAAAACATCACTTGCAAATCATAGTCTTTATGCATTTTGGAGTTATCACTTGTGTTTTATGTGATTTGGGCCCTTAATATTCTTTTAAACCTATTTTTATAGTAATAATTATTAGCTTTTCATTATAGGGTTAAAACTAATCAGTTGGGTCTTAGTTAGCAATGTTGGGTTTGGTTTTATATAATTAAGGGTAATACTATAAAACGTTCCCAAAACACAAACATGAAGGGATTCTTAGAGGAAATAATGAAGACTTTAAGAGGTTTGTTCCATCCTTAGTGCTCACCTAGGCTTGGACTTATCAAGAAAAATTGTTTTTGTGGTGTTCTAATTTGACTTATCACACTAATCATTGACATGTTAGCATGTAGTGTCAATCCTATTGTGATTCTTTTGGTTTTTGTTCAATTGGGCATTTTGATTTAGAATAGGCCTAATTTGAGTGAAATGATCTTAGTCAATCTTTTGGTGATTGGGTTTCAAGAATCCATTCCTGAGGATCACATCAATTTGGTATCACAACATATCACTTGAATTAGTTTCGATCTACCTATCCTTCACTGGTTTTTTTTAGTCCATCCTCCTATTCTTTTTCTTGATCTTATTCTTAATCCCGTTCTCGTTCTTGTCCTTGATCTTTTTTTTTATCTTGATCTTGCTTTCTATTTCTTATTTTTTATTCTTGTTCTTGTTCTTGATCTTATTCTTATTCTTGTTCTTGTTCTTGTCCTTTTCTAAGACTTTCATTCCTTATTCTGCAATTCTTTGTTATTCTTCTTCATTCATTGGGTTCTTCATCGTTCCATGTCGTTCTCCAATATTTTTTTGAGTTATAACCTTTGATCTTTGTTCTTAACAAAGAAGAAGAAGAAGAAGAAGAAGAAGAAGAAGAAGAAGAAGAAGAAGAAGAAAAAGTGGCTAGTGGCAATATAACTTAAGAAAAGTAGGGTTATTACTAAATCAGTTATAAAAAAAGAGGAATTTAGCTTAATTTTCTAATAAGTAAATGACACTTAAAGCAGATTAAAATAACATGTTCTCCTCTATATTATGCTTAACTCCAAAATTTTCAAAAAAAAATCATAATTTGAGCTTTATTTAGATGGTTTGACTTCTTTTCTGTTAGTTATTTATTAAATAAAACCTACTCTAAAGTTATTAAATCACTTCAAAGTGTGTTACTATCTTTAATCCTTATTTTTCATCAAACTTAAGTACACTTTTGCTCTTGAATAACTCATAAGAACTCAAAGTCTTATGTAAGTTATTAGCTTAATTCAGAGTTAAGATTTAGGGAATTAAGAGGAAAAAAAGTAAGACGGTGAGATTTCGATTACAAAAGCCTGATTAAGTATAAACATGATAGTTAAATGCATAATATTAAGTGTAAACATATGGGGGAGAGAATTTGGAGAGACTTTCTTATTTTTCTTTCTTATTTTGGCAAGTTGCACAATAATGACTGCTAGGAACAAATACAATGTTAGAGGCACCACTAATGGGGTGGATGAGGAAGAATTGACCAATATTGATATTTCTTTTGTTTTAATACCATCTAATAACAATTTCAATGCATGAATGTGTCAATTGATCATGCACAAAATAAACTCAAATAAATATATTTTTAACACATAATTTTACAATTCATTCAAGACCAATCTTTCGGTAATTGCCACCGATCAACAAGTAATATAGTAGAGTATTTTTAAAACTTCGAGTATTGATCCCATGAGGAAGTGTATGTGATATAAGTACTAGGTCAATCAAATTACAATTATCTAAAGAATACCAAATTAAAAATAAAAAATTAAGTAAAATTACAAAACAAATTCTAGAAAACCTAGAAAGCTTCCAATCGATTATAAAAGAGTTTAAGGTTACTTTTTCTAAATTATTTAGTTAAGGCTTTGATGGTTGATGATTTAATTGATGGATTAGAGATACTTAATCTAAGGTATCTTCACTAAATCAAGACAGAGATATGGTTAAGTTTATGCCTTATCTCTATTGATCATATCCTAAAGTTTGGTCATACATCAGACTTAGGTAATAGGTTTAAGATCAAGAAGTTTAGTCTTAAAATTCCCTATTTCAAGACTAGCATTTAATGATTAACTAGACTTTGATCATACACTGATTTAAACCATGTTATTTATTAATTTATCCAATAACCTAGGTAGATTTATCAGATCCTAGATTATTTGATGACTTTATCTTAAGTGATAAATTTAAGATAAATATTAAGTATTAAAAAAACAAAAATAACTCATTAATCATGTATTAAGACATCAATTAACACATTTAACAACCTAACCTCAGCTGAAAATTAACCTTAAGCACACATATTAATCAAAGAACATGAAATATAAACATTAGGAAACATAACTTCGACTAATTCATAATAACAACAACATAAAATGAAATTAAGAGTTAGATGTTACTAAATCACATCCTCAAATGATGATCTACCTCAAAATCACGTTTATGCAGCTTCTAGAATCCGCAAACAACTTGAAAACTCAAATTATAATGGATTAAAATGAAAAAAAACAACCTAAACTACTTTTATTTGAAAACTAAAAAGAAAAATATGTGTTTATACCCTAAGCTACTTGTTTTTGGTGCTTGGAGAACATCAATGCTTTATAGGAGAAGGGATACTAAAAACTGGAGCAAGTGGTAGCCTCAAATATGGAAAATCAAGCTAGAAAGCACGTCTGCCGACACTATAGAGCGAGTGTTGGAGAGTAATACGGGATACGGGGTATCAACAGACGTATTTTCTAGCTTGATTTTCCATATTTGCAGCTACCACTTGTATGTATTACTCTTATAGGCCCACGTATTATTTCTATAGATCTAGATCTATGTATTACACATGTAGAACTACGTATTGCTTCTTTAACTTGATGTTTTTGCTTCCCTTTTGCACATGTCTTCAAATATTTACATCAATATACAAATTAAACATTTTTAGACATAAATTAAATATTCAAGAACCAAAATGGAGGTAAATATATAACAAATAACATCTAAAAAAGACTATGATTTTCTCCCCCAATAGAATTTCAAATATAGAAGCCCAGGCAAGAGAAATTACTAATTTTTGTTGAACTCAAAATTGAAGAGATGTTAACAACCAGAGGAAAGGTAGCCAATCTTATGATGATACTACTTATAAGGATGATGGAGGTGATTTTGCTTATTTAGATGATGAATAAGCCACTGATTATGAGCATATGTGAGGAGGAAAAGGTGATTGAGGTGGTTGAGGAGATTTTAAGAGAAACTATCAGGAAAGAGATAATGTATATTCTGATCTTGGGAGCATAAAAATGAAAATTCCACCATTTCAAGGGAGAAAACTAATCCGAAGGCATATTTGGAGTGAGAAAATAAATTTGAGTTGGCATTTGACTACCACAGTTATTCCAAAGAGAAGAAGGTGAAATTAGCTACTACTAAATCCATTAATTAATAGATAGCAGGGGACTAAGAGGCAACCATGTCTAGATTTTCACAAATGTTAAACGCGGAAATAACTAATGTATTTTAATTACTTCATTATGTGGAGTTGGAGGACATGTTCACATGGCAAATAAGGTTGAAAAGCAACTCAAATGGAGGGTTTCTTCACGAATTAGACAAAATTTGAGTTCCTCCTCTTAAAAATCAAATTAAAGTAAAAACGAAGATAAAAATGTTTGCAAATATGGGTAACATCTTAAATTATAAAGATGTGAAGGCTAGTAGAGAGAAGTCCAAAGCAAGGGTTCAAAACATTTGAAATGGAGATATTAAGTGTTTTAAATGTTTAGGGCAAGGACTTATGGCATCACACTATCCTAATAGATTCACAATGATCCTTAGAGGATATGGTAGCTATGAATCAAAAAGTGAATATCAAGGAGATAAAGACCATTCTTAGGGATTTAATGAAAATAAAGGAGAAAAGTACCCCATTAATGGAGATATGCTTGTAATTAGACATGTCTTGATCATATAAGCGAATGAGAACGAAGCTCAATGCCAAAGCATCTTCCACATGCGTTATCATATCCAAGGCAAAGTATGTAGCTTAATTATTAATGGAGGTAGTTATATAAATATAGCTAGCAATATATTACTGTTGAAATTGAACTTACCCATTATGCAGTAACATAAATCATATAATTTACAATGGTTAAATGATTATGTGCAAGTAAATATTAGGGAGGTGTAAATCTCATTTTCTATTGGGAGGTACAAAGTTGAAGTTTTGTGTAATATAGTATTTATGTGTACTAGTTATATGTTGTTAAGTAGAACATGGTAGTATAATAAGAGAGTTACGCACGACAAATTTAGAAATAGATATTAATTTGTATTTAAAAAAAGGCCTATCACTCTTATACCATTGTCACCATGGCAAACTTTTGAAGAACTACTAAAGATTCAAAGAGAGTTTAAGAGAAAAAAAATGAGGAGATAAAATTGAGTAATGAGAGAAATAAGTGAAAATGAGTTTTAAATAGAAAAGAGAGAGAGAAAAGGGGGAGAATACAAGAGGAGAGAAAACAAAGAGAGAAAATGAGAAGAAGATGAAAAAACTAAAAGAAAAGAATAATTGGAAATGAAAAAGAGTTTGTTTGTAAAAACGAGAGATGTTAAGTGGGCTTTTATCCTCAATAGCCTATATTTGTACTTTTTAACAAAGAGGCCTATTTTAATACTAACAAACTTATCCCTTATTTTCCAAGTTTTAGAGGGATAAAGCATCAGATTGATTTCATTCTCAGAGCACCAATTCTGAATGGACTAGACTATCAAAGTGATCTTAAGGACATAAATGAGCTTCAAAGGCAAGTGAAAGAATTAATGGTTAAGGAATATGTGAAAAAAAGTATGAGTCCTTATACAATTTCGATATTTCTAACTTCTAAAAAGTATGGATCTTAGAAATGTGTGTTGGCTATAGAGCCTTTAACAAAATCATGGTAAAGTATCGTCATCCTATATTTGGATTAGATTTCATGTTAGATAACTTACAAGGTCTTGCATATTTTATAAAATTGATTTGAAGAGTAGATATTGTCAAATTAGGATGGCAAAGGGAGATGAGCAGAAAACCACGTTTGAAACTAATTTTGGTTTATATGAGTGGTTGGTCATGCCTTTTGGGCTTACTAATGCACTAAAAACATTTACGTGATTGATCAATCATGTATTGTGTGAATTTATTGTTAAAAAATCACTTAAGGAGCATATTAAACATTTGCATGTTGTTTTGAGGTTTTTTGCTCTGAATGATTATTTTGGAATCTTAAGAAATGTTCTTTTTACATTGATTAGAATGAGTTTCTTGATCATGTTGTTAGTGTAAAGGGAATACAGGTTGATGAGGAAAGATCAAGGCCATTAAAGCTTGTTTTACACCGAATCACAAATTAAAGTGTGAAGTTTGCATGGTTTAGCAAGTTTTTACAATAGATTCATTAAAGAATTCAACATTATAATTATTGCATAAATCGAGGTGATGAAGAAAGAAGTGGGGTTTAAGTGGAAAAAAGCAAGATAAGCCATTTGCCATCATTAGAAAAAAAAAACTTAGTTTTGCCCATTTACTTGTTTTACCTACTTTTCTAAGATGTTTTAAATTGAACGTGATGCTTTAGGTAAATGTGTTGAAGTTTTTCTACTATAGAGAGGCATTTAGTTTCTTATTTCAATGAAAAATTAAGTAATGTAATACTTAATTATCCTATGTACGACAAATAGATGTATGCATTAGTGCAAGCATTAGAGACATGGCAATGTTACCTTTGGTCTAAAGAGTTTTTCATTCACATAAATCACGAGTCCTTAAAACATTTAAAAGGACTCGGTAATCAAAATAAATGACACGCTAAGTAGGTAAAATTTATTGAGTCCTTTCCCTACAATATCAATACAAATAATGTAATAAAAAAGTGGTGGCAAATGCATTATCTCACAGAATGTGGTAGTATATGCATTGTCTCATAGATATACCCTTCTTTCTACACGTAATGCAAAATTGATAGGATTTGAGTTCATTAAAGATTTATATAGTAATGAGAATGATTTTGATAATTTATCCAAGGTTTGTAAAAAAAATTGTTTTTGGGAAGTTTTATTGGCATAAGGGTTTAGGGAGGCTAGGTTATGTATACCTAATTATTCTTTAAAAGAGTTAATAATGAGAGAAGCCCATAGGGATGGATTAATAAGACACTTTGGCGTGAGAAAAACCTTAGACGTCCTAATTGAATATTTCTTTTGGTCATACATGAAACAGGATGATGAGAGAGTTTATTAATGTTATGAAGTTTACAAGAGAAATAGGTCAAAGGAGTCACCCCATGGTTTATATACATCCTTACCTATTCCCAGCCATCCATGAGTAGATTTATCTACAGATTTTATGTTAGGATTGCCTAAATCTAGGAAGGGTCAAGATTCCATCTTTATTGTAGTTGATAGGTTTTCCAAGATAGCACATTTCATACCCTATCACAAAATTGATGATGCAACAAATGTGGCTTCATTGTTTTTGTTGGAGATAGAATGCCTCTGAGTATAACTTTAGATCAAGATGTTGAATTCTTAGTCATTTTTTGTGCCCTTTATGGGGAAATTTAGGTATAAAACTTGTTTTTTTCTTCAACTTATCACCCACAAATTGATAAATAAACTGAGGAAACAAATGGTACTCTCATAACTTTGTTGTGTTTCATAATTAAAAAGAACATTAATACTTAGAAGGATTGTTTTTACATATTGAATTTGTTTATAATAGAAGTTTATATTTTTGCAACACCCCTCCCTCATATAAATATATCTCTCTTCTATATTTTCTCTTTATTTTCATTTGAACCCCTAAAAGTCTTTATATATGCTTTCATCCTCTCTACTCAGTCTATTGTTGGTGACTAAAAGTGGCTAATCTTATATACCAATCTCTTCCTCTTGTTGAACCCGTCTCAACCATACTAGTTTCATCCTTCAATATTTCTATAATCATTAAAAAATAAAAAAGAAGAATCAATGAAAAGCTCAAAATTTTGACTCGTTACCTTCGATAGTTGTCGTTGACCACCACCACTACAAATCAACTCTCCTTAATGTCAAGAACAAAAACGCTATGAGTTCATCATTAATTGCTGTCTAGATCGCTACTAATTAACAAAAAAAGAGATTAAGGTTCCGAATGATTTTTCTTCAATTCAAGACAATCTGTTGAAAATTTAAGTATGTTTTCTTTATTAAGGTTTTTCTACTCATCAAGAGCTTTCATTTGGTATAAAAAAAATGTTGAATTCTAATGTTAAAATGTTTTCAATAATAGGATGAAATATTCTGGTGATTAAAGGAATATTCTGATTACTAGAGTTACTATTCTGGTGACCATTTGGTTACTTTTTCAGGGAAGTTCTAAAACTTATATAAAATTTTCTAATCATTTTTTCATTAAGAATTATAGTAAAATTCTCAAAAAGTTATGAATTAAAAATCACGAAAATTTTAGATGGGAATAGGAGTAATGACCTAATTGCATAATTAGATTACCTTAACAATTTAAATGAGGCCTAAGTTATTAAATGAGCCCAATAAATTCTATATAATACTAATTGCAATATTTTCTTTCTTATTTAATAAGTATGGAACGAGTGAAAACCATATCGCAAGGTTCCGATAGGCGAGTAAATTGATCAAGTAATTTATATCTACTTCTTAATACAATATTCGTTCCAACCTTTGAATAAGGTTCAATGTTGGTAGGGGTAATGACATGTTAGAATTCATATCCATATTCCTATATTATGCGTATGGTTATATGCATCTATATATAATTTTATATTTATTTATATCGATACTTATATATATATATATGATACAAATATATATATATATATATATATAATCATGTATTCCTTTTTATTACGAACTCTATATAAATATTATCAAGATATCTAAGCAAATATGTTTGGGCTTGTGTACTTAAGCATAATGTATACATGCATGAGGATTATTACATAATTGAGTACTTACCTTGTAAAATTGTATGATTAACATGATGGATTATACATTTGATATGTTAATATATGATGGTGAAGGGGAGAGATTCTATAGAATGTGTCACTTGATGGGTATATATCAGTACCAGATACGCACTAGTTATGATTATAAAAGTCGTTATATTTCATAATATTAAGATATGTTATGGATTGACCTTGATTGATACTTAACTCTTAGTTGGCTCCTTGTTTGTTATATTTATTATTGATGCGATTTTGACTTTGGGCGTATTGATTGAGGGCTAACTTGTTGGTGATTGATAGGGGTCAAATTGATATGATTTTTATGGTTAATTTGATGAATTATGACCCTTAAATCAGTGTTTAAATGTTTAATTGATGCCCCATAATGTTTGATTTGTAGATTGGAGCTTAATGATCAAGATTGGAGCA
>JAOXYD010000003.1:9265582-9287640 GCA_028565735.1 Pinacopodium congolense | reverse complement strand
CAAAAGTCATCAAATTCACTATCAAAATCATATCAATTTGGACCCCTATCAAAGACTCAATCATTGATATTCAACACTCAATGATACAAATTATCAATACAAATGCAAATGCCCATTCATATGCAAATTATTTATGTTTTCATACTGTATTTTTTTATTTATATCTCTTTACTTTATTTTTTGTGTTAGGCCTGCATATTTTCTGTGGCTGTGGATTGTGGGTGTTGTGGATATCCTAAGGAATCAAACTGTGGATACTAAAAGGTATCAGACTGTGGACACTGGTGGTGTCAAACTATAGTAGCTACACCGTAACCCTATAGACATGTCTATTTATCCACAACCAGGACAATGGAGAAGGCACCATGACATTTCTTTTATCCTTTTGCAAATTTCACAATTCATATATCAAAAAATTAAATGAAACATATTTCAAGTCATAAAATGTATATATGTATTCATATATCTTAGTCATAACTTACTACCATTATGAGGGTGTCAAAGTCATATTTTTATAATCATACTATATATATAAGCAGTAAATATGCATATCAATCACTTATGTACCAGTACATTTTATTTTGAATGCATTATGCTTAATCTTAAATTCCATTGTTCAATCACCCAATTCACACATGATAAGTCCTACTGGATTTATTTGTAATGGTTTGAAAGGTCTCATATCACTACAGACACTCTTTCCTTTCATACCACTACTTGTTCCACAATATGCATGTAGAAAAAGTAAGAACAAGGATTCGAAGTCTTCTAGACGTTTTACCTTATGTATTTAGTTCTTATAGCACTAATAGTCAGACCATTTGGGCTTCTATGTCATGATATATAAGCAAAATATCATAAGCTGGTCCAAAATAAAGGCAGCATCAATTCACCTTTTTTTACCTTAATTTCCAAGGTCATAGAGCCATAATTAAATCAAAGTCTCTTTTAAAAATATTTATCTCATTATATGAAACTAAAATCACACAATTTAGGGGGTTTTAGGCTTAACGTGACTGACTCAAATAAACCCTAGATAGAATTCCACTACATAATACTCTCTTGTCATATTCAACCAATTCTATCCAAGGTAACACAAAAATAACACCAAAGCAACATCCCAACAACAATTCCACATCAACTAAGTGAAGTCCCACACTTGAAAATTGACAAAGTAGGTCTTCTATTGCCTTTCCTTCCTGTCCACTTTGGGTTTGCTTGACTCATTGATTGGGTTGAATTATATGATATTTTCATAAGTATTTTAATATGTATTTAACTTTATATTAGTTCCTAAATGCTTATTTTATGTTTATAGTGTGCTTTGATGTAGATTTAGTTATTAGACATAAATTTATATAGAAAAGAAGAAGATTATAAGTGATTGGAAGCATTGAAGAGGGGTCTTACAATTGAATTAAGAGAGAAATTTGGTCTTACATTTCAAATTCTCTAAAATGGCCTAAAACTTAAGAAGGATAAGGCAATTAGGAGTGAAAACAATTGCAAGTGTGTTAATGGCCCATCTAATTGCATAAAACACAAAACTGAGACATGCATGTGGGTGTTAATCGACAAAAGACCTAGACACTAAATAGGACAAGAGAAGCTTGGTGGCTACATAAAGACAAAGATGAAAAACTAAAAGAGACTTGTTGTGGAAGGCTAGACAAAGGTGAGGGAGATCGTGAGCTTGGTGAGTTTTGGAGTGGAGAGTCATCTATGGTGGGCAGTTATCAACCTCTTATAAATCATTAACTGTAAAGCTTTAGTGGAGGCTTGGCTTAAAGAGTTAAGGACTAGACAAAAAGAAAACACAAAATAAAGGAATCAAAGAGGAGAGACAATGGAGCTTGGCTAGATCATGAGCATGAGAAGCTCTTCCATGTTGGGATGTTTTTGTTTTCTTCTTCACTTGGGAATGAAGCTCCTGTAGATATTGATTCATGGATGGCTGAGCTTGGAGTTAGTTCATTTAGATTTATGGTTGCTTTGGTTTTGATTTCCTATTAGTTTCAATCATTAATGTCGTGTTTTATGCATGTCCCCATTTCATTTTTTGGTTTTACTTTGCATGGTCGAGTGTTAGGTTGTATTTAGTCGTGTGTTATGCTTTAATAAACCATGTGTTTCATTTAGATTTTTGATCATTGTTTTACTTTCAAAAGTGAGTGATAATTTCAGATTTATTTTATTAATTATTAAGTTCTTTAAGGTTTTATTTCATATAGTTTCAATTATCCATAGAATGTTAGGTTCATTTATGATTCGTAGTTAGTTTTTATGCATGTTCTTAAGTTTTAATTAATTTAAATTTCAGTTTTTTAATTTTTAAATATGAAATTTTTATTTAAAGTGATAAATTAAGTCTTAGGTAATTAAGTTCCAGATAATTGCCTATTAGTTTAAGTAATTTAAATTTCCATTAGATAAAGTATTTAATGTTGATTTCTTTATTTAAAGTTAATTTTCCAACTTTTGTTTTAATTAATTAAATATGATTTATGTTCATTTAATCCTTGTTTGAAGTAGTTTGAATATGTGGAGCTAGTTCTTTTATGGGTTTGGAGATAGTAGTAGGATGAAAGGATAAAAATTGTGAGAATGGAGTTGAATTTATGCTTAATTTGGTCCTTATTTGTCTAGATTGATTTGGAACTTAGGTTAAATTTCAAGAATGAGGACTTATCTCTAGGCTAGATCACCCTTTAGGTAATTTTCTTATCCAAAATCTAGGGTTAAGCATGTGATATGTAGTAGTTCATAGTAATTCTCGAAAGTAGCAATAGGTTAGTTAAATTTATCAGGATACTTAATCAACTAACCTAGGATTCCATACTTTAGGTTACACTTTCCGAACTTGCAGGTTAGTGGCCTAAGTTAGTTATTCTTTAATACCTAAAGCATCTTCACTACTAAATCTAGAGAGCTTGCTCTAAGTTATAAATGGGGATAGGGGCATTTCTAGAGCTTGTTAAATTTTCCTAAGTTAGAGAAACTAAAGGTTTGAGAGCTTGTTCGAGCCTATAGGCTAACACAATGACTAGAGTACCTTTTATTTAGATTCAAGGATCAATGATCATCCCAAAATCCTAAAGATATCTCCAACTCACTTCATTGCTATTGTTATTTGTGTTTTCTAAATTTTCTTTTTGTTTGCCTCTTTATTTGTGTTCATTACATCTTAGATCATTTTTCTTTCATCCTTTCAAGGTGTTTTCTTTTCTTTTTGTTGGAACATTTGAAATAAAATTTACATCCCAACTCTCTGTGGTTCGACCCTAACTCACCATTACTGTATAGTTTGGATAGTTAGGAATTTATTATTTGATAGCTTACGACGAGCTCATCACTCACCAACTTTATTTCCACCTATTCTTACATAAAAAATGATTAGATGAAGAAGGTTAAATAGAGAAGAAAAAATATGAATTTTGAATTTCATGCACCCCCTTCTCCATATCCCCATTTTAGAACTTTCAACACCTACACATATGCTTTCTTATTATTGATCAAACATGCCTTAATCTAATTGATCCATGTGTTAGCTTTCAAAAAATTGCATATCGGTCCTTCTTTTCCTTCGCTTCCCACATTGGTCTATAATATTAACAATTAATTTCATTTCCCTAAGTCTTAATTTTCTAATATCATAAATTTCATGAAATTTGGTTAATTATTCTAAGAGTTATACCCAAAACGCTACAGGTTGTTCAAAAATAGGGATAGTAGCCATAACTCAACTTCAAGACAGAATTCCAAACCCTTAAACACTCAATAAAATTTTTGTTTCTTCATGAAAGTTTTAGATATATGTCTCTAGATTAATTTTCAATTAGAATGATCTAATTTTGAACTATATAGGACAATGTATGGCCAAATTACCGAGCTATGTTCATGTCAAAATGAACAGATTACCCAGTTACCCAAATCTTTTATACTACATACCATTATGTTAATTCATTTGTTATGTTCACTTCTTGATGCACCTTAAACATGCTATAATATTTCGAGGGTATATGTTAGGGCCTTACAAATAATCTTCTCCTTGTTCTCTTTCTTCCTCTACAGTTCTCTGAGTGATCCCTTGAGACTTTGCTCTTCTAACTCTATCTTTTGTCTTGCAATGTCTAAAAATTTTTCATCGGTTAATTCAATACCGTTTCTTGTGTTCTTTCTATTCATATCCCTACAAATACACAAAGAAAAGTATCAAAATCCTTAAATAAAAATAACCTAAACTGAACAAGATGCCAAAGCTACTATTCTTATGAAAAAAAATTGTTAATCATTTTGCAAACTATTAACATGTTTTATACCATAATACATGTGCAAAGGTCATAGATTTGTAGTAAAACAAATATCATTGATAAGTGTCTTTTTAGGTTATTTTTCTAGGTGGTTCTTAGGTGTTTTAAATGTTTCATTTTGTGTTTTATTTTTATTTTATTCATCTTTTTCTTCTTTGCATGGTCTTTGAAGTGCTTAAGTGTTTCTTTATTTTTTCTAATGTTTAAGGGTGGATTTTAAGCTTATTTAAGGGATAGTTTGATGCGCATTGTTGGTTGATTTCGCAAGTGTTAGGATTTTAGACGTGGATATTTTATAGGTGAGTTTGATGGCTTACTGGAAGACTTTTAGAGCTATGATGGTCATGGAAATTGCTGGAGAGGAAATCAAGATGTTATGAGTCTCCAATTCAAATTTCAAGTCAATCGGAGGTGCGGAGAAGAAGTTATGGAAAAAAGAGTGAAGGGTGCTTGAAGTTGCAGGAAATAGGCCAGGATCATGAAAAGTCGTGATCATGACAATCACTACTCGTGTGCTCTTTATCACGATCGTGACAGGCCACGATCATAGCAGCATGACTGATATCTGGATGAGTCAAACGCGGTATTTAAAGTATTTGGACCCTCCTTTGGACATATTTAAGGGCTTAAAACCCTAGGAACCTCCAACATTGATTAGGTAACATGCAAAAGACGTAAAGGGAGAGGTTTTTAGCGGCACCCAAAAGAAGAAAGCATCATCTTCTTGGGAAATCATCAAGACAACACAACACCCAAGTTTTCCATCTTTCTTAGAGTGAATAAAAGATATTCAAAGCTCCACCTAGTTTATTATTCTTTCTCTCTTTATTGCTTTTTAGAATGGAAAACATGATTGTTGATGGATTGTTGGTGATTATGAGTAGCTAAACATTTTTTAGGAGTTGTTCTTAAACTATTTTGTGGAACTTTTGCTTTGTGATTCAATGAATGGTTGTTTGTGATACGTATTAAGCTTAAACTTTGCAATAGACCGAGAGGGTGAGTTGGGTAATTATGTTGGGAAGTACAATGAGAGTTGGCTCCCAATAGACCTATACTTATTCAAGTTTTTGCAAGTAGTTGAAGAGAGATCTTAGCTATTCATTGAAAATTACTTATAAGATTGTTTAATATCTAGTTGAATGGTGAGAAAAAGTTAGTAAGGCTAGAGATAGCATAATTAATCCTAATCTATTTGGCTAGGGGCAAATAATTATACCTTGACAGAGGGTAATTAAGCATTAGAAAGTCTTGGGTAGAACAAAATTGGATCATTAAGTGAAGAGGGAAGCTAAATAGGGATAGAATGACTCCTAATCTTAAACCTTGGTTATCAAATTCTTGAACTTTGTCTCAATTGGCTATTATTACTAGTTTAACTTTTTTTTTCTAGTTAATAAATATCTAAAAATATTTATTAAACAAAGTAAAACCTAAATTAAGTGGTGAATAAACTCAATCATTGTAGGATTGATATCCGTTCTTCACCACAGGTTACGACTCATATACTTGTGGTTTTGAGTGTAAAACTAGTAGTTTGTTTCACAAATCAATAAGTTTTTGGCATTGTTACTGGGGATTCTTTTCTTTAGCATCTTGTTTAGTCTAGGTTACTTGGAATTAAGAGTTTTGATACTTTTTTCTTGTGTTTTTACAAGTGTATGACCACAAGGAGAACATGAAGATCTACCGAACTTAGTGAAGAGTTACCGGATATAACAAGGCACGAACAAGAATTAAGAAGAGCGAAACACTAGGAAAAGATACAACGAAATATGGCGGAAGAAGGAGAAGAAGGAGGAGCTGAGAGAACGTTGATGGATTTTATAAGGTCAAGTTTTAGCCCTAAAAGAGCTGCATGGCCCGCGGTTCAAGCAAACAATTTTGAGATCAGGCCTGGACTCCTTAACATACTTCAGAGTAGTGTGTAGTCTATATCAATTTTTTTTGAGATTTGTGATACTTTTAGGTTCAATGGAATGTCTGATGATGCTGTCAGGCTTGATTATTTCCATTCACTTTGAGGCAAAGGGCAAAGGCATGGTACAACTAGCTGAGCTAAACTCAGATTACGATATGGGAGTAAGCAGCCCAAGCATTCCTTGCCAAATATTTTCCCTTGACCAAGAAAATAAGGGTTATCAAGAAAATCATGACTTTTCAACAGCATAATGGCTCCTTATATGAAGTTTGGGAGAGGTTCAAAGAGTTGCAAAGGAGCTGGCAACACCACAATCTCATAAGAGAGTTCTTGCCACAGACGTTCTATAATGGAGTTACTTAAAACACTAGGAGGATTGTAGATACAACTGCTAGGGGATCCTTGATGAGGAAAACCATTTAGGTAACTCATGAACTTTTGGAAGAGTAGGGAAGTAATAGTTGTATGTGGTCAAGTGAGCAGAAAAACTTGTTGGATTGATTAGATTGTAAAACCAAAACTACTAGTTTTATGGTCAAAACTGCAAGTATACGGATCGTACTTATAGTAAAGCGTAGATATCGATCTCACAAGGATTGTGTAAGCCCTATGGCACCCAAGAGGGGGGTGAATTGGGTATTAAAATTTTTCACAAACTCAAACTAGCAACCTAATTCAATTGACAAACTAAATGCAATCACTAAACCAAGATTCAACCTAATATGGAATGTTAATACAAATATCAAAAAAAATTAAATAAGTAGAGTTTAAAGGAAGACACAAGGCAATTTTAAATAAGTTAACCTACCCCAAAGATAGGCTACATCTCCTTTCCAACTACTTGTTGGATGATTCTATACTAACCAATCAAAACAAGTACAATCTTTTTCAAGATAAAGAGTAACCTTTACAATCCTATTTTCCTAGGGTGAAGAGTAACCCAACAACCACAATCTTATTATAAGGTCAAGAGGAACATATCCCAAATCTTTTCAAGGCAAAGAGTAGCCTATACAATTCATAAGATATCAAAGTAATCAATTTCCCCCAATTCAAGTAACCGAATACACCTTGAAAGGTGTTTCATTTAATGGATAATTAAACTAAGGGCTTTAGCTTTCAATGAGTGATATGAACAAGTAATAACAACCTTGAAAGACTAAACAAACTTAGTATGGCAGAAATCAAACATAAAAACGTGTATATGATTAAGAAATATGATCTAGATAATAAAATAACAAATTCAGGACAGTTTAAGCACTCAATGAATATTCAGCTCAAACTACAAATATAAGTGCTTAAAAATCAAACTAAAAATACTAGAGCACTCTTGACAACTTATGTGAAATAACAGTAATAATTTTATGCACCCAGAATTGATTTATGTGATGAAACTCGTGATCAAATGAAAAACACCCAAAACTGGACAGTTTTGATGTCTTAACAAACTAATGCACACAAATGATCAAATATTCAACCAAAAATTCGAAACTTAGTGCAATATGATTCCTAAGAACTTAAACAAATAGAAAACAATAATAACAAACACAAAGAAATAGGTTAAGCATATTGAAATCGGATTCAAACTTAAAACAGTGCAAGCAGATGCTATCTTGAAGTGTATGAAGTTTCTAGCTCAAAGATAGCCTAAACAGGTCTTAAAAATTAGAAACTAAGTTCAACCACAATCTAGAGACCTTAAGAAAACTAAAAACTCAAACAACAAGATTTTAGAAATAGGTTTGGGCACCTGGAATTGAGATTTAATATAGAACAGTCTCAACAGAGATAGTTTTGATATAATGACAAGTTCTAGCTCTAATCTGTTGAAATAACACTTCTAAAATGTAAAAGATAGATCGATTAAACTCGTAGACACTCAAGAAATATATTAAACACCAATTCCCACACACAAAAACACAATTCGATAGCAAAAGATTGAAATTAAATAAGTGTAGTAAGGAAGTGTACAGTTTGAAGCTTTTGACGAATTCAGATGGTTCAATCTATTTTTAGAGTGTCTAATGTATTGTAATTTATTTCTGTTGGGTATATATAGTGTTAGGAGGCCAAAGGAGGGTTTGGAAAGGGTTTATAGATGTTAGGAAGGAGACAAAAAGCATAAGACCCAAAAGGGGAAAACTAGACACTGGGTTCTGACCATATAACGACACCTTCTGCGGGATACAACGGCCTCATTGAGCTTAAGAACAGTCCGTCGTTACTGCCTTCTAGAGACAGGGTACAATGGCACTCAAGCATGGTGCCGTTGTGGATGAACAACCCGCCGTTAATGTCTAGAAAATACAAAAAATTTTGCACAATTGATTCCAAACAATTCCGAACAAGTTCCTAATGATAATTAACACTTCAAACACCTTTGAAATCATGTGTTAAAGCTATATGAATGATCAAATAACTTAAAACAATTCAAGCACAAGTTTTGGCCTATGAATTGAGATAATATGCACTTTTGAAACTTCAAATGCAATGCATGATCAAACTTAAGCCCTTAGGTCATTTGAACAGTAAGTAAAACTTACATACATATTTGAAACAACCTATTTAAGGTCTTGAAACTTCCAATTCATTTGAATTGCCATTATCTTTAATTTTGACCTTCAAACTCCAACCTTTTCATAATGGATTCTTTTTGAAACATACCTATCTTTAAGATTAACACTATAAACTCAAACCACTAGTGATTAAGCCTGTTTTGTTATCATTAAAACCAAGATTGGAACCTCTCTTGGTTAAACAATCTCCCCCTTTTTTATGATGACAAAACATGTGATATTATGACAAAACCAAAATACAATTCAACAACAATATTCATATATGCCAACCATCAAAGTCATATCATATCATAAAGGAATAAAAAACCAACAATTTCAACCTAAGCTCCCCCTTAGTTTATGTAATCAAAGCTCCCCCTAAATTCATGCATTTTGGTATTTTAAACTCCCCCTTAGTATATGCATTGACATAAAACATATGTAGGAGTAATTGATCATTAAAGAAACACACATAGGCATGTACCCTTAATGATTAACTCCATGTTAATGATCAATATCACACAAGCACACCAAATATCACACATATTTCTCCCCCTTTTTGACATCATTAAAAATATTGAAAAACATGTATGAAAAACACATAAAAACTTGAAAAGCATGCATAAACACAAACAAAGGAAGTAAAGCATGTAGAAATAAAGAAACACATAGAAATCATAAAGATGCACCATCAATCATGCCTAGTTCTCTTCTAATCATAACGAAACACGAAAACTGTCTTACTAGATGATGCTCCATTGTATCCTAGACCATGTTTGTCATCAGCCATCTTTTGAACACTTAGCATTATTTCTAGCTTTTCTTTACCTTTTGTAAATCTCGATAGAGATTCGACTTCATTCTTTAAGGATAATTTTTGTTTAATAGTTCATCATTATCTTTAGTCATTGATTCTAGGTCCTTCATAAGGTTATCATTTTCTATTTTATATTCATCCATTATTTTTATAGATTCTAAGCTTTTATCATGCAAGCACTTCTTTTTCTTAGCCAAGTCTCCCACAAAATCCAACAGTTCTTCATAAGTTTACTCAACCTCAACTTCATCAATTGAGTTAGGAGTACTGATCTCATTATGATCTCCAAAACACGTGCTAGCTATCTCTTCTTTTTCCAATTCGCTTGACTCACTCCATGCCACCTTTAATGATTTATTTTTGTAACTATTATTTTCCTTCCTTTTCTTCTTTTCTTCCTTTTTGCTTTCTTGAAGGTGTGTTCAGTGCAACCTCAAGTGTCCTTTTTCACCACACTCAAAGGATGTTACATTTGATAATTTGGTTTTATAATACTTACCTTCCTTTCTTTGGATTAGAGCTTTTCTTCAAATGAGCTTCCTTATACTTCTTGTGATGAGCGTTACGGATTCTTCTTCACCACTTCCATAAGATGATTCTTTATTCTCATTTTCATCTTTCTTTGTTGCTTTGAAGGAGATGTTCTTCTTTTTTGGTCTAATTTATTCTTGAGCATCTTTTAGTACCATCTCATAGGTGAGTAGAGAACCAATCAGCTCTTCAAGTGATAAAACATTGAGATCCTTTGTTTCTTATATCATCATCACCTTATGTTCCCACGTCTTTGGTAGAGATATCAAGATTTTCCTAGCAAGCTCAACATTAGAGTAGGTCTTGCCTAAAACCTTTAAAGCACTAGCAATATTATTAAAGCGAACATACATTAAATAAATGTTTTCATCTTAAATCATCTTAAATAGTTAAAATTGGAGAGTGAGCATGCTAAGTTTTGTTTCCTTTACCTGATTTGTGCCTTTATGTGTCATTTTTAAATTGCGTCAACTATCATAGGTAGATTCACATATAGAAACTCTGTTAAATTCTTCTATGCTTAATTCACAAAATAAAACATGCATAACTCTACTTTTTAGAGACACTAACCTCTTTTCTTCAATATTTAGCTCATTCTCGTATTTGAGCACTACTTTATTTCCTAACAGCTTTGAAGGTAAGCTAGTTTTTTTAGAGACATATAACCATAGATCCACACTTTCACTTCTCAAGAAATGTCTCATTCTAGCCTTCTAATTCAAATAGTTTTTTCCATAAAAATAGGGTGCTCTGTGTGTATTATGACCTTTTAGATCAGAAGAGGAAGCAAAGCTATTCATTTGTGTCATATGACCTTTACTTACTAATTCGTTGGAATTAAGCCTATGTGAGAGCTCGCTCTGATATCAATTATTGGGTTTGTTATGGCACTAAGAGGGAGAGGTGAATTAGAGTTTAGAAATTCTTATATAAATCTAGTAAATAAAGAATGCAAAAGTTTAAGTAATTTCACCCAATCAGATAGAATGTAATAATATAAGTGCAGAAAAGTAAAAGAGTAGAGAAACAAAGAGGTGCATCGTGATTTATTATAGTCCAGAACTGTCCACTTGCTTGTAATCCAGTCCCTAACACCACTATTGAGATTTCTTTCTTATTATAATTCCAACAAGAATACAATGTTTGAATCAATCCCTTTTACAGGCTAAAGGAGAACCTTTCACTCAATTCTTTTTCCTAAGCTTAAGAATAACCTCTCAAATTCTCATAAAAAGAATAAACTGAAAATTTACTTAACTTGATTTCACTTGGTAAATAAAAAGAGGCTTTTTAATAGAGTGATACATAATAGAGAAATATTTAAAGAGCCTTCACAAAAAATTGAAACTCAAGAGTAAGAGATTAATACTCAAAAAGAAATTCATATAAACACTTGATAAAATAATTAGCAGAATGCTTCCAAATAATAAACCTCAATAAACCTTTTATAAAACCCTTAAAATAGCTCTCGTGTATACTTGCTTTTTCAGTTTAAAAAGACCATACTTACACAACAAAAGAACACTTTATTTATACTTGTCCCTCTTTACTTATCCCTTGTATAATGGTAGTATTTTTATTGTCTAACGAGCAAAAAGCAACGTTTCAAAACTTAAATATTTTGTCCGTTGTACAATCTTGTAAGAAATCCATTTATTCACAACATTTGCTATATTTGATCGATCTATGTGATGGTTCGATCGACTGATCCTTCGTCTTATCATTCGGTCAATCATCCCAAGCCATTCGGTTGATCGATAGACGTTCGTCTATCATTCAGTCAACTAACCCAAGTCATTCAGTCGACCGACCTAGCTCATTCAGTTGATTGACCTAAAACCAAAAACCCAAATGAGACATGCATTCTGATTTCAACATAATTCTTTTCCTAATGTCATACTTTCTAACAGCAATCTTAAACATCAAGAGGAACAAAGATCAAATAAACAAGCCTATAGATTATGTACTTATATGCATATTCTAAGAATGTGTACATGAATGTTAATTTATAGTCCTCTTAATAAAACAAAAAACAAAACCAAGTAAGATTTACATTTAAACGTATTTAAGCTTATTTCTTCAATCTTAAATCTTTATGCAGTTCTTCATTTCCAACCTTTGAGATTCTTTTATTGATTGTCTTGAACTTTATCCAACCTATCTTTCAAACATACTCGTAAAACACAAATATTAACAATATAGTTTATTTTTTCATTACTAAAATAAGGTGGAACCATCCTTGAGTCAACATAGATCTCCTTCACAAAATGGAGTTATTTAAAGGGAAAAAAAAAGAACCTTGAAAGAAATGACTAGAACAACATTGAATGAATATTATGTTCGTAATTATTTTTAGGTAGAAGTTGTTACATGTGCATGTCATATATCCAATAAGTCCTACATAAGGCCTTACATAGATAAAAACATCATATGAACTTTGGTATGGTAAGAAACCCAAAGTGAGTTATTTCAAAGTGTTTGGTTATGAATGCTTTATTTTGAATACTAGAGATAATTTGGGTAAATTTTATGCTAAATCGAAAGAAGGTATATTTGTTGGCTATTCTTTCACTAGTAAAGCTTATGGGGTGTTTAACAAAAGAACTATGATGATGGAAGAAATAATGCATATTGAATTTGATGAATCTAATCCATATAATGTTAAGAAGAGTGTTGATGACAATTACTTAGACTTGAGTAAGGGTATGGAGAACTTAGGGTTGGGATAACTTTAAGAAGACACCTTAAATATCCAACCTTTACTATGTGAGCCTATTATTAAACCAAGTCAGGTTAGGAGAGATGAGAGCTTACTTAAAGAGTGGAGATTTAAGCAAGACAATCCCTCCAACCAAATTCATAGGTGAAGTAGGAAAAGGAGTAGCAACTACATCAACCTTTAGAGATTTATCTCATATGGAATTTATTTCCAACATCTAGCCTAAAACTAAAAACAAAAGCCTTAGGTGATGAGAGTTAGACTTTAGCCATGAATTAAAAGTTGATCAATTTGAAAGATTAAGATGTGGAACTTAGTACCTAAGCCTAATGATCATCAAACTATTAGTACCAAGTAGGTATTTAGAAATAAACTTGATGGAAATGAAAACATTGTGAGAAATAAAGCTAGATTAGTAGCAAAAGGTTATCACTAAGAAGAAGGGTTTAATCATAAAGAGACTTTGAACCCATAGCAAGATTAAAAGATAAAGAATTTTGCTTGCTTTTGCTTTTTATATGAGTTTTAAACCTTGTCAAATGGATGTTAAAAGTGCTTTATTAAATGGTTTTATTCAAAACAAGTTATATGTAGAACAACTTCTTGGTTTTGAAAATCATGATACATCCGAACATGTTTGCAACTTGATAAAGCTTTGTATGGTTTGAATCAAGCTCCTACACCTTAGTATGATAGATTGAGTACCTTTATTCATCAAAATGGATTTTCCAAAGGAAAAGTTGATACTACCTTGTTTACAAAGAAAGAAAAAAATGATTTGTTGATTTTTTAAATTTATGTAGACAACATTATATTTGGTGCTACAAATGATGTTTTATGTCAAGAGTTTTCAAAATGTATAAGCAGGGAATTTGATATGTGCATGATGGGTAACTTAAATTTCTTTCCTGGACTTCAAATCAAGCAAATGAGGGATGGGATCTTCATCAACCAATCAAAGCACATAAAAGAGCTACTCAAGTTATTTGGAATGAGTCAAACAAAACCACTAGACACACTAATGACCGTCACCACAAAGTTAGATAAAGATGAAGAAGGTATGCTAGTAGATGTCAAGCAATATAGAGGTATGATTAGTGGCTTATTATATTTGACTACTAGTAGACCCAATATTATCTTTAGTATGTGTTTGTGTGCTAGATTTCATCCTAGTCCTAGAGAGTCTCATTTATTGGTTGTTAAGAAAATTTTGGGATATTTGACCGGTTCATCATCTTTAGATTTCTGGTATCCTAGAAATGCATTCATTGAGTTAGTTGGTTAACCAGAAATGAATTATGCCAGTAGTTTATTAGATGGAAAAATTACATCTAGAACCTGTCAATTTCTAGGTCATACATTAGTTTCATGATTTAGAAAGAAGCAAAATTTAGTGGCTTAATCTACCGCTAAAGTGGAATATGTAGCGAGTGGTAGCTGTTGTACACAAGTACTTTGGGCAACGACTTAGAGGTTAGGGTATGGAGATTACAAAAATTCATATTAAGTGTGATAACGCTAGTACCATTTTCCTAACTAAGAACCCAATTCAACTTTCAAACATTAATTATATTGAGATAAGATATAATTTTATAAGAGATCGTGTACATATTGGTGATATTGAATTGGAGTTTGTAGATACTCAACACTAATTAGCCGGCATCTTTACTAAACCAATGAATGAGGATAGATTTTTCATGATAAGAGAGAATTAGGACCTTTAACGACATTCACCTGGACATTGGGAGCATTTCTACCAGTGTAATCATACTTTCTCTGGAACTTCACATCCTAAACACAAATTAAAGGGATTAGTCAGTTGATTTGTTTTACTAATGCTTTTCTATTTTGCAGGATGTTCTTTCTTGTCACGTTCTGCAGGTTGATTGACTCTCCCCTAGCAAACAGTTTATCTTCCCTAACCCTATTTTGGCGAATTGGTTGGTCTTTCAACCTTCCATCCTGGATTGCCTACTCTCTCAATCTCCTAGTGGAAAGAGCTTCACCTCTTCTCATCTCCTGGTGAAAAATATCAAGTCTAGGAAATTAATCATCTTCCCCTCCAGGTGCTGCTATCAACATCCCCCTAATCCCTATGAGAATTCTGGATGACACTTCAATTTTGAAACCATGCAGCGTGCTCTATTCATTCAATTATCTCCTCCGGGACCTCTCTTACTTAGGTTCATTTACGTCTATCAACCTTGCCTCTGTTGGAAAAATCCCTCACTTCCCTTCCATGAGAAGCAATCCAGAGGCTTCTCTCCTCAACTCATTCAGTTTATTCTTGAGTTGTCTTTCGATTGGTCTTTGAATTCTAGTTCTGGCTATTTTGCTTTCCTTTCCTTTTGATGCTAGTTTCTTTGTTTGCTTTAGCTTCAAGCTTTGTTTTGACGTAAGCTTTAGTCTTTTTTTTTATTAAAGAATAGCTTCTCTTTGTTTTCTTGGTTTGTACAAAACTTTTTTGATTTATTTAATCTTCTTTACCGATTTACCAAAAAAAAAAACATTTATGCACTTCTTCAAAATTTTCAAAACTTCCAAAATCATTTTTTTACAAAACTTGTCTTAAAAAAGTCAAAAAAGTTCTCCATAAAGCTTTTAATGATCAAGAACCTTCAATTAAACCAAAAAAAAAAATCAAAATGTCTTAGTCTATAAAACTTTATGCAAAATTTTGAAAACTTCCAAAAATTGAAAACTTTCAAAAATTTTTAAAGTTTTCCAACCTTAACTATCTCGATCTCGATCTCTTCTCTAATTTGTTCTTCTTTTCAATTAATTCATTCTTTAACTTCAAAAATGCAAATTATTTTAGCTTCAATAGTGCTCTTACATATAATCCAAATTCCTCTTTTAAATTACACCAATAAAATAAACAATTTATTGAATCAAGGGTGGTTCCAACTTGTAGTTTCAATGATGATAAAACATATTTATTGCTAATAGCTTGTTTTGATCATGTAATTAAAAATATAGGAATTTGGATGATGTTCATGAACACTCTTGGAGCTTAAACAAGATAAATTTAAACGAAATTTGGAGTTAAAAATGAAATTAATTCATAAAGAAAATGAGAACTGTGAAGCAAACAATAAAGCAAGGATCAGGTGATGGATAAAGATCAAAACCAAGAAGAAGATTAAATAGTTTTATGTTTATATCATTGTTTGTAAATCTTTCATTGATCTTCTTCATGACTTAAGGCTTAATGTTATAATAATTATTTAGATCTAGGATTTTTGCATAAAATGTTTACATGATCATTACATTATATATTAGTTTTTTGAATGTTTCATAATCAATAAGAATTTGGTGAAAGCTCTTAAGGAATACCATATCGATGCATCAAAATGTTTTATAGAAGTATTTGAGTTTTTTTAGTATGTTAGAGAATGTTGAAGTGTTGCGGGCTATATAAAAGCAAAATCAATGTAATTCTAACCTTGACCAAATCAAAGGTAAGTGCATCTTGTCAAAAATTAGTATAAAATGGTAAGAAATTAAGTATTGTACCATATGGACCACATGGAAAAATATCAAATTAAATAATTCGCAAATACTCAAAAAATAAAAGTTTTGAATGATGAGAATAAGAATTTAAAGCTAACAATTGGCGAAATACTAAAAATGAAACTCAACAATGCTTAATGAATAGAACTTATCCAAAAGTACTAATTGGTCAAGGTTTCAGATTTCAATGGTTACTCATGTAAAAGTGTGTGGTGGGTGATTTATGACCTACTTCACGTAATCAAGATATTGCTAATGGTCATAGACACATCTTATCTATTTTAAACTCAAAATACCTATTTGGTCTATAAGTAACTTGGAATAAAAGGCGTGAATACTAAGAAGCTTATATCTAAGTTCATTAAATTTAAGAATCCTCAACCATAACTCTAAGGTTTGGTTTACTCTTAGATTCAATTATATTGCATAATTAAGTTTTCAATAATTAAAACCTAATGTTTATGGAATTTCTAATTATCTAATGCTCCAATCTATGTAAGCAAGCTAAATTGGAAGAAATAAGCACTCAATTGATGTAAAAATCCATTCACTGCTTCTGTCCATAACCTAAATACTCTTATAACCTCATCCAAAATAGATTACTCACACATATTAATTAATAAAAACCAAGAATAAATCAAAGAATATCCATTGAATAGAATGAGTGTAAGGAGTCAATATAAATGGAAAAATGAAAATAACAAAGCCCAACATAAAGATGGTTAATCCCTACTGAATTTTATGTATTCCAGTCACTTGCAGGCTCCTTCAGACCAATTCACCAAGCAAATTTAGATTGAAAAGAAAACAAAGGAAAACTAGAGAAAAACCTATATAGATGAGTGTTTGATTGATCTAAAACTATTCTAATCTACCTAAAGAACACAAAGATTATGTTTATAGATCCCCTATCATGATTGCTAGGTTTTTGAGAATTTTTTAAAGTAATTTGATCAAGTTTTTCCTTAAAAACCATAAATATAATGCGTACAATGATTTAAACGATGGTTATTTTACTACTCAAAGATGTCATTTAAGTATCACTATTTTAGTTCCAAAATTAGGCATCAATACAGCTGTTCATCCTTTAATGACACCGTTATGCATCTATAGGGACCATCATTGATGGTTTTTCATGTATCTCCCTTGCTCCTTTTTTGCTATAATTTGCCCCAAATTCAATCCATAGGCTCCAAGATCATCACAAACCTAAAAGTTAGGAAATAGAGTTCCCAAATGATGCAATTAATGCATCAAATGGCTAAAAACACAACATATCATGCCTTGAAACCAATGTAGTTTTCCCATTAACATAGACTTAAGTTTTTTAAGAGAAAATTATCTTGAGATGTTTGAAAAGTTCTGAAAATTGTTTAAAATTTTTTGAATTACATATGCAATGCAATAGTACTTAAGGGATTGGAAGTTTTGTAAATTTTGAAAAAGTACTTAAATCATCATAGACCAACTTATAATTAATTTTGATCTTAATTGAATGGCCTTGATTGTCAAAATCACTTTGGGAATGTTTTGAAACTTGTGTGTATTGGTTTTCAAGTGAAAGGACTTATTTTGAAATGTTTGGAAGTTGTTTGGAATGAAAAGTTTCAAAATGTGCATAAAGTTACATTGATCAATACGTTTTATGTTTTTAGGTTTAAATTGATGAGTCTTGATCATTAAAATCTTTTTGGGTAACATTTTGAACTTGGTTGAATTTGTTTGACATGAAAGAAATTAGTTTGGGAGTGTTTTGTTCAAGTTTTGATGTGATTATATAATATAAAAACTAGATGGAGCACGAGTCAACCCTTATTAGAGAATTGATCAAGGTTAATCAGAATGCATAGAGTAGTTGACCAGTGACTGTTTGACCATTCAAAGGCATTAGTCGACTAGGAGAGCCTGCTGATGGCATGACGACTATTTTTTTTTCTTGTGTCTAGTGGAATTTTTAGTGAGTCTAATGGTTAATTTGAGTTTATAAAATTTTTTTGAGCTTATAAAGGTTATAAATAAGAGTCCCAAGTGTTATGAAATAATCTTTATGCATCTTTAGTGAATGTTTATAAGTAAAATGAATTTTTAGGTTAGTTTAAGATAAGGTTTTTAAGTTGATTGAGTTTGAGAGGAAGTGGTGAGTTTTCAAGCTTACATATATTGATTCATTGAGCCCTTTTACATCATTTTGTTCAAATAAGATAGAGTTATTATATTTTTATCTTTGATCTTAGTTTGAATTGGGTTGGGGCTTGTGTTTTAAATTTTGTTATTAAGATTGAGATCATCGTAAAAGGGTTAGTCTTCTTCCTCTAAAAAGTAAGATTTGTTAAAGATAAGTCTTCACCTATTAAAGTAAGATTGTTGGTTCCCCTTTGCCTTCGAAAGAAAAATTTGTAAAGGTTTCTCTTTAACCTAAGGAATATTGTTTAATATTGAAATTTCTAAGTAGGATCATGGAGACTGGATGTAGGCAAAGGGTTAGCTTGTTAAACCACCATAAAAATTCAATTTGCAGTTTCTATCCCTATCCTCTTTAATTTATGTAATATTCTATTTGTAATTGAATTGGAACCATATTTGAATTTAGTTGGCATTATCATCATCATTATAAGTTGAATAATAGTTAAGGACTGCACCATTTACAAAAATTGGTTTTAAGTTTAGAAATTTTCAAACACCTAATTCCATCCCCTAATAATCATAGGTGCCATATTAAGGCTTATATGTGGTATTAGAGCTAGTCTCTTTTAGTGCTTAAATGTCTAACAAAATTAATGAATAAATATCAATATGTCATATTTGATTGTTTCATTGAATCGAGAGGGATCATATTTGAATAAAAGCATTTGTAATTTATGGAAATGACTTTTTATTCAAAAAATTGATAAGAGACTTTTTTCTAATGGGTAAAAGTGTATATTTCTGGGAAATTGTGTCCAATGGTTCTTTTATTCCCACCAAAGTGATAAAGGATCAAAGAGTTTATAAATTAGAAAAAGAATGGGATGGTTATGAATAGGATTTAGTGTCTTTAAATAGTTTTAGTTTGCAAATTTAACTTTGTGCATTAGATGGAAGTATATTTAATAAAGTTTTAATGTGTAAAGCAACTAATGGGATTTGGTGTATATTAGAACCTATTTATTATGATGGTGATCACTTTAATTAAAAGAAGAAACAGAAAGTGGAAGACGAGTTGGCAAACATGTGCTTGATGACTAACAATGATGATGACGTACCCTCCTCCTCAAATTATTTTAATAATGATGATGATTATGATGAACTTTCTTATGATGAATTAGTTAAATGTTTTAGGACTATAAACTTAAAAAGGAAGAAATTTTCTTCTAAATCTGCTTTCATAATTTAGTGGGGTCTAAGGCAAAAGAATGAATCCGTCAAAGAGCCTCTCTAGTTGTAGAAAATATAAACAACTAGTCCCTGGAGTTTCAGCAGTGTCAGGATTCTCAATTTTTCGATGTGCATATAGTGCCTACAACATGTAGCTGATAAATAAGAAAGGCAGATATATATCAAATGTATAGTGAGCCAAGTTAGTGCTGAAGTGTGATTGGGGGAGTTCCCGTTGTAGTGCTATTCCCAGCCTAGCCCTGTCCTTCCTATCTTGCTTGTACCTTCAATCAAAAGAATTAAAGAACAGATATGGCTGGAGGGTTCGGTAGACCGAACACCTTTGAATCATTATGGTGGTGACATGAAGCTCCTTACCCATTGAATTAAAGCATCCATCCCAGTCAAAAAAATTCTCTTACAAATCTAGTGATAGATAAGATACACATACAACTAAAATTATTCTTATTTCCCCAACTCCTATCGTCATTGATCTAACTATTTCATGCATGCGGGGTTATCTAAGCTTGAGAAGGGAGGTCTTAGGATCATGAACTTGAAAAAGAAGAAACTTTCTTCTAAGGAAACATTAAAGCTACTAAATTAATGTATATATGAGAATGAAAAGTTGAAGAATGAATTATATGATATGGTAGAATCTAGGAGTATGGAAGTTGTCAATAATGACAGCATGAATAAGTTAGTACACGAAAATGAGGCACTGAAGAAGGAGATCTATAATCTTAAACAATTATTTTCAAAATCCACTCAAGGAACTGAAAAATTAGTGGCCATACTGGAAAATCAAAAGAACTTCAACGAATGATAGAACAACTTTTGTGAAGGGACTCAGTTTTACTAATGGAAGTACATCAACATATGAAAAAACAACTTTTTTAAAGGGAAATAACTTAGATGATGACAATGCACCTAGGCACTCATTTGAAAATGTAGCATCATCTTCTAGATCCCAAGCTAGGAAAATTCATTATTCATTCATATATGCATCGAGGATAAAATCTAGGAAGGAAATGCATACAAATAAAAATAATCACAATTTTTATTGAAACACACAATCACAATATGATGCATTTAGGCCACTTAAAAGGAAAAGAGGTCCAACACATTTTCATACACCTTAGAAGCATGTACACAATACTAAAAATATATCACATCCATATCTTAGGTCCTTAATTTATTAAAGGAAGGTTAGGCATATTTTTGTGTCTCAAATAAGACAAAATGGCATGATTCATGTTCAAACCACATATATGCATGAATGTAATCATAAGAACATGCCTTACACATATCTAGGGTCTTATTATCATCATCTTATTAGAGCATAAAATAAAAGAAAACCTTAGAATGCACTTGAACATAAAAATTATAGGAATCATTATCATTCATGCAATGCTTATTTCACATGCTATTTTGTGGTAATTTTGGTCATATATAGAAAAAAATTTTAACAAATATTTAAAAAAACATTAAAAATATTTGTTGAGAAAGGTTTTTAAGCTAATCCCTAATGATCTAAATTATTATGTTTACCTAAAACATATAGATTTCTTAATTTTATAGGTAAACATCAATTGGTATCAAATGAATGCTAAGTGAGAAAGCAATAAGTGGTATCTCTAACTTTTACATGGAAAAGAAAAAATCACTAAGAGCCTCATATGAGCCAATCAAGCAAGCACATTATTGAACCAAGTGAGAAAAAAAAAAGAGGTAATCATTGGGGATATATAAAAGAGGTACATATTGTTCTTACATTGACAACATTTTAGGTTATTGGCTTCACATGCTGAGAAGTTGACTTAACATATATTTTTGTGTAGAAATAATTGTTGCATATGCCTAAGAACTCATGAATTGTATTTTTTAATACATAATATGTGTAATATGTGTTTTTGATGCATAATATGAACAATATGGGATAAGGTGTGTTTTTAAAATATATTAATGCAAAATATGTTTTTTTATTCATTTTATATGTTAAACCCCCTTCGTGATTTATTTTCCCAACTTATATTGTTGTATATATTTAGTGCGAGTATAATTTGTTATAATAAATGAATAAAGGGGAAGTGAGGTTTATATGATAAATATATATGATGTTTAGATCTAGGGAAAGAAATAAGTGAATTGAAAAAATATTTTTGCAAGGTTAGGATATTTGGGAATTATTGATGGAAAGTTTTCAACGTCATGCTTTAGGTATGTTTTTGTCAATCTTGTGATTTTGCTTCATAACAATTGGTATTTTTATGTAATGGTGCATTTTTTTAAAAGTCTTTTGTGAACTCATCGACAATAATTGGTATCAAAAAGTTGT
>JAOXYD010000003.1:9251190-9265482 GCA_028565735.1 Pinacopodium congolense | reverse complement strand
TTACATAATAAACATAATGAATCTTTGAAATTGATAAAAGAATATAAATTAGAAAATGAAGGTCTTATGATAGATTTAGACTCGATCAGCGAGGATAACGATGAACTAATAAATTAAAATGGAGCATTAAAGAAAGAGGTTAAATCTCTTAAAGAATCACTTGCAAAATTTACAAAGAGAAATGAGAAATTAAAAACTATATTATGTACTCAAAAATAGGAAAGGATAAATATAGTATAGGCTATAGTAATGAAAAAGGGAATAACTTAGAATATGAATGTACTCATAAGAATGTTTAAAATGCATCTTTTAATAGACTTAATCTAGGCCCTATGCTTACATGTATACACCTAAGCCTAGACATTTTCAGCAACATCAATTTGATGGTAGAATATTTTTCTCATAACTTAAGTAAACTTCCAACAAAAGTTTCAAAATGGATTTAGGCCTAAAAATGGTTATAGGAATTCATATAAGACTTGTATTCCAGTGTTTTGAACTTATTTCAGTTATCATGGACATGTATCTCGTTTTTGCTATGATAGACTTAATTTCACCAAGAGGTAGAGATAGGTATACAACTAACAGTTAAGGACCCAAGATGATGTGGGTACTTAATTCTATATAAATCTTTTGTTTTGTAGGAGCTAAGAAGAAAAATAAACGGTATATGGATAGTGGTTATTTACGATACGTGATCGGTAACCCATCATATTTTATAGCCTTCAAGAGAAAGGATGGAGAAATTATAACGTTTAGATATAATGCCAAGGGTAAGGTAATTGTCATTAGAAAAGTTGGTAAGAATAGTTATCCTTTAATTGATAATGTATTAATTGTTGATAGTTTGAAATATAATCTTTTAAGTGTTATTTAATTATACGATAAGGATTATAAAGTATGTTTTGAAGGTAATAAATGTGTTGTTTCAAATTTAAATGATAGTAGTAATATTTTCTTAGGAAAAAGAGATGGTAATATTTATGTTATTAATTTAGATGACATTAATCTTAAAAATAAGTGCTTAGTTTCTTTTAAAGAAAACACATGGATTTGGTATAGAATGCTTAGACACACTAGCATAGATGTATTATCAAAATTTAATTCCAAGCAACCCATGAATGGACTTCCAAGCATAAAATATGAGAAGGACAAAATTTGTGGAGTATGACAAATGAAAAAACAAGGAGTTCATTTCCAAGCAAGAAATTAGTAACCACTTTTAAACCTCTTGAGCTTTTACATATGGATTTATTTGGTCTTATTAGAGTAGCTAGTTTAGGTGTTAAAATATATGCTTTTGTTATCTTTGATGATTCTAGTAGATTTATTAGTTGTTAGCTTTTAGTTCTAAAGATGAATATTTTAAATCATTTTTTAATTTTGCTAAAAATATTTAAAATGAAAAAGATTTATCAATTGCATCTATTATGAGTGATCATGGTAGATAATTTGATAATAACTTATTTGAATCATTTTGTAAAGAGTATAGTATTTTACATAATTGTTCAGCTCCTATGACTCCCTAACAAAATGGTGTAATAGAAAAAAAAGGACTTTACAGAAAATGGCTAGAATTATGATTAATGAATATGATTTATCTAAATATTTTGAGTTAAATTCGTAGCTTGTGTATGTTATATAATTAATAGAGTTAACATTCGGTATAAAATGGATAAAACTCCTTATGAAAATTGAAAAGATAAAAACCTGAAATTAGCCATTTTAGAGTCTTTAGTTGTAAGTGTTATATTTTGAACAATAAGAATAGCCTAGGAAAATTTGGTTCTAAAACTGATGAAGACATATTTTTAGGCTACTTTTTAACTAGTAAGGATTTATGTTTAACAAAAGAATTTATATTGTGAATGTTGTTTTTTTATCAAACTAACCCTTTTAAAAGTAAGAATTTTTTTTAAAAAAAATGATGATGTATGAATTTCCAAGGATTTAGAAAAGCTATCACTTGAAGAAAAGGATGAAGGTCGAACCTCTCAAGAGCTAATCGTTGAATCAAGGGAAGAAAGGAAGGATAAAGAGTTATCAAGAAATAGGAAATATAAGAAGGATAATCCCTCCAACTAAATAATTGGTGACATTCAATAAGGGGTAACTACTCATTATCATTTGAATTTATCGCATCTTAATTTTACGTCTAAAAGTGAACCTAAGACTATTGAAGAAGCTTTTGATGATGAAAATTGGGTTTTGACTATGAATGAAGAATTAAATCAATTTGAAACAAATAAAATTTAGAGCTTAGTACCTAGGCCTCAAGATTATCTAATAATAGGTACTAAATGGGTGTTTAAGAACAAATTAGATGAATAAGGAAACATAGTTATAAATAAGGCAAGATTAATTGCTAAAGGATATAACCAAGAAGAAAAAATCAATTATAATGAAACTTTTTCCCCTATAGCAAGATTAGAAGTCATTGGAATTTTACTTGCATTTGCATCTTACATGAGTTTTAAATTATTTCAAATAGAAGTTAAAATTACATTTTTTAATGGCTTTATACAAAAAGGAGTTTATGTTAAACAACCTACCTATTTTGAAAGACATGATACACCTAAACATGTTTTTAAATTGGTTAAAGCATTATATGACTTAAAATAGGCACCTAAGGCATGGTATGATAGATTAAATATAGTTTTACTTGAAAAAGGTTTTGTAAAAGGCAAATTGACACCACTTTATTTATCAAGAAAGAAAAAGAAGAATTTTTAATTGATTAAATTTATATGGATGATATTATTTTTGGTGCTACTAACAAGTTATTATACTAATAGTTTGGTAAGAGTATAAGTAGTATGGAGTTTGAAATGAGTATGATAAGAGAATTAAATTTCTTTCTCGGGCTCCAAATTAAGCAAATGAAGGATAGAATTTTATTTAACCAATCCAAGTATAGAAGGGAATTATTCAAGTGATTTAGAATGGACCAAACAAAATCATTGAGCACTCCGATGAGCACTTCCATAAAGTTAAACAAAGATGAAGCTGGTAAGGAAGTGGATGTTAAGCAATATTGACATATAATTAATATTTTTCTTTATTTAGTTACAAGTAGGTTGGATATAATGTTTAGAGTGTGTTTATGTGCTAGATTTCAAGCATTTCCTAGGGAGTCACTTCTATTAGCTGTTAAATGCATTCCTAAATACTTGTATGGAACTTTGCGTTTAAGACTTTGGTATCCTAGAAATAATTTTTTGGAATTGGTTGGTTATCCAGATGTTGATTATACGGGTAGTTTATTAGATAGAAAGAGTACATTTGGAACATGTCAATTTATGCATTATTTTTATAGTTTTGTCGAAAACAAAATTTTATTACATTGTCTACGGCAGAAATGGAATATATAGCCATCAGAAGTTGTTGCATTCAAATTTTATAGCTCGGACAAAAACTTAAAGATTATGGTTTTGTTGACAATAAAAATGCTATTTGTTTAATAATAAATCATATTTAGCACTTTGAGACAAAGCATATGGCAATTAGATATCATTTCATTAGAGATCATGTTCAAAATGATGACATAGAACTTGAATTTATTGATATGTGCATCAATTAGGTGATATATTTAAGAAACCTATATGTGAGGATATATTTTGCATGATTAGGTGAGAGTTACGTATGATTAATGGTGCTGCCTTATGATTTTTGTTAATTGTTTCATACTTTTATTATTTGTATGTGTTAATCTTTACATTTTTAACATGTTTAAGTGTTTACTTTTATGTTTTTAATGATTCTAAAAAGGGAGAAAGAATGTTTGTGATATAGTTTGTTTTATAAAGGGGGAGTATCATTTTATTTTTCTTTTCTTTTATTTATTTTTAAACTTTATTATAATGCATGAATTTAGGAAGAATTGGTGTTCTCCAATTGATTTGTTTTTATTTGAAAAATGGTTCATGCTTTTGATGAATTTAAGGGAAGTTAGTTGTATTAAAGAATATAATGTTGGAATTTTTTATGAAGTGAATTACTTCTTTGGAATAATTTTTTTAGTATTAAATGATATTCATGTGATTTTTTAGTGTTTATCTTTATTATATCACATAATTTTATTGTCATAAAAAAGGAAGAGATTGTTCAACTAAAAGAGGTTCACCTTATTTTGATGATGACAAAACACCAAATGGACTAATGTTTTATGTGTTTTAAGGCATTAAAAGATAGGCATTAAGCTTATAATGCTAAAGAAGATATTTAAGAAGTCTTAGAGCTAAATTGAAGTTCATGAAATGATTTGATCAAGATTTATGGTTTTTTGAAAAATTAAGATGGAATATAAATAGTTTATGAATTATAGTTTTATTATAAGTCTTATTGAAGGTTTTTTTTTGGTACTTAAAGAGGCTCACTCATACATAAATTCATTCATAATTTAGAAATTGCATATAAGTTGCCTAATCAAGAGGAATATTATGTGAAATATTTTAATAATCCTCTTGATTGGTTAAAAATATTTTTGGTAGGTTTTATATGTGTTTATAAGTCTAGAAAATGTATAAAAGTGTTAGGATTTAATTTGGTTTGATTTGAATAACTTTGGACAAGTTTATACCTAATTTTTTAATTAATCAACGACCTAGGAAGAGCTAAATGATGGCTTATTAGAGGCATTGTTCAGTATATGTTGCCGAAGGGATTAAATGATAGTATGAAACACCTGCCGTTTAGTATACTTTTTTCATACTTAAATGACATGGCTAAACAACGCCATTTAAATCCTAGGAGCCACAACGCTATTAAGTCCTATGAGGCGTCATTTAAAGGCATAAATCATGCTGAGCAGATTTGGAGTAATAGTAGCTAAATTTTAATGGATTTTAACGTTGTATAACAATCTTAAATGACTAGTTTGATATCTTAAGATTATAAATAGGTTGTAAAACACTCATTTTAATTATCCAAGTGTTTGTTGTAAAACACTCATTTTAATTATTCAAGTGTCTACAAAATGATCAATCAAATGTCTATAAGAAATGTAAAGCTCTTCTTCTTGTTGTTTCTTTAAGTATTCAATTTTACACATTTTCTTGTATCCATTTGAGTTGTTTTGAGTCTCTTAAATACATTAGAGATTACTTAAGTGACATTAGACTTCAAGTGTATTTTATTGTGAGCGAATTATTATTATAAAAGAGTTATTCCTCAACCTTGAAAGGGAGTAAGTGAAAGGTTTACCTCCTTTAAAAAGGTGTTATAACTTGACATTGTAACTTGATTATTATGTTATTGGAATATTGAACTAGATGTAGGAGCAAGTAGATCACTCCAAATTAGAATAAATTGGTTATATCATTCTCCCTTACTCTTTAATTTTTTATGCAATTTTGTTTGTTTTTTAATTTCTATTTAATTTCTACATATCTTATCTATCTTATTTTTACTTACCAAATACCTTAAATTGTTTCATATTTGTATACTATTTTTCCATAAATTGTTTTTGTAAGGTGTTAAGTAATCTTAGAATTTCTTAAAGAATTTTTAAGAACCTAATTCAGTCCTCCCTTTTAGGTGCTATTTAAGTCTAAATCTTCAATATTCTTTTTTAAACAAGTCTAACTTATAATTAAATGTTTATTAACTAAATGTAAAAATTGTTATATAATACTTCTTAATAAAATATTGGTGTACTAAATCACTTGTTAAAAGGTTAGACATTAAATTGAAAACTTTTAAAGGTTGGTCATTAAACTAAAAATCTCTAAAGCATTGGTCATTAGGTTGAAAATTTTATAAAATTGATTAGTGATTGGGTTGTACATTCACATGCGCACATTTTGCTATGTGAGTGTCCACATATCAATTCTATTAGTCACGTTAGCGAAAAAAAATAACAGAGTACTTAAATTGAATGAGTTTCAGAAGTTTGATCACTAAATTAAAAATTATTAAAGGTTGGATACTAAAATGAAAAAAATCCTAAAAAGTTGGTCACTAGAAGGTTTACTATCTTTATATAGTTTTACATATTAGGTATATATGATAATACTAAATATTATTTTAATACTATAATGGATGTACCAATGTAAATGTGGTTATGTGATTATATGATGTACTTATATAAATTTTCAGAAGCATGTAAATTTGAAATTAAATTTATATGTTGATATGGATGAATATGACAATATGAAAACTATATTTTTGGATGAATGATTGAAATGAATGATAGTATAGTTGGTGAAGAAAGTAGTTACAAAATTAGTTTCTTATATAAGATTGTGATTTATTGATAGACATATGTTTGCAAGACAAGTGTCAGGGTACTTTAAACATAAGAAATACCTTGTGCATTATATATTATGCATCGAAGTGGTGTAGAGATATTTTAAGGGTAAGGAATATTTTATATGTTATTTGTTAGGCACTTGTCCATAAGACAAGTAAAGAGGTAGTCTAAAAATGGAGAATATCTTTTACATTATTTATTAGACATTGGGATGGTTCCTAGGTATTTATGGTAATGGAGAGGTATCCTATGCATTTTATTATGATGATATGTTCTATAATGAGATTAATTGACAGACTATTAAACATAATTCTATTAAATAAGCAGGATTCTATAATATGAAATAAAATAAGAAATCTCATAACTGTTACATTTTATGATATTATTAATTGATTAGATAGTTTGGTTGCTACTATGCTTAATAATAAACCTACAATATAGGATATGTTAAGAAATGTTTACAAATATTATATGCTATGGTGTAATTATTCAATTGGTTAATGTTGATGATATTATACTTTGTTATGAAATTTGCATGTTTAAATATATTTTAGCTTATTATCATTGTGTGTAGTAATGATTGGTACATTCTGGTTATCCTTGTTGAATTGATAGTTTATTCTTCATCATTTAAATTTTTTTTGAAAAAATATATTATAGTGGTTAACTCTCCCTAGCATTAACCCATATGATGATAGTATGGAGTCAATATAGTATTGTAGACAATAGAAGTTTTATAGATATATTATTCTATGACACCTTATAAATTAGGGTATGTCTCCCTTCTAGTTGAAACTTATAAATATACCTCTCATTGGGTTTAAAGGAGTACAAGCATATCTATAAGGAAAAGTCTCTATCCTACTAAAGCTATGCCCAAGAAGCCTCGACAGTGGCTTAGTGAGAAGGCCTATATCATGCCTTATAAGGGTAGCTATTTACCTATATCAATTGTTTATGAATTTCCCATAAGTTAGGCCATGTTTAGTTCCACTGTGGTTTTTAGTTTTCATTTCCTATTTTTCTAAACATAAAAATTGATAAAGAAAATACACTAATACAGCACAGAAATAAAAAAAACACAATACTCAATATAAAAATACAATAACCATAATAAAAAACTAAAACCCACAACTAAACTAAATATGCCCTAAGAGATAAAAGAGGTAAAAGGGGATCTTACAATGACAAGATAAAATTATGTGAAATCATTAAAAATTGAGAAGAAATTGTCATCTCTCTTTAGCATATAGGAGTTAGATAACTAAAACCATAAAAGGAGATCAAAGGTATAACTATAAAAGAAGTAATCGATTCATGGCAAGTGATCTCAAAATCTTGGAAAATTTAAAGGTAGAAAAGGGCATAGACACTAATAAATAAATAGAAAAACTTTGACAACCCTATTTATCGAATACTTGAATATGTTTGTTTAGAAGCCTTCATACATATCAAGGATTGACCTAAGTCCAAACCCATAATGTAAAAGAAGAGAATTTTCACCCTAGACATGTGTCAAGCCATTTCCAAATAATGCATAAATTACTTCATACTAAATTTGTAAAGATGAGGCAAAGGGTTTATTTTTTCCACTCTAACATTTTAAAGATAATGTAATTTACCTTCTAATATTGTAAAGTAGTACAATTTACCCCTTATATATGGAAATTCCCCCTTATACACTAATTTCATCGATATTCTATTACTCAACCATTAAACCTACATATGTAATATGGTGAATGTCAATGGAGACCTAACAATGTAGAGTTAACAGTTTACCAAAAAAATATTAATAGATTCAGTGTTTAAGGGATAATTTATATCATTTGGAAAATGTTAGGGGAAAATTATATCATATTAGGAATTTTAAAAAGTAAATTATACTAAAGAGTAAAGTGATACCTTATAAAATGATAAAAGACAAGTTAAAACTTTTATAAAACATTAAGGGTAAAATAAATCTTTTACCTAAAGATGATGAAAGTTCTTTTCATAATAACAAAATAGTTCAATATTAATATTTATATATGCAACTCACATTAAATTAATATATTAGTAAATATATTTATTATAAAATATTCTTATTATTCTCCTTCAAAATGAACATGTATTAAAGTATAATAATGATCATCTTGTATGTTATAAAGAATAGTCTACGTTATTAATGATGTGCCATCAATTGCTATCTAACGTAGCAAGCAATAACCACTTCTATGGTTAAAGACCCAAATACAGGCAAGTAAATTATAAGTTAGATTGCATGCCACTTAGTTGGAAGAAATTAGGGATATAAAAATACAAGATAAGTATGAGCTTTAAGTCTTGCTTATTACAACGACCGAAGATAATAACCTAATTTTGATATTAAGTTAAAATATAAAAACAAAACTAGTTAAACAATAAAAAAGACAAAAAGAATTTTTTTTTATGTAATTCAACCATAAGAATTTACATAAATGGTGATTTCCAAATAATTTCATTTTATATGTTTGAATCCCCTGCATTAGTTGAGTGGTTGAGACTCGTCCCTTGTGTTATGTCTCTGACTTTGGTAAGGTCCAAGTCTCTTGCTTCACTTGCATTTGGATTCATCTAATCTGTCCTCTTTTTAGGTGGTTTCTATCTATATGGAGTATAGGCCTTTGTACAGATCAGAGGTTTACTCAGTGCGTACCCTAAGAGTAGAGGTTACGGTATCTCACATTATCAAAAGAGAAAAAATTTAACATAAAATATAATATAAAATCAACATCCTTCTTACTAATTTGTGTATAAGTTGTATAATACAATTCCTATTTATAAAAATGAGAAGTGATATTTTCTTGATTATAATATTAATGTTAGCATATATAATTACTATGGTAAAATATTTTAATATCAATATTAGTATATATAATAACTATTGAATCAATAATTTTGTAGAATAAACCTATTCTAAAATATTTTTATTAATCCTTTATCCATCGGATTCATTCAACAATGATATAACATTTTGTAATTTGGTGCCATTTAATTTTTTGCTTATCATAGTTTAAATATTTATGGTCCCTGTATGTCTTCGGGGAGAGATATCAATAGAAAAGTAACATTAGCATCTCAATTTATTTATATGCAGGACATGCCTCAGTTATTTTATTTCTTACAAGTGTAATACATAATCCAACAGCCGTATAACAAACGATTTCAATAATATATTTTAACAAAAATTGTAAGTTTGTATAATTATCTTAGATGTCTATTTTGCTCACGGCGTACTAGCAAATTTGATTCTAAAATGTTATTACTTCTAAATAACTTTACACTATAATAGCCATTTTATTATTTATTAGTAATTAGTAATTTTAATGTTGTGTCATTTGAAAATAAAGGTATTACCTGAACTAAATACTTTTAACTTGGTTTCGTATCTGCGTTTTAAATATGCAGAAGTAAATAATGAAAAATATTTTACAATAAGCAAACATTAAGAGAACATTGATTATATTACTGGAAAAAAGGAGGAGCCTTGTTCATGGAAGGACAATAATTTTCTCAAGTTTGCTATCATTGACTAATCCGACGTCGTGTTGAAAACAGCGGAAATAAACCGACGAGAGCGAGTCGTACGTGTAATTAGTTCTCATTTCATGCATGGTTAGAATCGAATCCGATTGAGATCTCCTGCTTGTGTCTTCTCCCTCACAGATCTTTTTTCAGGTACCATCCTGGTTTCCTTCTTTGTGTATGATAAAGACACAGATAGTAGAGTAAGTGAATTGAACCGAAGAAATGCCGAGAACGTTCAGTATCGGAGAGGACTTAGAAGAGAATCTCACCCTCAGCGATCGCTTGAAAGCGTTTAAAAGCTCCAACTTTGATCCTGATGCTTATGTCGCCTCTAGATGCCAAACCATAAACGAAAAGGTACAATATATCGCAGTTTGTACATGGTTTCAATACGTATTTTCGGTGCATACATCGACGTGATCAATCTTTTGATGGTGTAGTGTAAATTATAGGATATTCAGAATTGGGGATTGTTGTTTATGATTTTTTTTGTTGGGGGCAGGAAATTAAGCACCTTTATTCCGGTCTTAACGACCTGAAGAAGGCGTCTGCTGAGGAAATGCGTAAATGTGTTTACGCCAATTATGCTGCTTTCATAAGGTAAGCATGGTGTTCCTCTTTGTTTGGTGAAAAAGAAAGAGTTTAAGGTTTGTTGTCTGTTTCTTGTGTGTTTAATTACTAAAAGTATTTCGTCTTTTTGTACTATTTAATTAGAGTTTAGAGAGACTGAAATTTCCCAACACTTTTGACATGTGATGGCAAGTAGTAATAGTTAAGACTTGCAAGTATGCTTGTGGTGTATGGTACTCATCTTTAAGCTCGATCTGAGCTTGCCATTTTTGTGTGAAGATGGTCGCGGGAATGACTCAGAAAGTACTGTGCATGTTCTTTCCAACTGCAGGACATCAAAGGAGATATCAGACCTTGAAGTGCAGCTTCTTTCGATGAGAAATCACCTATCCAATCAGGCAGCTTTGGTTCATGGTTTATCTGAACGTGTTCGCATTGATTCCCTGTGGGCTGAAGGTGACGACTCACTAGAAGAGGACTTGTCAAGGTCTGAGGTTCAGAAACTTTCTGCAGAAGAGGATTGGATATATAAATTACTGGACTCCCTTGAAACGTCATTGGCTGATAGAAGAGTGGAAGAAGTTATGTCTACCGTTGAAAAAGGAGATGGTATACTAAGAGAAGCTAATAAATTCTCATTGAGTCCAATGGGATTTACTTTGTTGCAGAATGCCGTCCGAGAAAAGAGAGAAAAACTATCTGACCAACTTGCAGACACCATTAGCCAAACTCGTGGATCCGAGCTTCGTTCAGCTGTCATGGCTCTAAAGAAACTTGGAGATGGTCCTCGCGCCCACACGTTGTTACTTAATTCTCACCACCGGAAGTTGCAATCAAACATGCAGGCTCTTCGCTCGTCGAAGGTCGCATATGCAGGATCATATACTGCTGCACTTTCACAGCTTGTTTTTTCAACCATTGCACAGGCAGCAAGGGACTCTCTGGCAGTTTTTGGGGAGGAAACGTCATATGCATCTGAGTTTGTAACTTGGGCTGTCAAAGAGACCGAAACATTTGCTCTTATTCTAAAAAGGCATGTTCTAGCTTCTTCAGCAGCTTCAGGGGGCTTAAGGGTTGCTGCTGAATGTATTCAGATATGCTTTGGTCATTGTTCTTTGCTGGAAGCTCGTGGATTGGCTCTGTCTCCTGTCTTAATGAGGCATTTCAAAACCTGTATTCAGCAGGCATTGAGTGCGAATTTAAAAAAAATTGAACGGACCAGTGCTGCTTTAGCTGCCGCTGATGACTGGTCGCTCAGTTACCAACCAGTTGGTGGACGCACTTCTGCTGCACCTGTTGCTAATACAATGGCATCACTGCCAAAGCTTTCAAGCAGTGCCAACAGATTTAATTCCATGGTTCAGGTGATTGCTTTATTTCCTTTTTCTTTGTCTCGAAACATCACTAATCAATGTTACAGCCCTCTGATGGTGTGACCAATTCTGAACTTCAAAGTTTATATAGTTTTTGGATTCGTATTTAGGCTACATGAGGCCTACTCAAAAGTTAAATCTGGCAAGAGAGGGTATTATTTTAATTACACCAAACTTTGTCTCTTTCTTACATTGCTGTAATTCAGAGTTGATCAATTCTGAGTCGACCAAATTCAGGAACTTCTCGATGATGTGGGACCTCTTGAGAGCCTTCAGCTAGATGGTCCTGCTTTAGAAGGTGTTCTGCAAGTTTTCAATAACTACGTCAATCTGTTGATACATGCTTTACCTGGTTCTGTGGAGCATGAAGAACACTTGGAAGGTTCTGCCCATAAAATTGTCAGGACGGCAGAAAATGAAGCTCAGCAGATAGCTCTCCTAGCTAATGCATCATCGTTAGCAGAAGAGTTGCTCCCACGTGCGGCCATGAAGCTTTTGCCGTTGCCAGGCAGAATGGATGAACATCCAAGGAGATCTTCAGACAAGCAATCTCGTCTTCCAGACCACAGGGAATGGAAAAAGAAGCTTCAACGGTCAACCGATCGCTTGCGAGACAGCTTCTGCAGACAACATGCTCTTGAACTCATCTTTACAGAAGATGGTGAAATCCGTCTAAATTCACATATCTATACACGTATCGACGATCACACAGAGGAGCCCGATTGGTTCCCGTCTCCAATATTTCAGGTAGTTTAGTTTTATTTGTAATTCTCCATTCATCTTAACATGATTTTTTGGTTTTAGAACATGAGGATGAAAATTGAATTGCCTTGGTGTTTCGGCATCTAGAAGATAATGCTACTTTTTCTTACTTAACTTTCAATGTTAAATAGACTTTTTTTTTTCTCAAGATAACTATGTCTCCGTTCAGGAACTATTTACAAAATTGACGCGGATGGCTAGCATAGCAACAGATATGTTTGTAGGTCGGGAAAGATTTGCAACTGTCTTGTTAATGAGGCTCACTGAGACAGTCATCCTTTGGCTTTCCGATGATCAAACCTTCTGGGAGGAAATTGAGTCAGGGCCAAAGCCCTTGGGACCGCTTGGCCTTCAACAGGTATAGCAAGGAGTGAAATCAATGAACACGTTTCTTAAATTTATAAATTTTGCTTTATATTGCTCAGTTGTCTTTGATCTCAAGACAATTAAGATTAGATAAGTCTTTTTTTTTTCACATTCTCTTAGTTATATTTGGACATGGAGTTTGTTTTGCTCTTCGCATCCCAAGGCCGGTACTTATCTAGGCATCTGCATCAAGTAATCAAGGACATCATAGGGAAAGCTATTGAAGTTTTGTCTGCCAGTGGAGTTGATCCTTACAGGTACATAAAACCCTGATATAAAACATCAACCTGCTTTCATTTCATTGCAAACACAACTCACTGATGCGTTTTAAGGTTATCTGTAAACCAAGCTCCCTGTTTTCTTTACCGTGATGAATATTTGTGATGGCAGCGTTTTACCTGAGGATGATTGGTTTGCTGAAGTTGCTCAAACAGCTATTAACATTTTGTCTGGGAAAGCCGACTTTGATTACGTAGAACGAGATGTTACAAGCCCCTCTGCATCTTTATCAGCCATATCCCAGTGAAGCAATTAGAGTTGCAGCCCACAGTTAGATTATATACATTAGACCTGTCTTGATATTTGATATAGCTCAAGTAATGGTCTGTCTTCCATTTCCTTGTATCTTTCATCATCATTAGATTCAATTTTTCCTACTTATGTTTCTTCGTTGTAGATATCTTTTGTACGCTTAAGGCTATGAACTTTGTAGTAGGTAGCTTCTGACATTGGAATGTACGGTTTACTTCAAAAAAAGGCAGGGAAAAGCAACTATATCAGAAAGTGAAACTTCTGAGGTGCACATTTCGTTAAGTGAAACTTCTGAGGTGCACATTTCGTTATCGTAAATCGAAAATCAGTTCTTATAAGTCGTAAACACATTAGCTTGACGTGACGCAAGAGACTCCGCTCACAATCAGTAATCTTCACATCCACAAAAGAATTTAGAAGTTTCTTGGATAAGAAAATTTATCCCAACCATTTATTTCAGGGGCAAAAACTAAGGCTTGTTAAGAGTGCACGCCAACTAAACCCCACGCGGTGATGGAAATGCTGAAATTTTGCCTGAAAGAGCCGTACGGGAAAAGAAAGGCATAAAAGAATCTGTTGGAAGCTGCTTGAGATGCCGCCACTTTTTATAAAAGCAAATATGAAACATTGTCGTCTGTCCAAAAATCTTTTTTAATTAAATTAATTAAATAAAACATAAGATAGAAGGCACCATCGTTTGTAACAAAACTGTCAGGACCATCGTCTCTTTCCTTTTTTTTATTTCTATTTTTTTGGGTCCAAATACTTGTTACTTACTCTTATTTCAAATAAATAAATATAAAATGAAAATTTTATTAGTAAATAAATTTTACTTAAAATTTATTTATAAAAAATTCATTTGTAAATAAAATTTTTAATTTGAATATTTATTAT
>JAOXYD010000003.1:9215222-9234064 GCA_028565735.1 Pinacopodium congolense | reverse complement strand
AAAATAGCAACATATTAAAAGAAAATAATAATACCAAAATCATCTAAATACTAAAGATAATGCAACCATATAAAATATTAACACTTTGATTGTTGCTTGAAACTGTTTGAAATAGCAACAGTTTCCGTTGTTGTGTATATAATAACTTAATGCAACAATTTTTTTTTATTTTGTTGCCTTTTTAAACATATGACAACATATTACTTTTATTGTTGCTTTTTAATACTATTAAAGGCAACATTTTAATAACTGCATTATATTAATTTTAGTAACACTTTTTTAATTTGTTGCAAGCGTGTTGTTGTCTAAAGCCCTTTTTATTGTAGTGCACCTCTTAAATACCTAACACATTTGGTAATTTAATATTAAGAGATTTTTCATCATAAGTATTCATACAATAAAAATTAAAAACTGGGACATGCAGTGTTAACTCTTTCTAATTTCAATAACAAAATTGAAAACTTGAACCAGCAGCTTTAATCCTACCAAGTAATGCCAGTTGATATCACACGCAAAGTTGACAAGTGGTCCTATTCCTGTGAGGGAAACTTAATTGCTAGCTGGAGAAGGAAGGGAGCTAACCAGAGCTTTAAATACCATTAAGAGTAATTAGGCACATGCAGCTGTGTGCGAGTGACGTATACAATGAAATTGGATTGCTGCCACTCCACAAGTAATGCATTTTGCACATGCAAATTCCCAAACAAACCTCAAAATGTTTTTTTTTTTGTGTGCACATGCTCAAAAAGCGCCGCATTGCATTGCATTTGTAGTGAGCACAAGCACGAGGCTATGTATGGAACTCCCTACTACTTACTTTCGCAGATTGGCAATGAATGGCATTTGTATTCCATATATGGGAATGGGATTGAATTGTACGAATGAGTGGCTCAGACTAACACGTGCTTGAAATGAAACTTTGTCGATTGAGAGAAGCTGCGATTAGTAAGTGGTGAGGTACTCTTTTTTTCTGGTGATTGCCTATGCCTAAACAAATGGGAAGGTTTGACAGTTCCTTCCACATCCACCACGCCAACACACTCCTGTATATACATTTATTAAGTTCTTGAAAATATCTATCCACTCATTCTTATTTTTTGTGTCAGTTATTCAATTTTAAATTTTTAGGAGCATTTTATTATTATTTTTTGTATCGTTAGACTTTTAAGGCTTGTTTGGTATCCCTATAATTTTTTATTTTTATTTCTTATTTTTTAAAACACAAAAATTAATAAAAATAACATAAAAATTAAAAAAAGATAATATATTAATACAATACATAAACTCAAAAAATAACATAAAAATTAATAAAATTATCACAAAAATTAATACATATATATATAAATAAATAATATACAATAAAAATAAAAAATAATACCAAATATACCCTAACAAATAATAGATTGGCGTAATATAAGGTATTGGTAAGATACAGCTGCGGACTTTTCTGACACGTGAGAAATACCTCCAGATAAAAATCTATCCAAGTGGGACCAATACTTCTCCCTGTGACAGATAAGTAGAGTGGTGACTGCTGATTCCTTTGAGGGTTGATTCTCATTTCTTGCGCTACTTTTTAAGACACGTGAAACTGCCAATTTTGGCATTGCCAATTGAAATCAATTTGCCTATCTCGTGTGGTTTTTTTGGACCTATAATTTTAAGAACACATGATATGGATAGGACAAAGTAGCTTGTTATAGGCATCATCATATTGGCACTCATATGAAATAAATAATAACAACAAAATCGTAACTGTTTCTGTATATGGTGATCCAAACAACAAAGAGAATTGTGATGTGATTTACTGTGTTTGAAAGTATAATGGCATTCTTTTTAATTTGAAAAATGAAGCCCTAAATATATCTATGTTCTACAAATCTTAGAATAGTACCCTTAAACATTTTTAATAACCAATATTCATTCATGATGTGAAGACATAATTTTGATGAGTTTGAAAAAATTAGATAAAAAAAAAGAAAAAGGGGTATAACTTTTGATTCGGGTTGTTATGAGACTCATAATATATTTTTAAAAATTGATTTAAATGTGAATCAATTCGAAACAGCCCAAAAATCTCTTTTAAAGCCCATGAACAAGGGCACTTTTAAATTTATGTTATTCAAGATTTATTCTTAATTAGGATTCTTTCTCTTATTGTTAGTTTTAAGGTTTTGAAACTATTTAAGCAGTGGGTAAAGTTGTTTTTTGGTTAGTTAATTAATAAGAATTTTTCAATTATCTTTAATTTTTTTTGACTTTTTTACGCTGCATCAATTCTTTACCTTTAATTTCCCTTCTTTCTCCTTAAAATTTTTTATTTTGTGGATTTTTTAATTCCTCACATATTGGATTGAAACCATCAGCTTATATCACTTCATCAACAATTTTGTTCTTTGTATAGATAAAAAATTTCTTTTTTCTTTTTTTTTAGAACTTTTATGATCGGCCAAAATTTCTTGACACACGACCCCAATTGGAAAAGGTGTATCCACATTATTAATAAAATTATACTCAGAAACCGGGCCATTTAATGGTGGGCCTTATCCTTAAGTAACGATTATTATCTTTTCTATACATATTACAAACTCTAACCATCATTGTCAACAACTTTAGAGTAAGTAGATGCATACATATTAATAAAAAATTTCACAATTTCACATTTATTATGGTATGGAAACAAAACAATGGGCTAAAATAGTAAAAGCAAAAGGCAAATAAATAACACATTATCGACTTATTATTATGGAAAAATGCCCATTTATTTTATCCTCAAATTATGATTCATACACGTCTGATGAAATTGACAGCAGAGACAGATGAGCATGTCAATCAATCAAACCCCGATCAGTTATTGCGCGTACATTTCCGTATTGAGTAAAGGTGAGGGAGAATGAAGTGGGAGTGGCCTTGATAAGCATAATCTGACGGCTGGCAATCGAAATAGAGGTACTGATACTGATATAGATTTAACAAGGAAAAAAAAAATAATAATAATAATAAAGCTGGGAATCTCCGAGCAGACTTCATACTGGAAGTAAGTTTTCAACTCCCGAGGTCTCTCTCTCTCTCTTTCTGCTCGTGGTGGCAGTGGCACAGAGCGCACCAGCCTCCACTGTCCAAGGAGATCAAGCAGGCACAACACGCTCTCTCTCTCTCTCTCTCTCTCTCTCTCTCTTATACAAGCTCTTCACATTTCTCTGTAGCTATTCCATAAACTTCTTGACTTGCCATTTGTAAACATAAATGCGATCTGTTTTTCCATCCACTGCATTTCCTTTCCGACCTACTTAGAAAGCCCTCTCTCACACCCACTCAACTGAGTATACGTCCTACTTCATCTTCAGATCAAGCTTTTCACGTCTCCTGCTTGAAAAAGGCCTGCTACTGACGTCTTGCGTTTTCAAAAATTCGGTCGTCATAGTATGGATCCACAACCAATGATGAACGATGGGCCCTACAATTTTGCTGAGATCTGGCAGTTCCCGGTGAACGGTGGCGGCCGAAGTCAGTTTGGGCAGAGCTTGGGTCAGTTTGGTGATTCGAGTCGGGAAATTTCTAGTAATGATCCGGTGGGTTCGGAGCAGAGAGGAGCTCATAATGGTCTTATGAAACGGTGTGATTTGGAGGATGATTCGGCGAAAGGTGTCTCTACGAGCAATGGCAATGGCAATAGAACGGTATCAGATTTGTTTTTCGATTTCATTCAGTTAATGCCGATCCTGCTCGTTATTCACAAAGCTTTCCTTCTTTTTCCCCTTGTTTTAATGGTAGTAAAGTACTAAATTATTAGCTTTCTATATGCTTTTAATGTCTTTATTGTGCCATTGAATTTATCTAGCTTGGCTATGATGGTATATCAAATTGACTTCATTCTTTTATCGGTTGATTAACTGATTAAACGGGTCGGTTTATTTTCATCTGTATGTGGAAACTGCCAATACTAAATGTATCAAAGTTATCGGAAAATACTAAAAGTTGACCAGCTTGTGATGTCAATCGGCAGAATGACTGTGATTCCAAGCGGCTTAAATCATCGGGAAGGAGAGATGAAAACCGTGATTCTAAAGCTGAAACAGAACCCGGTTTAGACAAGCCTGTGGAACAGAATGCTAAACCACCAGAGCCACCTAAACAAGATTACATCCATGTGAGAGCAAGAAGGGGCCAAGCTACCGATAGCCACAGTCTAGCAGAAAGAGTAATTATCTTTAAGCTTCTTGATATATTTTTTATTAATTATCTAATAACTAATAACTATAAGATTTAATGAAGAGTCAGATCCAGAAGCCTCCAAGGATTCCTTTTTTTGTTAATCATGGTACTGAATGAGCTTTGCTGATGACAACTATTTTGTGGACAGGCTAGGAGAGAAAAGATTAGTGAAAGGATGAAGATTCTCCAGGATCTAGTACCTGGTTGTAATAAGGTATTCTATTTGAATTTCTTGAAAGTTTCTTGGGCTCAAATCACGTACAGTTATTTCGTTGGAAGATAAGGTTTGGTAAACGAGAAGGTTCAATGTTGCTAACTTGCTAGTGATGTTTTGAAAGTAAAATTTGGTATCTCTTTTCATTCTCCCTATAAGGTGGCCTAAAGTTGCGTTTGCTGAAGTAGGTTCTCTTACATGCAGGTTATAGGCAAAGCACTGGTGCTAGATGAGATTATAAATTATATACAATCATTACAACATCAGGTTGAGGTATAAATCGTCGTTTCTCATGGAGTAAGGGTAACAAAATTTCTCCTTTCCATCCTGCTTATATTGAAATTAAGTCCTCCAATTAATTGGAAACTGCAGTTCTTGTCAATGAAACTTGAAGCAGTGAATTCAAGAATGAACCCTGGGATTGAAGTCGTCCCTACAAAAGATGTAAGTTGTAACATTTCAATTCACCATTGGCCTTATTCAATTCTTTGTTCTTTGGGTGCTAGCATTGATGGCAATATGGAACCATAGTAGTAGGTTTAATTGCTTTATATGCACTCTGGATGATTGCTGCTGAACTTGTTTTCATCAACTGCTGCTTGTAAATTCTAAAATTTTCATCAAGGTAGCTGTTTGTTAAATAGTTGGTCCTGAGGAAGACGACACTATCGTGATATATAATCTAGATTGAGATCTTTTGACTATATTATCTACATGTCTGATATTCATTTCTGTGATAAGAGACAATAATGTCTCATTATGGTTCTTAGGATCAGCATTGATAAACGGCTTGCTTTGGGTAACAGTTGGAACTAGCTTCTCAACGCACAAGATTATGCATTTCATTGAACAGATATTTCTCTTTAGGAACTAGTGGCACTAATCAGCTTAAACGGGCAGTTCTTTCATATCAATCGACCTCTCTTAATGGAACTTTTTAGGGAAGCAATTCATTTGTAAAACATCTCTGTTATTGAAAAAAGGGCGTAACTTAATAGAATGTTGGCTAAGAGAATAATATGATTGAAAGCCTGTCGCAAAAGAGAACAGTATTTCTGAAAGATCTGTTGGAGAGCCGAACTTGGTAATTGGAAATGAGGCTAGGAGAAATGTTGTTGTATTTCTTTTGATTGCCTCCTGAGTAATGACTTCTTTTCGATTTCAGTTTGGCCAACCGATGTTTGATGCTTCTGGCATGGCATTTGGCTCACCACCCACAAGGGATTACAGTCGTGGTGCATCACCGGATTGGCTGCATATGCAGGTTGGCAGTGGTTTTGGGAGAACATCAGAGTCTTGAGTCTCCTGAGCAATTGATAATAAGATTGTGAAATGACTGTCAAAATATACCCCTGTAAGTTCATCAAAAGTAGAACCTGTTGCCACTTCAGCATAGGCATGGAGCTGCTGTCAACATTCCGAAACATCTCCACTGGTTTGTGTGTTGGAAAATGATTCTTTTACTCCATATATATCTTAACAGGCTTGACGTAGTTCGCTGTACTAATACTAAACGGATCTCTTTGAATAAGCATCTTCTTGTAAAAGAAAATTGCTTGTTCAAAAGTTTCTGATGCTTGCATCTTTGATAAAACCCTATTATAAACTTATTCCTCGTTGAGAAACTGCAGCTTGTTCAAAAAATTCAGCCTGTTCAGAGTTTGTGTCTTGGAAACTCCAAAGTGACAGGTTTACAGAACAGTGCCTCTCCCTCCCTGCCAGTACTTATCCTCGTCGCTTTGCTGCATGACAACCAATTTGTTGGAAATTAATTTTGAGTTTAATTGAATAATTAGTACTTTCGTTTGGTTCCAGCTGTAAGCAAGACCTGAAGCACAACAACATTTGGAATTCGGCTCTAAACCTTATGACTGCTTATAAGATATTTCACTTGTTAATTTATCCACAGTAACGCATAAGCAACCAATACATCAATAAATACTCTAGAATGCGTCATCAGGAACCGATAAGTTTCCTAACTCAAATTTACAGCTTAGGATCTACATTTACTTTTTATACAAGAGTGTGGAGCAACTGTTATATTCCTTGACATATTATATTGCTATCCCAGAGGAAATCTCTACATCATCCCACTGGCTGTGTTGTACCATATGAATTTCCTCCTTGGTTAAAGGTGTTCCCACTTGATTGGAAGTAGGAAATGGCTGCCCATACAACTCGGAGGAGTAGGATCACTGCAAATACGGTGCTTCCAAGTGTGCAAACCACCTGTACAAAAATATATATGCATGATATTTTTAAGCACAGCCACTCAAAACAACTTCCTGCATATCAAACCAACATAAAATTGCATAAATCTACTCGAATTATCTTTTAAAATTATTTACTGACTGCATCTAGGAAATTAACAAGTTGGAGTGGAATGAAAAATGGAATGTAATTCATGATGCTTGTTTTATATTATATATATATATATATATTCAGCAGGAAGGTGTGCAACGGTATAACTCATTGCAATCCAGCAAGACCTCAACTGCGGTTGCATTATCGTTACAAGATATCAAATAGTTTCTATAGTCTAATATGTCACAACACATACATAAAGTGAAGGCACGCAAGTCGTTGAAGATTGCTGAAGTCATACCTCGAGAAGAGCTTTAATGACAGACAGTCCAGCTAATAACAAGAACCCATCGACAGCAAAATTCACCTGAACTCCGAAAGCACAAAAAGAAAACATATTAAGTTTGAATAATAAGCAGAAGCTCTGCAATGGCTGGATATTGATGCAATTCTACTAAAGACATGAACTAGATGATAATCACAGTTTCACAAATTTATTTCCGTGAACAAGACTTGAATTTCACATATTTTGAACCGTTCTCCGAAGCATATCCCTGTAAATAGAAGAAAAAATCTCAAATTCCGTTTCTTTCTCCCTACATCAAATTCTGCTCCATCTAAATTTACATTTCTGCCATGAATGAGTTTACTTCTTCCAGTTCTGGCACAAAACCACCGAACCTTAATCCATTCATCGTCTACTAATTAATAAGTATTTCATCAAGGATAAAGATCCTAACTTTGATTGTATGTCATTCCATGGTTAAACCAACATTTCATGAGACACTTAAAAACTGAGATGCCAACATTAACCCCTTAATGATCTACAAAGGATAAGAACAAATATACCAATTGGGGTGATATCGCAGAGGGCAAGATGGATCGACAAGCCTTCTTGGCTCGCCTGGACAGCTTCTTGAACATACTATGCAAGAATCTGACAAGCAAATCAATGCTGCTTTCTGTCTCCTCATCCTCATCACTTTCGTCCTCAATAATGTCATTGTCCTCAAAGAACACTTCACCAATCTCTTCCGGGAATTCATCATCCAGCTGAGAACAAAATTCTTAAAGTAATATCGACGAAGCACGAAACTTTTTGAGTACACAGAGAAACGGTACTTGTGAGAGTAAAGGAGAGACCTTGCTGTAGCCGCAAATCGCTGTAGATAGGCTTTTGTAGGGACAGAAGTAGCTATGGGAGTGAAATGCTTTGAGTGTGAGGGAGAAACTTTGAACGTAGGAAGGCCGTGGCCGCAGGAGCTTTGTGGGTTGTCGGAATGTGAGACCTGACTGGAGGGATAAGGTGATTGCTCCGGTCATTGTGAGTTCAACGTTGAAAACAGAGGTTTGTGAAGCCTACTGCAAGTTTACCATTATCGGGTAAGCATCGGAATCCGAATCAAAAGGCCAAGCCCAATTTCCTATTGCTGTCTTCTTCAGCAAAAGCAAAAGTGACACGGTCAACAAGAACTACTCAAGAATTGCTCATAAAAATAACAAAATTTCATGTTGACTTTCGTTTTTTGTTTTTTTTATTTTTCTAAACACAAAAATCGGTAAAAAAATATATTAATATAATAAAAAAATTAATAAAAATACAATAACCAATACAAAAATTCAACAACTACAATAAAAAATTACAACCCGCAACCCAATTAAACATACTAAGAATTGTTTGGTGTCTGATATAAATTAGTAAAAGAAATCATTAAAAGAAGAGTAAAAATAGAGAATCGCGTATAAATAATTTTAAGGATAATAAATCTTGATCAATTATTTTGAAAAATTTTCACTTTAATAATTAATTTTAAAAATTTTCAATTTTAATAACAAATCTTATAAAACTAGTTTAACTAAGTTAAAAAACAAAAGTTGTTAATTTTTTATTGATGCAACTAATAAAACTTGATATATTCACGTAACGAAATATGCATACATGAAAGTTCACCTGTATAATTCGACCACTAATTAACTTTTAAAGTTTTCAATTTAATAATCATTTTTTTGAATTTCTTTTTAAATTTTAGTATCCAACTTTTAAAAGTTTTCAATTTAATAATCGACTTCTTAAAACTTGTTCAATTCAAATAAAAAAGTAGACTCTATTAAGTTTTTGTTGATGTATCTGACAAAACCTAACATGTTGATATCCATGCAACAAATGTATATATCTTTCTAAAATTATCATTTAAATCTTTAAATTTTCAATTTTATTAAATAAACTTTTTAAATTTAAATAAATTATCATTTATTAGACTTCCAATAAAATTTTCCTATTTGACTAATAAAATTGCAAGTGTATATGCAATCATGATAAGCACATATATTTTCTGTACTTCATTGCTTTAATAGTTTTGAAAGCTCATAAACTTTTTCGATAATTTTGATATCTTAATCAATCACAAGAAATCCTAATGAATTTAACCTAATCTATACAAAAGAGAAAATATAAAAATATTATCTTATCTTATACAATAAGATCAATTTAAATCTAATTAATTTTAATTTTAATTAATAGAATAATTATTTTTATTAATTCTTAAAATTCTTATATTCTAATTATTTATAACATTCTATTCATTAATTTTACATTGATAATAGGTTATTTAATAATTATATTTATTATTAACTAATATTAAAATAAAGAGAAATTACTTTTTTCATTAAAAATATTTTATGTATATTTATAAAGAAGAGCTTTTGTTTTTGGATTTTAAAAAGTTATAACAATTCTTTAATATTAAATTAATTATAATAAAATATATTAACTATAGTAAGTATATACATTATCCTGTTATGCTCATTATAAATTCTTAATCAATATAAATTATGTTATCTTCATACTTGTATCTATATTACCTTTTTAATATACTACTAACTAATATCATAACTAACACATTTTTTAAATCTTTTGAAGGAACAAGTTTTTGTAATTTTCATATCTATTCTTTATTATAAATTAATAATATATATTTAAATCTAATTTTATTTATAAAAGATATTTTGTGGCTATTGTATATTTAATTTAAGATATTTATTCATAAATTATTTCCTTTATGTCAAAGATTTATTAAGTATGAATTTTAGATATCTTTTAAAAGAGAATCTAACATATAATTAATTGATTTTTAAAAAAAATACAATTAAATATTTTTTAAAGTTGCTATAAAATACTTCATGATAAAATATTAGTGTATCTAATTACTTATTAAAAGATTGGTCACTAAATTAAAAACTTTTAAAAATTAGATTTTAAAGTGAAAATCCATCAAAAAATTGATCACTAAATTAAAAACTTTTGAATGTTAATCAGTGGTTGGATTGTTCACATGAAGTTCTAATTCGATCCTAGCATAAATCATAAAACTCATTAAAGACCCAATTAAAATCTCATAATTATAAGTCATTAATCCATCCAATATCTTTAAACACAATTAAATGTAAGCTAACATAATGAAATTAACAATAATACAAATTGAAATTAACAAGACAAAAGATAAAAAAAAAAGGTAAAAATCATAAAAAGGAAATAAAAAACAAAGGCTAAAATTAAAGGAAACAACATTATAATAACATAAACAAAGGTTTTACAACTATTCAAACAAAACTTAAAAGAAACAAACAAGAAAAAAAATATCTAAATGGAAATAGAAATAACAATAAATGAAATTATCTAATGCCCAAAACATTAATCTAATGATAGAACATGAAACAAAATAAAAAAGAGCATGAAAATGACATAAAAACCTAAGGAAAACTAAAAGAAAACAAAAGCTACCCCAAGTGGGGAGCAAAACTCCTAAAAATCTACTTCAATCTTGTATTGACATACCTCTCTATGGTTTGAGGTCATTTTGGAAGTGAAAACGCAAGTTTACCAATTAATTTGGCTGAAGACAGTGTGCTTTCATCCTTTAATGGTGGTTCATTTATCCTTCAACGGCCCTTAAATTCAATCGTCGTTGATAGTCTAAAAATAATTTTAAACGACAGTGGAAGTAGAGCCAATTGACACTATTATGCTCTTGGGAAAACTATCGTCTAGCTTCCTGAAAGGCTGCTTCTTGCACCATTTTGCTCCAATTATTCTCCAAACTTGATCTTTTCACTTTGTATTTGTGTTTTAAGGTCAAATTTGCATGTAAACTAAAAAAAATATAAATTAAATATTTAAACATCAAAATAGGGATGAAATCATATTAAAACACATATGAAAATACCATAAAATGCATCCATATCAATATTCATCATTATTCAAGAAACTCTTAACATATAAGGAGTTAATGTGCATTGTACCATGATTACCATCAACACTAATTTCAAATTTGAGTTATAATCATCTACATTACGACATTATACATTTCCTTACTCTTTAACTTCAATCTCATTCACATATGATCCAACATTTACATTTAGTCCAAAGTTAACATATACCTTTATATTAGATCTTGCATCTACATTAGAATCATGTTTTATGTTTACACTAAAACCAAGTTTTGCTTTTGCATCTAATGTAGGTTCTACTACTGTATTTGAAATGACATATCTCCACAACTTTATCATTTTCATCTCTCATAACTTCACCATATCTGTCTCCCTCCTCTTCATCATTTTCATCTCTCATAGTTTCATCATTTTCATCTCCCAGCGCCCTAGCATCTACCACATTTATATTCTACTTTTCATCTCTTAAATCACAAGAATTTACCATATTTATCTCATTTTCATACCATTTATCATCTCACTTTAACATAGATATAAAAGGAACTAGTTTATCAATATCTTCTAAATCACATCAATCATACCATATATTTCTAATAATTTGTCAGAGTCTAATGTACTCATATTAGACTTTGACCTCTTTAAACCATCAATTGACCATTCTTAGGAATTAAATACCATGCATTGAAAATGTTTTTATAGCTTAACCCAGCCCCTATTTCACATACCTCTCTTAAACTAACATAATATTGTAAAAAATTTTAGGATCCATACCTACATACCTTATAACCCTTTCTTTGAGTGAAGTATCTAGCATTAAATAATCCAATACTTGTCCATCTATTTGCTACCATACTATAAATATAAGAGAACATAAATCACAATTGTTAGACCAAGTGAAGTTTTAATCTATAGTTTTTATGGTAAAAAATTATGTTACTATTAATATCTTTTATATTTAGTAATATTAGTAAGTCATTATGTGAAAAATCAAGTTCAATGAAAGGAGAAAATTAAGAGATGAAGAAATGAAAAATGGACCACACTGTAATATACGTAAACAATCAATAACAATAATTAGTCAAGCACATCAAGTTTAAGAAACTCATTATGGTCCTTCTTATAACTTTGTCTTGGTCATTTCAATGAGTTAGAAACTCAATCATTACATGATCATTGACACTTTGGTTATATAGCATAATAAAATTTCATAATCAAAAGGAAACTCGGGAAGGCTTTAAAGAAAATCCTCTTAATGCATCAAGATACTTTTAGGGAATAATTTGAAATGTATTTAAGTTAAATTTTTATCAAAAGAATGACCTTAAAAGTTTAGAGAACTTAGAAAAATGTTTGAAAAATGTTTCTAGGTGCATTGATTGACCAATTTAGCTTCATGTTCAACCAATATAATATTTTTTGGGTATATTGATTAACCAATATATAGTGTGGTAGACCTTCTTTTTTTTTTGCATAATTTGTATTGAGAGCTCATGTATCCATTTAGGTGACATATTGGTCGACTAATATACCAATATATGGTATGGTGGACCAATTTTTTTTACATAATTTCCATTAAGTGTTAGTCAACATATTAGTTAACCAGTGCAGTATATTAGTCAACTAATATGTGTGAGTGGTCTCCAATGTCACTTTTAGTATTAGGTTTATATGACATTTAAGAGAGGGTGTGAATTAAGTTTTAAAACAATTTCTCAAAAACAAGATAAAAGGAAAGTGGAAGCTTATATTTATTGAAGCAAAACAATTAACATAATAAAATAAGCTCGTAAAAGTAAAGAGTAAGGGAAGAAGATATACATTAGATTTATTCTAGTTCAGAGTTGTTTACTTGCCTCTACCTCTAGTAATACCACTATTGAGATTTTGTTATTATTGTAATCAATCAAGAATACAATGTTCACAATAAAATCCTTTTCAAGGCTTAATAATTACTTTTCACTCAATTCTTTTTTCTAAGTCAAAAATAACCTTTCAATCCTTACACAAATAATTCAATAACAAATACTTCACTTAATTTCAATTGGTGTATAAATTGATTTGCATATTCTCTTCCCTATTCTCTTTACTTTATACTTATTTGTGTGATTGATTTTGAATTACATTAGTATTTCATATCATCATTATTAAAATTTTCTTAAAGTGAATTTCAAAGTCATAAAAAATTTATTAAATTGTAAACACTCGATTAACCCCTCTCTTGTTTCATTTATTTTAAAAAATAACCCTAAATGACTTCTAATAGGCTTTTGACTATTTGATTTTCGGTGTTGGATAATAGCTTCTATATCAGTTACCTCCCAAGTAGACAAATTGGTTCAGGTGATTGTTCGGACTTCCTCTGTCTAAATCTCAATATGAATAGTGTGTCAATGATAATTAAGTTATTATTTTCTTATGTTTTATTTTAAAAATATTTATTTTCAGAAAAAAAAATATTTTCAAACCAAGTAAGTTATTTTTAGAATAAGTAAGAATTTTTAGGGCACGTAAAATATTATTGTCAAGTAACTTGTCAGGTGCTTTTATTTTAGAATTTGATACTGAGTGGTTTCTAATTGTTAATGAACTAGAACAATATATTAGCAGAAGATTATACTATTTTCAAATATTTGAAATTTTACTCTCATTTCATTTTAATTGATAAATGAACAACCTCAAATGCTTTCCATTCTTAGTACAAACTTATTAATTAAAAAAATTCTCCAAATACAATCAAATATAAGAATTTTTAAATTTAGCAAGATGGATCACGTACCTCAATAATCAGACAAACCAATTCAGCAAGAGGGACCATTTTGGTAAATTAATGTTGAAATGTTGCAATCAATTGTGACTATTAGAACATAGAAAATTTATTCATGGGACAAAACAAAATTATATCATCATAAGTACCCTACCAATTTAGACAAGGAAGGATAACATTATTTTCTAATGAATCTCTTATTGTCTCTATTTCAAACAATGCTCAATGAGATTTGCGTCATTGGTTTTCTCCTTGTCTCATTGGCTTCTCTATGAAAACCACCTCTTTTGGATATAGGTTATTTACTCAATTTCTGGATTTCAATCGGTGAAGCAAATTAAGGTTCACAAAATTTACAAAATGTGGAAGTTAGTGTTAACCAATTTCATAAATGGGGAAATAAAATGTGAAGCATGTAGGTTATCAATGAAATTATATTATTTTCCAATGTTTTTATTTTTTTTATTTCGGTAATGTCACATCAAGAATTTTAGAGCCAATTTTGTCAAGTTGTATTGCCATGTATGACACACTAACAACTCGATACTAATAAACTAATGCAAACCTATTAAACATAGGATATATAGGAAAAATTACAATATTTTGAAAATGTTAAAAGATAAAGTAGTATTTTAAGTAATTATAGGGTTAAGTTAGACATTTTTTAAATGTTACGAAACAAACCGTACCTTTTACTTAGTTTTGAACAAGTTTTCTTTTACTTTCTTTTCTCTTACTCTTAATATTAATTTGTTAATTTTTCGTATCCAATATGATGCCAATAGTTGTCAAGAATTGTCCACCCTAATAAATATCAACTTCTTCCTCCTTCTATAACACAAGAAAATCAACAAGCACGTTTTTCTTTTCTAATTTTATTAGCACGTTATTTTAGGAGCCACTGCAGTGTTTAATTGATCTATTTTTGAAGCTACAAAGATATAGTGGTAGGCTTTAATTCATTTTTTATACCAAACTTTTCAGAAATAATTAGTGGCATTAGAATTACTATTTCCTAAACCACAAAATGTTCTAGTAAGTTTTAACTCAGCAATGGTACAAAAGATTTAGTTTTAAGCATTGTTAACAAGTGCGAACCATACCGGTCAATTTAATCGGGTTTATTGAGAACTGATAAGTTTTTTGAATTAGTTAAATTAAAAACCTTTAGATTTAAAAATCTAACAAGCAAAATAAAAACCAGCTTATTTTATTAAACTGATTTTAAACCAACCAAAGAGGCTGATTGTACTTCTTCCTTTTCCTCGTGAGTTCTCTTTTATTTTTTCTTCTTCTTCATCTCATCCATCCATTTACCAAAAGGGGAATATGAGAACGTAACAAAATGCTTAAGGATTTTTAGACAGGGAAATGATGGGAAAGCAACACGCTAGTCTACCAATTGTATTTGATAATATGCTTTCAAATTATTGGATGGGACTTGAGCACCTTTTCCATGGCATCCATAAGTTATTCTAACTATAGTGGTGGTGGTAGTTGATCAGTTGATAAGAAGACGATAATCAGAGGTTATAAAAGTAGCTAATTTGAAGTTATTCATTTATGAAAACATAGAAGGTGATGATTGGCCAATACACAAATGATCAATAGGTAGGTTGGATTATCATGGCATGGTAAAATATGGTTGTTTATTGAAGAATAGTTTACTGTTCTTGTCTAATTTAAAATGGGCAATATAAGAGAGGTAACTCTAAGGTATGACTTAAAGGCCTACATGTGGGTTTTGATGGTGTCCATTAGGAACATAACCATGTCCTGAACGGAGCTAACAATTGAGCCGACGATCCTGAATTGCCAGAAATGGAGGCCATTATGAGTAGCAGTGACGATTATTTTCGATGGTAGTTTGGGAATTTGTAGGTAGCAGTGGCATCCTTGGTCATTATTAAGAAAGAACCGAACGGTTGAAATTATTGTTTTTAAGGGTTTTGGGTTAAGGGTAAGACAAAAATAAATAAATAAAGGATGGAGAAGTTATAGGAAGGAGCTAGTTTTTAACTTTTAGGTGCTCCAGAGACATTTACTTGTTGGTTTGAACAAGTAGTTGCTAGTTTGCTTATTGTAAGGGTCCAAGGAGGTTGAGCTTTTTTTTCTTTGTTTCTTTCTTTTACTGCTTACTGGTTTACTTTTCAATTTTTCTAATTTATGACTAATTTTTTGGCATTAATTTCTTTTGTTTCCTTCTTTATTCTCGACTTGGCGAAATCAATCTATTTTAGATTTTCATTTGTACCAATTCGTGCTTCTTCTTTTTACTTTCATGATGACAAATTCAAATTTTATTAGTCATATTTCATAAAAGCATTTTGAGAACTAAAACATCTTAAATAAAATTATTTGACAATATCATAATTTTGTTGCAATTACAATTTTCACAATCTTATATAGTAAAGTTTCATTCTGAATTCTATTTCTCCCAAATTAAATAAAATAGATATTAACTTCAAAATTTGATATTGAAAATATGATAATGGCAACCAATAGTTAGGTAATTATTAAAATGAATTTTTTTAAGGACTTGTATGCTTAACATTTAGTGTAAACGTTAGTTACTAGTGCATTCTTTAGGTAGCCACCTATAAATACTAGTCAGTTAATAAACATTAGTCTTTTATTTTATTTTAATAAAATATTTTGTCTTATTTTTGTAATATTTTTACTTATTTAGTCTATATTGGCTTTATAATGATATTAATATCAGTTAAACCTTAAAACCTTAAATCCCTCCTTTTACTAGTTTTGATGTCTAATTTACTCTTCAAAAGATTGGTTTTAAGGGTAACTTACTTTGAAAATAACCCTATACTTTTCAACGAGGGTAACTTGTTCATAATCTTTTAATTTTTTCACACGATCTCCTTAACAAATTTTGTATAAGAAAATATTTGATTCAAAGAATCTATAAAATAAAAATTAATAGTTGGTAGATTCAAATTTTCTAAGAAAAATCTTAAATTGTTTATTATTTTAATGCTTATTAAAAAAAGAAAAAGAGGATTAGAGGTAGAAAATTTCCTTTAGAAAACCTCAAGACCTCCTTGCCCTAAAAAGTAGGGTTAATGGGGTGATTTAAGACTATTTTAGCTATATCTTAATAATTTTTTACTTATCGATTTGATCCTACTTGTAAGTACTAGAAAAGGGGCCTTTTGCCTATTCAAATTAAAAAACATTTTGACATACTTTGTAACATCTTAATAAGATATCAGTAACATGACAATCATAACTTAGTTTAAAATATAATTCATATTAAAATTATCATTCAATTAGTTAGATTTTTGCAAAATAGTTTCAAATTTATTGTATAAGAATACTAATACCATCTAATTCATACACACTCATAATATTACACTTTGGTATAGCTTGTTAGTGTTAGAAACTATTTTTACTATTAATACTCAAATTTGTAAATGTTTTAAGAGTTTTGTTGTTATATGATGTCATGATGTCATTCTAATCATGGATTAAATTTCATTTAATATTTAATCGTATGACTACCTATAGCACTTAAGAGTTGGGTAAATTAGGAGGCATTAAAAGTTTCTTCTAAATTATTGGACATAAATTCACCAATTACTCTTAACTTGGAAGCTAAAACAATTCAATAAACAGTATATAAATTTAATGCGAAAGCTAAATAAATAATTTTATAATCAATTTAAACAACAATAAAAATGAGTTAAACAATTTCTAAGTTAATGCTTGAAATTAAAAGAGTAAGGAAAGAGGGAACTAATTCGAAGATGATCAATTTCTCCTACGTTAAATCCCCAACAACTTGTTGAAAATTTCACTATAACAATCACAAATACAAACCTTTTTTTAAGGCTAAAGGATAATTTTTACAATCATTTTTCAAAGCTTAAAGATAACCTTTCTCTTTTCTTTTTCTAAGGTTAAAGAATAATCTCACAAACTCTCTTGTTTAATGGCTTAAAGATAACCACTCAACAAAAATCATTTCTCACACCAGATACTTTTCTAATTCACTCTTATCACAACACATCTTCGAAAATGTCACTCTTTAACTTACCAAAGTATTTAGAGAGCTAAAACATACTTACAAATGAATGCAACAATCACCTTTATAAGAGCCACATAAAACTCAAATACTTAACCAAAAACTCATAAATAATGCTCAATCTCTTTGTCCGATTGTTTTCTTACACACTTTGACAATTAAACACTCACAAAACATCTTTTTATAGTCCAAAATTAGCCTCCTAGCCGTTTCTGACCATTACCCAATGTTTATTTACATTAAACACAAGATATTGATGGTTTCTAGCCTTTGCTATGAGATTTTTGCTTCAACTGTCAGTAGTCTTCAACTGTTCGACTAGTCCCTTGCTTTAGACTAGTTATCCGATCAAAAACACATTATACTCATTTTTAATCAAACTATATCATCCCAAAACACTTTTAAAATATTTCTTAACACACATAAACACATATAGAAAATTATTTCCTAAAATACTTTAACTCACTAAGAGGTTTGATTTAAAACTTCCCTATACGATAGCTCTTGAATGTGCATCCTACATCTATATTCTAAGTCATGTATGCAATTATGAATGGATGAACCTCATCAATCTTCCAATTTTGTTCCAAGACTTCATAAACAATTTCATTCATATATCTATCTTTAAATACTTCAAACATAGCAAAAATATTAGTATAAGTATTGTTTCATCATCATTAAAATAAGATGAATTACCTCTGGTTTAATAATCTCCCCCTTTTTTTATGATAACAAAACCATGTGATATTAGAAATATACAACAAGTGAACAAACATACAAATAATGCAAAAAATTTTGCTACAAATAATTTTCCTATCCCCTTTTAATATTACACCCATCTTCTCCCTCTTTTTGTAATCATCAAAAAAGGATATTGTTGAACCAAGGTAGCTCTAATTATGTGTTTTGATGATGACAAAAGATTATTCTTACTAATGTTTAATTCTTTGATGTTTATAAGATAGGTTGATGTGTAAATTGTAAGAACATATATTGAAAAGCTAAGGTAGAAGAGCTCAAGCATTGGATGATCAAGAGCTTGAAGATCAAAGATCAAATGATAAAGCTCAAGTGAT
>JAOXYD010000003.1:9192308-9207236 GCA_028565735.1 Pinacopodium congolense | reverse complement strand
AAGGAGAAAGAGAGTCCTGATTATTGGAAAAGAAATATTGATTTTCAAGAAAAATTAGATTTCGAGAAATGTGAACACGTCCCAGATTAGGATCATAACAACGAAACCCTTTGTGATGCACTGAATATCCTAAAAAAGCACATTTAACTGATTGGGCTGTGAATTTTGTGCAGGGAGATGAATATAACCTACACAACAAAAGGTACGAAAATTAGAATAATTGGGGGAACAACCAAATAACCAATGGAAAGGAGATACATGATTCAATGAAGGAGAAGGTAACCTATTAATAAGATAAATAGTAGTGGAGATAGCCTCACACCAAAACTGAGTAAGCATTGAGGATTCTAATAAAAGGGTATGAACAACATCAAGAAAGTGATCGTTTTTTCTTTTCACTACCCCATTTTGTTATGGGGTTTGAGGATAGGATCTTTGAGAGATTATTCCATCAGCTTGCATAAAATCTTGAAGCAAATGAGACATATATTCACCCCTATTGTCAGAATGTAAAGTTTTAATTTTGACAGAAAATTGGGTTTGAACATATGCATGAAAAAGTTTAAAGGCAGACAACACTTCATCTTTAGAATGCAAGAAATAAATTCAGGTGAACTGACTATAGTCGTCAATAAAAGTGACAAAGTACTTGTAATTAGCATGACATATAATTGGTTCCATACCCATAAATCATTATGTATCATTTTGAAAGGTTGGACAGGATTGGATATGTGAGTAGGAAATGGCAAAGTTTTACTCTTACCAAGTTTAAAAGATGCACAATCAAACTGAACATCATCAATAGAAACATGCTCTTTATTCTCAAGTAAACCATAATTTAGCAAAGTATGAGTACATTAGAGTTTGGATTACCAAGATGTTTGTGCTATGCTCGATAATCAACATGAGTGAGATTACAAGTGATAAAAGGAAACAAAAGACACGGTGAAAAAGGAAATTGGAGAGGAAAAACACGTCCTACTTTAGGCCCCCTTGCAATCATCTTCCTGACTGTTGATCCTGCATAACACAACCAGATTTTGAAAATTTTATTGTATAATTATTGTCAACCAATGGACCAACAGAGGTAAGGTTAGTAGCAAGGCTTGGAGAGACAAAAACACCAGTTAAAGAAGTAGAAATAGCACCAGGGGTTATAATGGGTAATAAATTGCCATCTGCAGTATGAATTTCAAGGTTTCCAGAATATTTTTTTATATTGGTTAAAATTTGAGCATTATTTGTCATATGATTGGAGGCCCTAGAATCACAAAACCAAGTGGATAAGTAGATGAGGATTTACTTAAGACTCCTAAGGTGGAGAATGTAGAGAAACATTTGTACCATCTCAGGGGTTAGGGTTTGAGCAAGAGTAGGAGAATTTTGTATTGATAGAGCTGCATCTGCTGAACCATTAGTATTAGAAGAGCGAACCGAGGCAATAAATGCCGTTTCAGGTTTCTTGGGAGGTTGATTTGGGCATTTTTTGATAATATGATAATCTCTTTTGCAATAGTTGCAGAATTTTTTGGGACAATTCGAGGCATAATGAACAAATCCTTTGCAACAAAAACATTGAACAACCCTCATGTCCTCTTGGCTTCCTTTGTGCTGCATAAGCTATTGGAATTGATGTGGATCTTTGTTGGTCAATGGCTACTTGAGTGAGAATTCGTTGTTCCTCTCGTAGTAGATCATTAAGGTATATATCCAAGGAGGGAACAGGATCTCGGTTCATAAGATTGGACCTGGTACTCTCAAATTCAGACCCTAATTTCATGAGAAATTGATCCCTTTTTTGCAATTTCATGAACAGATTGGATAGTACTAAGACCTTCAGTAGGTAAGATAGCATAGATTATATCAGTATATTTAGCCCAAAGATTCATAAAGCTAGAGTAAAAATCAGAAATATAGAGAGTTTCTTGATTACTTATGGATAGTTCATGTTCAAGCTAGAATCTACGAGCCGCGTTTTGCTGGCTGTAGATTTTCTTGAGGTAATTCCACATCTTAACTATAGTCTTGGAGGGTCGTAGATTCAAAACAATATTAAGTTCTACAGATCCCAGAATCCATGCCATGATTGGTGCATCCATGACCCCCACTTGGTATATTCGTCTGTACCTTGCTTGGGAGCAGGTTTGCTGCCACTAGTATGACCCCATAGGGCTTTTCCTTTGACATATATCTGGAAGTGGAATGCCCAAGCTGAGTAGTTTTTTTCATTAAAACGAATCAAGGACTCCTTGTCTGAAGACATGATGCTACTAAGGAACTAGGAACTAGGAGCCAGAGGCTGGAAAACAAGGGCTGCACTATGACCAGAAGCTGGAAAAAACTGAACTATGACCAGAACCTGAAAAAACTGAACTATGACCAGAAGCTAAAAAAAAAAACTGAACTAGGACTGTGTAGAGATCAAGGGCTCTGATACCATGTCAAATACAGAGGATTTTGAGTAATTGAACTTGTCTGTTTTATTAGAGAAAAGATTGTCGACATATATACACCAGAAACCCTACCTAAATAAGGAATATACATATGTCAGCTACTTTAATTTAGGTTTGACTATCTAAGTAGGAAAGTATATAAAATACATTAATTACATTAACAAATAAGATAACTAAATCAGCCAGTTGGCAACTGAATCTTCTGACCAAATCAGCTAGTTGGCAATTGGATCTTCTGACCAAATCAGCCAGTTGGCAATTGATTGTCAACTGAATCTTCTGACAAATAGGTTTATTTGTACTGAAATGTTATCATCTTTTGCATTATGTTCTTGCTGCTTACTTTGCAGCTTACATGTGGATACTTTTCATGACTGCCTGGAATCTTGCAGGTTATGATGAACTCAATGAATGTTCCTTCTAAGAGAAGCACATTGGAGAGGAAACTTGATAAACTTATACTCATGCTTTTTGGGACACTCTTCATTATGTGCGTTATTGGGGCCATAGGCAGGTGATATACTGGCTAAATTATCTTCTGTTTTCTTTTGCTTCTGTTCTTTGGGACTTCTTTCCATCAAACATACTATCTCTTGCCTTTCATAAATTTCCTGCATGATAATGTTCTATGCTTTGTGCAATTATACAGTGGTGTATTCATAAGTCGGAAGTATTTCTTCCTAGGACTTGAGGAAGGTGTGGAACTGGCATTTAACCCTAGCAATCGATTTGGGGTAATAATAAACTTCTTATATTTATTTGAGAGTTTTGTCTATGTCTAGCATTATTTTGTTGATATTTATTCACTTGTATTCTGTAGGTTGTTGGTCTGACCATGTTTACCCTGATCACACTATACTCTACAATAATCCCCATCTCATTATATGTTTCCATTGAGGTCAGTGTATAGGCCAGGCTTCATGCAGTTTCCTAGACATTAATTTGTCAACTTTTTGTTAATTGATTGCAATCTCATGTCCAGACAATCAAATTTATCCAATGCACTCAATTTATCAACAAGGATTTACATATGTACCATTCTGACACCAATACCCCTGCATTGGCAAGGACTTCAAATTTGAATGAGGAACTTGGACAGGTAAATGTTGTGAATGATTTCTCCTCATAAAAAAGGAAGCAGTGGTAGTAAAGATTTCTTTTTAGATTAATCCCTCGTGTAGATTTCCTCATTCAAGAATTGGTTTTGATCCTCTTAGTTTTTCTTTTTGCTAGAAGTGATATGTGCATTACGTTGGAGGTGTTGTATGTAGCTGTTTGAATTTCTTTAAATTGGTTAGCTTAATTTCTGTTTTCTTCAGGTGGAATATATCTTTTCTGATAAAACAGGAACTTTAACGAGAAATTTGATGGAATTCTTTAAATGTTCAATTGGAGGTGAAATTTATGGATCTGGTATCACAGAAATTGAGCGGGGAGCTGCTCAACGGAGTGGCATCAATGTCCAAGGAGTATGGTTTTTGGCCTTTACGTGACATAAATGACTTTCTTTGCATGGATTAAGATACCATATTGACATCAGCACCTTTTTCATACTCTTGTAGCATGGAATAGCATAAATATTTTTTTGGTCTTCCTACAGGTTTCTAAATCAACAAATGCAATTCATGAGAAGGGTTTTAATTTTGATGATCCAAGGATTATGCGAGGTGTTTGGAGAAATGAGGCTAATCCTGATCTGTGCAAGGTAGTATACTTTTTTCAGGACTTCTCATGTCTATAGGTCCTTTTTTTAAAATACTTGTATAAGTTGAAGCTTCTAATATTTTACTGTTATCGAAAATATTATTGCTTCATCCTTGCTCACAATCAAGCTGATTATGAATTATGCTATTGCCCTTAATGATCTAGGAAAATATATGATGCTGATCAATATTTTTATAGTAGTCTGGTATTCTACAGTTGGTGCGGCTAGTAGTTTGTGTTTGTTTAAGCTTTTGAATTAAATAGTTTCTTGACATGGTATCAATGCTTTGTGTAAGTAAGAGATCTCAAGTTCAAGTTATGCAGCCCTTTTTTTGACGTGGAAGATGCATTTGTGAAAAAAAAAAACAAGAAAAAAGAAGATGCATTTAAACATAGTTGTTTAAATAAGAAACTAAATTTGCAGGATGTTATCCTATTTAAGTTATTAAAATCTTTATGATTCGTAATATTTCTACTATTCTAATGCCTATTTAAGGCCATATTTCTATGGAATATGGTAGCCAAAAATTTCGTTAGGAAACCTAAAGAAGATTTGTTAAGGACAACTCTCTCCCTATCTTCATACAACATAAGTAACCTAGGAAGAGTGTAGACATTAGTAAGGTAAGAAGAGAGTACTTCCCTCTAAGACGAGCTGTAATTAGATCCTACGCTAAAATCTTTATCAACTTGGTATTAGAGCTTGCCTGCTGTAAGAGGCGACTCAAGGAGTTTGGAGAGCAAGTTTGACGCTTTTATGCAACACATGACTTTGAGGCAAGAGTCATTAGAAGAGCAGATGGAGGAGCTCACACTTTATGTCCAAGAATCCAAGAAGGAGATGGGAAGGCAATTGAAGTAGCCGCAATTATTCAAAGGAGTCGATTGAAGAATGAATCCGGGGGAGGGGGTGAGCTAGTGTTGCGGTACTCTAAGTTGGAGTTTTCATCCTTTGATGGGTTGGAGGACCCATTGGTTTTGTTGATAAGGTACAAACAGTTCCTTAGAACAGAGGACCTCGGAAAAATATAGAGTGGGATTGACAATTTTCCATCTAGTAGGAGAAACCTAGTTATGGTTTTATCAGGTGGAACAGGAAGAATTGGAATTAGACTGGGAAGTGTTTTACGAGTAATGCAATATCAGATTCGAAACACCTATGATCAATAATCCTTTAGGAGAACTGAATAATTTAAAGCAAACATCATTAGTGGAAGAGTATCAACGCCGATTTCAGTCTTATTAGCAAGGATTATGAATTTAAATCTACACCAACAATTAGATTTATTCACAATGAGGGTAGTAGAGATTCTCAAAATTGACATGGAGATACAGGGATCAAATGGTGATGGATCCTAGGACCTATTGTGTGGATTTTGTTGCTTTAACCATGAGTTTTGATTTGGGAGGTCACAAGATGAAGTGGCAAGGGTAGAATATAGAAAAGGAAGCACGAGTACACCATATGCAAGGACTACGCAGCCCTTCGATGGAATTGCAAAAGGTGTTGGCAGAATTTACGGACTTGTTTGGGGAACCAATAGGGTAGGCTTTGATACCATGTTGAAATATTGAAGTCAACGATGAGAGAAAGAATTTCACTTTTGTATTCATTATGTAATACAACGTACAATTATATAGTACACGTGGTGTGTATCTTATTCTAAAACAAAATTTTTAATATAAGAAAATGCTTTACAAATAATCCAATATAGGAAAAGATATAAAAGAAAATAAAGGAGAATTATAACGGTTGTATAATTCCGGAACAGAATATTTTCTATCAATCCGAAATTAATGACGCTTAATTATTGTCTACAAAACTAAGGTGGTTCATCATATCATTGAGATGTTTTACGAGTGACAAACCAAAACAATGTGTTAATTGGCTTGTTTGGGCAGAATATTGTTATAATATGAGTTGCCACTCTTCTTTACACACTACACCATTCGAAGCAATTTACGATCGACCTCCACCTTACCTTATGTCTTATTGTGTTAATTCAGCTAAGGTAGAAGCTGTGGATTATGAATTACGAGCTAGAAAAGTCGTTTTGGATGAATTGCATGCAAGATTATTACAGACTCAACAAACAATGAAATCTTTTTATGATTCCCATCATCGAGATGTGTCCTTTGAGGTAGGTGATTTTGTGTTGCTGAAGTTACATCCTCACCGCTTTCTTTCCCTAGTTGCTAAGAGGAATTGCAAACTTACTCCAAAATTTTATGGCTCTTTTGCATTTTGGAGAAAATTGGTGTTGTTGCTTATAAATTGGTGTTACCGTCAACTGCGAAATTATATCCAATTTTTCATGTGTCTTGTTTGAAGAAATTTATTGATAATCAAGACCAAGTGCAGCCATCTTTACCTACCATGCATACAGATGCAACACTACCCTTTCCACAAGCTATTCTAGATTCTTGAATTAAGACACAACGAAATAGGTTCTAGTTCATTAGGAGGGCATTTCTCCAACTAAAGCCTCGTGGGAAGATGTGGATTCTTCACTACAACGGTTTCCTTTAGTGGCACTTAAGGAAAAGTGCATTTTTGAGGGGAAGAGTGATGTTATGAGCAATGTTTTTTTTTAATTAAAAAAACAATGTTATAGATGCCGAAAATACAGCTTTTAAATCTCAAAAATCAATCTTGGTTTACAATATAGGAAGAAAAAGTCAAATTTCTAAATTAGCTTTCTTTATATTTCCTATCTATATATTTTTACTTATTTTGGGTGTTTAAGAGTGTCTACATATGGCAAGAAAGGTTTAAGGGTTAAGTACTAGCCTAACCTCACTTGTAACATATAAACATTATTTTCGTATAGAATAAGATAATTAGAATTTTGATTCAAGGTTGTGAATTCTTAAAGTTCGAAGATTGTAGGGTTCGCTCTAATGAGCCCTTAATTTCAATTCAACATAGGTAGAAAGGGTAAACACTCTAACAAGTAAGGGTCTTCGTCTTTTGATCCTATAATGAATGATAGACCCATAACTCGATCCCAGACACATGTTCGTAACATAACTCTATTGACAACTTTGCTAAAGAAGAACTCCTTTCAATGGAGCGAATCGGCTACTCAAGTCTTTGAGGCATTGAAGAAAGCATTGGTAGAGTCCCTTCTCTGACAATTATGAAATTTCAAAAAGAGTTTTGTAGTTGAGTGCAATGCTTTTAGAGAAGGGATTAGTATAGTCTTACAACAGTTGGCATCCTATCGCATGTTTTAGCAAGAAGATTGTAGACAGACATTTTAAACTTCTCGCCAATGAATAGGAGTTGATAAGATTGTCCAAGGCAGTTCAATATTGGTGTCCATACCTTTAGGGGTGCACTTTTGTCATAAGAATAGACCATTACAACTTCAAATACTTGCTAGAACAGCGGTTGTAATAGATCATTACAACCTCAAATACTTGTTGGAATAGCGGTTGTCCACCTCTTCGTAGTAGCACTAGGTTAACAAATTATTAGGATTTGATTTCAAGATAAAATATTGGGTTGGAACTCTAAATAGAGCAACAAATGCATTGTCCTATAAGGATGAAGAAGCAACAGTTCTCTATGTCATTTCATAGTTCCAGCTCATTCTTTTTGATACAATTAGAGAAGAAGCAGATGGCTCAGTAGAATTGTGGCAGTTGTGGCAAAAGGTGGATGTAAGCTTAAAAGAAAGAAGTAATTTTATTGTATGTCTAGAGTATGTATAGAATAAGGCTTTATATACAGAAAGTTATGAGCCTAATTAGGAATACATGCCTAATTAGGAATAAAATCCCTATAATCAAGCTATATATATAAATTCGGAATATTCCTAATATTAAGGATATAATCTATAAAACTCCCCCTCAAGTTGGAGCATAGATATTAATCATGCCCAACTTGTTACAAATATAATTGACCTGAACCCCGTTCAAAGCTTTTGTAAAGATATCTCCAAGTTGTTCTCCAGTCTTGAAATATTCTGTAGAAATTAAGTTCTATTGGATTTTTTCTCGAATAAAATGATAATCAATCTCTATATGTTTAGTTCGTTCATGAAATATAGGATTGGATGCAATATGTAGAGCAGTTTTATTATCGCACCAAAGTGTGGCTGGTTTTGAGAGTTTAAGGCCAATTTCAGACAGAAGTTGGTATAGCCACATGATCTCACTTGTGGCTTGTGCCATTGCTTGATATTCAGATTCTGCACTGGATCTAGACACAACAATTTACTTCTTACTTTTCTATGAGACTAAATTCCCTCCAATAAACACACAATATTCAGTTGTGGATTTTCTGTCAACTTTGGAACCGGCTCAATCAGCATCTGAAAAACATTCGATATTAGTGTGTCTATGATTATTGTATAGTATCCCTAGACCAGGAGCTCCCTTTAGGTAACATAGGATTTGTTCTAGGGCAGCCCAATGATGAATAGTTGGAAACGCCATATATTGACTTACAATGCTAACTGGATAAGCAATATCAGGACGAGTAACTGTCAAATAATTTAGTTTTCCAACTAATCTTTTGTATTTTTCAGGATCATCAAACAAGTCTACTTCTTGAGAGAGCTGTAGATTTGGAGTCATTGGAGTACTGCATGGCTTAACTCCCAATTTTTCAGTCTCAGTTAGTAAGTCTAAAATATACTTTCTTTGGGACCAAAAAAATAACTTTCTTACTCCTTTTCACTTCTACTCCTAGAAAGTATTTCAAGGGCCCTAAGTCCTTTGTCTAAAACTGTTTATGAAGAAAGGGTTTCAAAGATGCAATGCCGACATGATCACTTCCAATAATAACAATATCATCCACATATACAACAAGAAGAATGATGCTAGATGTAGATTCTTTATAAAAAACAGAATGATCTGATTTACTCTTATGCATTCCAAATGCTTCAATTGCATGGCTGAATTTTCCAAACTAAGCACGGGGACTCTGTTTTAAACCATACAGAGACTTCTGAAGACGACAAACCTTCCCAGATTCCCCTTGAGCAACAAAACCAAGTGGTTGCTCCATGTATACTTCCTCGTGAAGATCACCATGGAGAAAAGCATTTTTGATATCTAACTGATGCAACGGCCAATTATAACTGGCTGCCAGAGAGATGAATAGACGAATGGAAGTCAATTTAGCTACAGGTGAGAATGTATCAGAATAATCAACACCATAAGTTTGAGCATAGCCCTTTCATTCGGGCTATATTAAGCTGTTCCTTAACTCCTTAATCATCAAATCACGCTCCTAGAGTTGCTTCTCTATTGTTAATATGTAGGTCGTTGTTTGACCATAACTAAGGAGAGGTGGAGGGTCCCTTCTATATACTATCTTAAAGGGAAGTAGTTTAATTAAAGTGTGATAAGCAGTATTATACCAATACTTTGCCTACCGAAGACTTTATGACCAAGTTTTAGGTTGGGAATTTGCAAAAGATTGGAAATAACCCTCAAGACATTTATTGACCGCATCCGTTTGCCAATCTATTTGAGAGTGGTGTCAATTTAATCTATTGCAACCAGAAAAGTTCTGTCCAAAAATTTCTCATGAAAACCTTATCCCGATCAATAACCATGTACTGGGAAACCCATGAAGTTTAATCATATGCTGAACAAATGTTCCAGCAACTGTTAAAGCAGAAAAAGGATGCTTTATAGCTATAAAGTGGCCATATTTGCTAAGCCTATCTACCACAAGTATAGTATTATACCCCACGGATTTTGAAAGTCCCTTAATGAAATCCATAGTACGCCCTCCTGTATTTGCTCTGGCACTAGTAAAGGTTGTAAAAACCTTCCCAGGGATAGTGACAAGTATTTATTTCATTGGCATACCTCACAAGCCTCTATATAGTGCTTAATATCTCCTTTCATGCCCTCCTAATTCACTTTCACCAGCATATGCTTATATGTTTTCAAGAAACCCGAATGTCCACTGCTAGCATTACACGTGTCTACTAGAGATTCACTCATGGTAAGTTCAAGCCACGTTAACAAGTTGAAGGCATGTGATCTTGTTTTCTAAGTTTATGGACATTTTCTATCATGGTTCCTACTTTTTAGTTTTGTTGCTATTGTAGTAGTAGATGTTTCTTTCCATGTTGCTAGGAGGTTAGCCTCCACTTTCCCATAATTCCCTATTCTTACGGTGGATTATTCCACTGTTGTGTATTTAAAAGAGGCCAAGTTGATAAGAAAGTATTTAGAATTCAATCACAGTTTTAAGGACTTTAAACTCCAGAAATTCTAAGCCTATTGCTATAGGTCAGCAAAGGAAATCCCCTTTATTCACCAAACCCTACCTAACCCCCATTTAACCACTACTCTCACATACCCATAACCAGATCTATCTCCAGGGAATATAATATTTACCCAATCAAACTATTGTGGATTTAGTTAGGAGAGTCTGAATAAAAGGAGAGGATTTAGGAATTATCGGTCAGTTCTTATACTGAAGCTTTCCTTGAGTTGGAGACCAATCAGGTCTACAATCCGGGTTCGCCAAAATGGCCTCTTTAACTTCTTTTAAATGCTTGTCCTGTTCAATCTGAGTTGAGAGCTTGATTAAACAAAACACTTGAGCAATAGATACGAGCATCAACTTTGCAGCATTGGGCATTTGCGGCAATTCATCAATCGCTTTGTTTTCACTTCTTGGTCTATACTCAATGTCAAAATTAAAACCCAACAATTTTGTAAGCCATCTTTGATGCTCCTTTGAAATCAGCCGCTACTCCAATAAGTGTTCAAACTTCTCTAATTAGTTCGGACCAGAAACTTCCATTTGATCAAATAATGTCGCAACTTTTGAATGGCTCGCACAATTGTCATTAACTCATGCTCATACATAGACTTCAAACAGGCTCGCCCTTTCAAGTCAACTGCCAGAGTTTCATGATCCAAACATGTAATTCATGTCTGTATTGTTAAATTGTACTTGTTTGATGGATAAAAGTCGTTAATGGAGAGTGCCCTTGTTTTTGGGAGAGAACCTCCGTAACAGCTGGACCTTGAGCTCTTCTCATGGTAGGTAAGGGCATCAAGTTTCCTCCCATTGAAGCCACACTAATGTCGTCCCTCAGAAGCAGATGACAGCCGCCTCCAATTTCTCAGTATCTAAAAGATGATTCGCCAAGAAGTAAGTTCTGCTCTAAATGCCCATGGAGTTCGTTCGTCCTCCCCGTCATATGTTGACATCTCCAATTTTCGGTCCTTCCAATGTTGGTATCCTTGGCTGGTATTAGTATATTTCTCAAAAAAAAAAAAGGGTGTCACCTATTGTCGAGTCCTCCACTGGGATAGCGGTTGCACAGGTTCCACTTGACTCATCCATGGTTGTATTTTTCCCTGTTGACTGCGCTAGCTCTTGACAAAAGCACTAAGGGCTTCATCAATTTTCCGGTTTAGTATGGACACTGATGTATCTACCCTACTAAGTTTATTTTCAATAACATGTAGTTTCTCTTCCACACTGTCCAGCCTTGATTTCCTTCGTGTTACTGGCATTACCCTCAAGGACGGACAATTGGCTCTGATATCAAAATGATAAGAATGTAAATAGATGTAAAATGGAGAATATCTACATATCGATTAAGAAATGATGAAGAACAAACAGCAACTTTCAAGAGGTGCCACTCTCCTGTTTCTGTCTCTCTGGCACAAAAATATGTTGCTCTATGGAGTATACTCAGTCTCCCTATATTCTCCCCCTGCCACCCTCACATTTCTCTAACAAACTCTGTTAGTCTTCTATCAAACGGGACATGTCATAATTTTGGAAACAAACATCAAAACAGTATGCAAACTTACCCTCCTCATCAGCATATTTGTTAATTCTTAATTGGGCTAAGTATATCTCTGCCTTGCTTCTTTCTGCTGTATGTAAACTTGATTGGAGGCCTATCAGACTAATAGAGAAATTAATCCGAACAGCCAGGGCTAATGAGATCTACTCCTGCATGCTTCAAGCATTGTGCACATTTTCATTAGCTTTTTAACCTTTCCTGTATACTTTGAATGATCTTACTCTCTTTATGGTAACAGGTGCGTAATTTGCCAAATGGAGTATAAACGAGGTGATCGCAGGATCACTCTACCATGCAAACATGTCTACCATGTTGGTTGTGGGGCTCGATGGCTTAGTATTAATAAGGTGACATGTTGATTGCTAATAAAACTCGACAAATAGACTGGTAAGGAGCTATTTAACGAGATTGTAATGCTGATTATCATGTCCATGCTTCCAGGCTTGCCCCATATGTTACGCCGAGGTGTTTGGTGATGTGTCAAAATGTTAAGAGAGTATATCTCTGATCAGAAGACAGAAAACCAGAGGAGGGTTTATTGTCACTACTGTTGGTTATTTTCCCTGCACAAAGATTTGCTTATTTTAGTTTCCCGTTTCTTTGGTGGAAAAATATAGGTTTTGTAATAAACTGAAGCCATAAAGTTTACCCGTGTTAGAGAGGGTGGAAATCCTATTGAGTTGTGTGAAAGTTTTGAACTTCTCTCCACTGTATGAGATACTGAATGAAAGCATGCCAGCAATGCTGCAAAACCACGTCGATTTGGTCAAGATACAAGAAACAAGAGGAGAGGAGAGGAGAGGAGATTCGGTGTGGTCGTGAGGAGGAAGTAAAAGTGGTTCCATCTCTGCTATGGGAAGTTAAATCAAAATCTGCATTTGATTTTGAACTGCATGGTGGAGCAAGCGGAATAGTAGGGAGTCTTTCCATGAGGAGTTTAGAGAGTGTGGGTCAGCTTAGATCACATAAACTTTTAGGCACCTGGCATACTCAGTTTTCGTTTCTTATTGCACCACTGGTCTGTTATTAGACATATATATATATATATATATATATATCCTACACTGGCTTTTTTACCCATATAAGGCACAATTCTAACTACATATTACATGTATATCCTATTCTGAAGGTTCGTAGGCCCACTTACATAGATCTTCAACTGAAGCTACGGAATTAAAAGTGACCAAAGATCAATTTGTGCCTCAACATTACAGATGGAGGCATGCCTCAATTAATGAAATATGATCGAAACCTCTTTAAGATACCTTCTCATCATAAACTATTCACAGTATGCCTAATATTTATTAAAAAAGGTTTTTGTTACTTCCATTTTATTTAACAATACTCGATTTTTAATGTTGAATTGATTGAAGAGATGTATGTTTTATAAACATGGATTTCTATATGAATGTAAAGCTTTCAAAACTATGATTAGCATTGAAAGCATCTTTCGGTATATCCTATGCCTATTGTTTATATATAAGTAATTATCCTTGTATAATTAAAAAGTACTGTATGGACTAGTTCTTTTACTTTTTTTTTTTCAATTTATTCCAAATATAATGAATTTGATATTTTTCAAACTTTAAACTATATGCTGAAATTATTTAAGTCTCGTTTAAGTACCTGTTTGGATGAGTTTATATTAGTAGAATTTTTATTAGTAGAGCTTTTTCTGTAGATCTTTTTTTAGAAGAGTTTTTTTAAAAAGACAGTTAACTGTTTGACTGTCATTTAAAAAAGTACTTTTTAAAAAGAGTTTTATATAGTAGATTTTTTGGTAACATAAAAATAAAAAGTACTTTTGATTTTAACTATATTTTATTTTATAATAAAAATTATTTATATATATATAAATTCTTTAAAGTATATTAAACAATATGAAAAGTACAATATATTAATCATTATATAATTTTAAACCATATAAAACAAAAATGAAAATATATCTAATCAAATATTTTATATGGATTATAACATAAGTAAAATTAATATAAAAATTAATATTAAATATATAAAAAATAGTCAAATAATATTATATAAAAATAAAAATAAAAATAATTTAGTTACAATCATAAATATAAAATTTAAAATAATTTAGTTAAAATAATTTGATGCATAATTTATTATGAAGATATGTAAATATAGGGGTCTTACGGGCATTATATTAAAAATATAAGGATAAAATAGACTAAAAAATAAGCTCATTAATTGTCATTGATTACTCTGAAACATTTATTTGAAAAAGCCATTTTAGAAGCTTTTTTGAGAAGCTTCAAATTTAAACTTCTTAAAAAATTGTATTTTGGCTGTCAAAAAAGCTAAATCTATTAAAAAAGTACTTTTTAATTCTACAGCCAAACACATATTTTTTTAATAAAAAGGCTTTTGTGGTGAAAAAAGTACTTATTGACCTCCCAAAAACCCAATCAAACATGCACTAAATGTAATATAGCGTTATGCTGTTAAGTGTATGAATGGGCTTTTGGGAGATTAATAAGATCTTTTCTCTACTACAAAAGCTTTTTTATTAATAAAAAAGGTGTTTAGTTGTAAAATTAAAAAAATACTTCTTTAATAGATATGATTTTTTTGACAGTCAAAATACAAGTTTTTAAGAAGTTTAAATTTGAAGATTATCAAAAAAGCTTCTAAAATGACTTTTTCGATTAGATATTTCAGATTAATTAATAAGCTTATTTTTTAATTTCTTTTACCCAACATAATATCCATAATACTTACATATTCCTATCTTCAATATATATTTTAGAATTTATATAACATTATTTGACTATTTTTATATGTTCCAATATTTATTTTTGATATTAATTTTACTAATGTTATAACATATATAAAATATTTGGTTAGATATATTTTTATTTATATTTCATATAGTTTAAAATTATATAATAATTAATAGGGATAATAGTCAATCAAGTGATCAAGTTTTAGACATTTTTTCAGTTAGGTGATCA
>JAOXYD010000003.1:9132287-9146247 GCA_028565735.1 Pinacopodium congolense | reverse complement strand
TAAATAAACAAAAATTACTTCAAATTAATACTAAACATAAATAAAATAATAATTAAAATTATACTAAACAAAAACACACAAAACAAATATTAAGACACAATAAAAACAATCTATTATGTAATAAATACATGTAAAACAGTTAGAAAAACACATACAAAAACACAATTATCAGTAATAAACAATAAGGGAGGTGTTTTATTAGAAAGAAATTGGATCGTGCAATGGTTAATAGGTTATGGCTAAATAGAATCGTGGATAGTACTGCTACTTTTAATAATCAGTGTTTTTATCATACCCCTATCACAGTAAGTGGACTGAATGTAATAAAAAGGAGAAAATTCCCTTTTAGATTTAATAACTATTTTGTTTCTAATCTTGGATTTGAGGACGCTATTACTAAAGGATTTGAGAAGTAAGTTAGAAGGCATTATTCTTATATTTGTAGGAAAAAATTATATGTTATTAAAGAGTAAATGAAGAAGTTAAATTTGGACAGATATAAGAATATTAATGAAGCTATAAAAAATGCAAAAGACAAGCTTGAAAAGATGCAGAATTGTTTATAATTGGACCTAACTAATCAAGCTTTGCAAGGTGAAGAAGATAAGGCTTTGGAAGAGTATACAAAAATGGTTGAAGGTAATGTCTCTTTGTTAAAATAGAGATCAAGAATTCAATGGCTGCAGTTGGGAGATATGAATACTGCTTTCTTCCATAATTCTATCTTAGTAAGGAGAAATGTCAACAGAATATCAAGCCTAAATGGGAGGCAAGGGGAGGTGTACACTTCATAGAAGGAGATGATGTAGGAAGCTCTATTATATTTTCAAGGCACATTGGGTTCCCAAGCAGCTTACAATTCTTCTATTCAATTATTACAATCTTTTATTAATTCTAGGGTATCTAACGAAGAGGCTGAAATGTTGATTAAACCATTACAAAAGGGGAAATAGAGGCTGTGGTGTTTGCCCTACATCTTAATAAGGCCTTTAGTTCTGATAGATTTAATGGACTATTTTTCCACAAATCATGGAGTTTAACTAGAGAGCTAGTAGTAAATGTGGTTAAATAATTTTTTAGAATGGCTACATGTTAGGGGAGATGAATAGAACTTACGTTACGTTAGTGCCTAAGATTCAAAACCCAAGCTCTTTGAATGAGTTTATACTTATATCTTATACAAATATTATTTATAAAATGGTAGCTAAACTGCTGGGTGGAAGACTTAAAATGGTATTAAAGTCTCTTACAAATAGCTCTCAAGGAGTTTTCACAGAAGGCAGACAAATAAGCGACTATATCCTTTTGGCATAAGATCTTTTTAAAGATTATAAGAAGAAGCGTGCTTATAAGAATTGTGCTATAAAGGTAGACCTTATTAAACCTTATGATTCAACATAATGGAGATTTCTCCTAAACACTATGAAGGTATTTAAATATCCTCCTTATGATTCAACAGAATGGAGATTTCTCCTAAACACTATGAAGGTATTTAAATATCCTCCTAGATTTATATATTGGATTTCACAATGTAGCACAATTGTTTCCTATAGTATCTTGATTAATAGGGAACCTACCAAAATCTTTAAAGGAGCCAAGTGTTAGATCCCTAAGTCCAAGTTACGGGATCGTGTGAGTGTTGGCGAACTTTAACCAATGCTTGACACATGAATCGGTATTAGGAAGGCATGTTGATGAGGGAATAAGGTAAAGTCTTAAGAGTAGGCAAGCAAATACCTGGAAAACTTGCGAGTAGGGGAGGGACCCAGGAAGTATCGAAAAAGATCGCAAGTAGGTGAGATTCGATATGTGTGGGCGCGTGTTGGTGTGCATTGGCAAAAATCTTTCCCAAGACGCCAAGGTTCAGATATGAGGTTGCACGCAGTTGAAAAACTAAGTCATGTGAGACCCGAGGATGCACAAGAATGCGTAAAGGTATGCGAGATCCTGCTAGAGTGCGTGAGGATACGCAAAGGCATGCGAGTACGATAATGTATATAGACACTTAACTTCAGCGAGGCAAGTCAAAAGTACGTAAAATCTGCGAGGTTTTATATTAACTCGGTGTGACTCATACTTAATCATAGAGTGAAGGGACTGGACCATGAATGAGTTTGATCATGGAAGATAGACTTATCCATGAACGTGCATTAATGGACTTATGTGCAGATAGGCCTTGGTGACTTGTCATCAATAGTTATGTGACAACTATAGATGAAGTGGCACTTGATGACATGGCAAGATCAATTTGAAGATCACCCGGGATAACATCAAATCTAAGAGTTAAAGACTATGTGGAACTAAACTTTTGAAAATTATGGGAATCTTTACGGATAAGGAAGATCTTTCTTATATTGCATGTAATCATTATATTATTAAATTATGATGTAATGTAGCTAATTAGAAGAGTCTTGAGAGGAAAGGGATGTTTTCCTATTGGTCTGGGTGATGTGATCTTAGTTGTTAAGATAAATTAGAATATCAAAGTCCTAGTTATCTTGAACATTCTTTCTAAGAAAGGGAGCCTATAAATAGCTCATTAGAGTTAGAATTCAATTCATTCGATCATTCAGTCGTTCTTAAGAGAAGAGATAACTTAGAAAGAGTTGAGAACTTTTGGGAAAGGTCTCTTATAAGGGCTTCAAGCAGGAATTTCTTGTAAGTGCTTCGAGAAGGAGGTACTTATTCTTTTATTAATAATTTATGAGAGTTAATGAAAGATTAGTTTCAGCCATTTTATATCTCTTGTTGCATTATTGACTCTTGTTCTACACTTTTGTTATTTTTGCTGTATGAGTGATATATTTAAACATGAGTGTACTCGTGAGTTGCTCAAGGACTAAAGGAATTATTTGGAGGTATGTACGTGAGAAGGTTGAATCTCGGCTAAAGTAGACCTAAGCGAAATTGTCATGTAAAGGAGGTCGCGACTTGTAATAAAGTTTGACAACCTAGCGGACCTTTGTAAAACTAAGGGCCTTAGATAAGGAGACCCATTGTCCCCATATCTAGTCATAGAAGTGTTGACTAGACTAATCAGTCATATGATTAGCCAAGAAAGAAGATTTAGATACCATCAACATTGCAGATAACTCAGAATTCATAGTCTTTCATTTGCAAATGATTTAATACTGTTGTCTGCTATAGATTCAGGGTCAGTTTTAATGAATGCTCTAAGATGTTTAGGTACGATGTCGGGGTTGGAAATGAATAAAAGTAAAAGTTGTGTATTTCTTTCAATTATTGCATGAGATGAAGCTAGTTGGTTAACTAACCTGACAGGTTTGTAGGTTAAAGTTCTACCTTTTAGTTACCTTAGGGTGCCAATTTCATATAAGAAACCTTTATATAGTGAATTCTTGCCACTTATAGAAAAGAAAAGGAGAAGAATAGAAAATTGGAGTAATAGAGCATTATTAGATACCAAAAGCGTTTAAATTATAAACTCTGTGTTAAATTCAATGCATATGTATTGGTCTTCCCACTTGGTTTTTCCTAAAAGGCTCATAAAGATTATTGAGAGAATATTCAGAACTTTTCTATGGAAGGGTAATGTGGAAGGTGGACTCAAGGCCAAAGTAAAATGGGATGAAGTTTGCATGCCAAGAAATGAAGATAGGTTGGGGATTCTATCCTTGAAAGTGAGCAATAAAATCAATCTACCTAAAAGGATATGGAGATTATTGGAGGATAAAGAATCCCTATAGGTTAAGTGGGTTCATTATCACTATCTAGAACATGTAAACCTGTGGGCTACTGCCATAAAAAGGAATATCTCATGGACCATAAAGAATATATTGATGTTAAGAGATCAAGTAAGACCACTGATTCAAATCAAGTTGGGTAATGGTGCAACTACTAGTCTTTGATATGATAATTGGTGTTCTTTAGGACCCCTATAATTAAATAATAAACTTGTTGAATTGAGAAACAACATCCTTGAAGCTGCTACAATGCACAATGTTTTGAATTGTAATGCATATAGTCTATCTAATGGGTGGTTAGAAAGACTAAATCCTAACTACAACCCTCATGTGAATACAAGAGATAAGGTAACCTGGATAGGCATTAACAAAGAATGATTTCCTAACAAAATTTTCAAGGAGAAAATAAGAATGAAAGGATAAAAAATTCCTTAGTATAATCTATTTTGGTTCAAATAAGGTGTTCCTAGGGTGGCCTTTATAGTTTGGCTAGCAATTAAATAAAGATTATCTAAAAAAGATAGATACCTAGGGATACCTAGAGTTCAGACTATATGCTCAATTTGTAGTGAAGAACAGGCATCCTTGGATCACATACTCTTTCAATGAAAGTTTACAGAACAAATTTGAAAGCATATCCAAAGTTTGTTTAGACTGAATGGCACTCTCACTGACTGGATTGAGATTATCCAATGGTTAGCTAATCTTAAATGGAAGATAAAGGCATAATTCACAAGTTTTTTAATCATGTTTGGTAATGCTATCTATTGTATATGGAAAGAGTGGAACAATAGACTATTTAAAGAAGAGATTTCTACTTAGCAGATGGTACATAATGATATTTTGAAACAAACATAGGAAGTAGTAAGGGCTTGGGAAGGAAGAGAACTGACAAGAATATAACTAGGTTGTTTATAGTGGATAAGGGTTTCGTACTAATTGGCATACTAAAATTCTTTTTTCTTGTTTTAAGGAATATAAGCATATCACTAGTAATATAAAAATTATATGCTTGTTAGCTACTCAATAAACATGCATTAATTAATGGAAACTTAAGCAAAAAATAGCATACCTTAAAGGAAACTTGCCTTACATAAGTCTAACAGAACCTTAAAAAGACATCTTAGGATGTTACAAGTAAATAAGGAGCTTAGTGATATTGAAAACATATTCATCTCCTAGTAACCTCGATTACCTGCAAGGTGGTATGGCAAAACCAGTTCAAACCCTAGGTTCCAATTGAGACCTAAAAAAGCAAATCGAAACATAAGAAATACTTGTTATCTTTAACATAAAGTGTTTAATTATATAAACTTTTTAAAGTTTATGACATTTTTGAAGATTTTCAAAAAAAAGTATTATTTTATTTATTTGACATAAACAATTGAAAGTAATTTTATTTAATAATTAAGTTTAAATTTTATTTATATGAAGCTATTTTTTTAATAAATTATATGAAGTTATAATAAGAAAAAGCATTTAATTTTGTTTTATTTAAATAGAACATTGTAAATTAGGTTATATAGATTTTCACTAAATAAATTTTAATCATCAATTTCATAACATATAAGTATCTTTCAATTAGTTATTAAAAATATATAACAACTAACAAAAAAATATTTAATTTGTGTTGATTTATATATATAATTTAATAAAATAAAAAATGTGAGAAATAAGTAATTTGATTGTTAAATAATATTTGAGGCCCTGTTTGTTAATATTTGATTGTTAAAACTAGCATATAACTAAAAAACACAAAATCGGAAAACATAAACGAAAACTAAACCGTTCCTTAATTATTACAAAGTTATATAAATTTTCCTCCTTTATTTAAAAGCAACAACTTCTCACTTCAAACTAAAACTCTTCTAACACATTAATACCTAAGTATCATAAAATTTATCAAATAGAATAGAGAAAAAAACTTTATTACAACATAATGAACTTTGTCCTAAATGTAAAATTATATGAAATAGCAACTAAATCTTAAGCCAGATTGCCTTGTGGTGCGATAGCATCTCTCCGTTACCTGTGTAACCGTTACTCGCATGAAAATGTGTAATTAAATATAGGCAATAATGGAGGAAAAATCAAACCTTTAACTTTAAGCCCGCAAAGCCACTTTAATATTGGATAATTAGTAGCTATATTAGATGTAGATCTCTTATTTAGAATAAATAAATATAAAATATAAAATATATTTACAAATAAATTCTACATGAAATTCATTTATAAATGAGTTTTCATCTTTATATAGTTATCATTTAAAATACATAATTTAATTAAATTACTCATAATCATATTTAGAACAAATATAGAATTGAAAATTTATGAAATATATTTGCAAACACATTATCTTATTTGAATAATTATCATTTAAAACATGTAATTCAATTAAATTATTCATAATCATGTTTGGAACAAATTTAAAATTAAAAATTTATTTACACTTATTTTTTAATATACCTTTTAACATAATAATTTTATAAAATTAAATAATTATACTATAATAATGTATAATAATTGCATTATATTGTATATAGTAATGTCATTCAAAGTAACAGGTATGCTTCCGTCCTTCATAAATTGAATTGAATATGACCGTGCAACTATAGCCAAACAAATATATGCGGAGAGTTACCCTGAAAAAGAACTAATTGGAACTTTAATTTTAATTAGAGAATTCTTAAAATTGTTGCTAGAGGATGAGAGGATGAATAAAAACAGTAGGAATATTACTAAGAAGGGGCTGTCTTCAGTTCCTCTCCTTTTGCAAGATTATGGTATTTCTTTATGAACACATCGTAGTAGTTATAAGAAATTTTAAAACAAAAACATATAAGGCATCATCTGGCTAGCAGCATGAAAAAAGAGCTAGCTAATAAACTTAACGTGGAGTTGCTGCACCATAGACTACGACTAAGACAAACATATCTGACCTGTAATTGATAGGCAAGTGATTAATTAAGCACCCCAAAACAGCAGCCAGTTCCGAGCAATCATAAATTGTGTAATAATATTTTTCTTTTCATGTTTGTTATCACGTCTTCTGCACACTTATTAAGGAGTCACCATAATCTTCAAAATGATATCAGAACCTAAAAACAAATAAATAAAGGCATATTTCCATAGATATTATTTAAAAGTCCATATAGTGGTAATTGTCAAATATGCATATGGTCATAGAAATGGGCATAGAGTTAAATATGGAGCTTCTAGAGTTATATGTATCCACGAAATGCACCTACTTACCATCATAAGTGGGCTTCCAAATGGCAAATCTAGAACTCAATTTTCTGCAAGTTGTTGTCCATTTACAGAATCTTATATTCCGATTATCAAGTGTTTCTTATCATCCACCAAAATAGATAAGACCATGGATCCTATCTCCCTATTCATGAATACAACACAGAAGGTCATACACATCTACTAATTTGAACTTGGTAAAAAGTATAAACTATAGAGTTCCTAAAAACTTACAAAAGAAAAAACATTCTCTCATACCTTTGGACAAAACTTCTGATACCATTCTCGAAATATCAACTTCTCGCAAAGAAGCATAGCTTATTTACGCACATAAACTCTTACTTGCTTTGAACCAAGGTGTTTCTAACACAATATGTTAAATTGCATCATCTAAAATTGAATAACACACAAATCAACAAATATTTATAGTCTCTCACACTTGATGCTCCGTTGTCTAAAAATGTGGTTTTATTTTTTTATTTTTATTTTTAAATACAAAAATTTTAAAAAATATAAAAATTAGAAAAAAACTCATTAATATAATATAAATATTTAAAATAATGTAAAAATTTAAAATATAAAAATTAATAAAAATATACAAAATCAAAATAACAAATGAAAATAGAAATCCCCTTAAAAAGAATGTTTTTGTCTCTTTAATTGAACAAAAATTGAAATTGATACCTAATTCACTAATCCACCCGATCCGATCCGATCCGAAATTAATGCTTTCAGTGGTAGGCTACGTTACGCTAATTCAAACATTGACCGTTGAGTAGTTTCTACTTTCTGGATCCATTAAAATTTACATCATGAATAAAACCCAAAACATCACAAATGAAACCAGCAAGAATACAACAAGAACTGGAAGAGAAAACCAATCTCCGTGTCTGCCAACTTCTTCATGGAGATCGACCTCCCAATCCAAGACATTTCTGTTCTGCTTGCGACTCATCTGCCTATTTCCTTCCTGTTCACTTGATCTTATATGAGATAAAATATGAGGAAAAACCTTCTCTTGAGACTTCTCTCCAATCAGTAGATCTGAGTGTCCAAAACCATCTATAACTACCCTTTCATGTCTGAAACTAGGTTGGTGCAACATCATGTACTTGTTGGCAAGAAATGAAGTCTCGGGAGTTACAAGTAGACGCCGTCCGCCGGAAATATAAAGCGTGGACAGAGTCATCCTTTCCGGATGTATCAAATATGAGCTATTCCCTTTGCTGTCAACAATAAATCCCTTGTTGCAGATCATTCTGAGGTGTGGGAATGCGGCCATGGGAAGCTTCGTCGCGCTTTGATTGATCAACCAACTGTGCATTGTTGTGCTCAGATTTTCGTGCCAGAATGCATTTCCAAATATTCCAGAAAATGTTTCACATTCATCAAGGTTACATCTTTCGTATCGCGGTAAGTAACGGGCGATCCATTTTAGGAGATTGTGTTGAGGGCTTGTCTCTGATTGTTTCAGTAGATGCAAGATTTTGTCTTTGCCCAATATTAACATTGATAACTGCAGGCAAGTAAAAATGATATTAAGAGCTTTTAAGGGTTTGATATTTTTCCTTAATAAACTAATTTATCTTCATTAGGCCCAAGAAATCAGGTTACTTGTTCCACCTCTGCATCTTATCTACTGCTGAAATTTCTTGGTGAAAAGAAATTGAGAACTTACTGGGACCAAGGGAAGCCACATTTTGATCCTGGATAAAGCATTGAGCTTGAAAAACATTGAAGAGTTTGTGCAAGACAAAGAAGATATATATTTTGCCGAGATGTGTCCTCCCAAAAGCGCTATATGAATAGATAAGCCTCCGGCACAGTGTGCAACTACATGTATTTTCGTGCTTGGTCCATGAACTTCAAGGATTTTGATCATCACTGGATGTTAACAATTTAAATTAGGAAATGCTCCTTTGGAAACTAATGAATCAGCTAGAATATGAATTCTAGAGAAGTTATGTGGTCTGCTTTATTTATTTTTTCTTACCAGCAGGGATATCATATTTTCCAATGTCTTCAAGGGTAAAGTTGTTTGCTGGGTGTAAAGGGTGTAATCTGGATTGCAGCAGCCATACATCATGGCCTTCTTCAAGAATTGTTCTGACCAAATCATTTGGTTCTGTTGGAAGATAGTAACTCTCAGTTGAGTAGCCATTGAGAAGAAGAGTGGGATTTTTCACTTTTTTCCTTTCAAGCCCCAAACCTTCTTCGCTATTCTTCCATTGCATGCAACTTATGATACATCCATCTTCTGTAAGGTATGCAGGGCCAACAATATTAGTTACACAATTACTTTCTTTGAATATGTCAACAAAAAAAGAATTGAATGCTATGAAAAAAATTGTTTTGTAGTTTTTTTTTTTCTAGAACTGTTTAAAATAAAAAAAGATAGACTTTAATTAGACGTTATAAAATATGGTTTTTGTTTCATTTTGAAGGACTTATTAAACTACCTGTTTCTAATTGGTGGATGGTGCTTATCGGATAGGATTTATGGGAAATATCCATTGGAATCAGGGACTTCAGTGTTGCTCTAGGTCTTTGTAAGATGTAAGTCCTAAAAAGACTCTTTAAGAAAAGATGTACGAATTCTCCTTTGCTGCTTCCTTCTAGGCTCATAGTACATTTGAGAAGATCTATAAAGGATAACTTAAGCTCTCCTTTTAATTTCATCGATGCCTCCCCTGATTTCATCTCTGCGAACTTTTGAAATGTTACATTAAGTGTTGTTGTCTCATTCCAAGCAAATAATGCCATTAGATATGGATTCATTATCTTCCTTCCCTCAAGAATGTATCTGCATGGTATCAGAATTAATAAGTTGAGAAACTGAGTTAATTGTTTCTGCATTTAGTTCCAAAAAAGAAAAAGAAAAAGAAAAAGAATATTACTTTGAATAGATCATACCTTGAACCAGAAGAAGCTCCAAGGAGAAGACGATATTGCATATACTGTGTGTATGGAGTTCTATGATCTACAGCACACAAGTCTACTTCTCCATCTAAGATGTGTAATTTATCCTCCTCCGCACCTTTAAACACCATGTACCCTCCAACTCTTCCTCTTAGAAGAGGCTGAGAGCCTCCGGAGACCCAATTTCCTTTATCATAACCCTCATCATTTTGAACATTCATTTTCATTATGAGATGAGCTGTGCATTGCATACCTCCCACATAGCCTCTCATTGTTTCTCTAATTACAAGAGTTGAATTGTGGTCTATATCCAAACTTTTAGCTCTGATCAAGTATGGAACTTGGTTGATAGTTGAAATTTTTTCGTCTCTATTTCTCTTGAACTCTAGAGCATCCTGCACAAGATATCTACTTACATGCTCAGCTGCTGTAGTAATTGTGAGACATGGATTGATTCCAACAGAACATGGCATTAGAGAGGCATCACAAACGTAAAGTCCTGGGTGTACAGTGCCAGGAGTTTGTGGATCAAAGACCTGACCTTTATGGTTACAAACACCATTTGCAGAATGGATTGATGCATTGCATCCCCCTAAAAGATGAACTGATGTGCTCCTGTACCTAGATATATAGAGGCTTCCTCCCAGTTTCTTTGTGATCTTATGAAATTCTTCAACTTTCCGTGGCAGTAATGGATCATGGGGAGGAGTGAAAAGGATTCTTTCCATGTCTTTATCAAACCCGATTTTGCCATCACTGTCATCAAATCCCATTGCATTGAGAACAATCGCTTTGGTTGATTCAAGTCCCATAGCATGTTTCAGCTCATCAATTATACCGTGGAGAAGCCGGTGACCACTTGGCCATCCATAAGTGAATACGCCTTTGAACAGCAGCAACGGATAGGCAGTTGGAAGGACAGCACTCTATGCAAAAAAGGCAAATGGTAAGAACTATGTTCTCTGTGTTTTCAGGAAACATGCAACATTAAATGTTAAGCTCATATACATATTAGTTCACGCAATACGGAACTTATAAGGAGCTGAAGTTTATGAAGTTAATTGGTTGACCTGGATTGTGAAACCTAATGATGAAGTGTAAGAAGATGTGATAGAAGGTCCTGCCCGTTTGTCAAATGGTACTTCTGAGAACTGATTTTTGTCCAATCCATAGCCATTCAGTGGTGCTGGGGATCCGGAAATGTATGAGGTTGCATTCCCGTTACAACTTAATCCAGAACCAAGAGTTTCTGAAAGCTTCAATCCTCTCATTTGTGATTTGAAAAGTATCTCAGATGTTCCCAAAACTCCGGCTGAGGGAAACAAGTTTGAATAGTTTTATCAGTTACAGGAAAAAAAAATTAACCAAAAGACAAATGCTTGGGACTATGTTTTACCCGAAAGAATCACAAAATCAGATGTTACATAGTCAGTCTCGTTGAAGAAAACAAGCCATCTTCTTCTGGTGTTTTTCCCTGCCCATTGGCAAATTTGATTTGGATTCTCAACAACATATTGAATTTGGCACTCTGTTCTTACTACACATCCGGCCTACACCACAAGGAACACCTTGTTTCAAACCTGGGTAATGAACTTGACATCTTCCTAGGAAATCATCCATGTTCATCTAAAACAAAATTCAAAACTACTGTCTATACCAAGTCGGGAAATTGTAACAAGAGTGAAAGAATTGCTTGAAAATTTGTAGCTTGAAAATCTTCTAGAATTTCTTACCCTGAGATCAATTTTGAGTGGAATAGAACAGATATTGTCAATTATTTGCAATAGGTTCAGTGGAAAATATACCTGAATAGCTGAAAGGATGTAATTTTTGTCAGTGGAATTTTTGGCATTATAGGGGCATCCGGCAAGACAATTTCCACAGGCTAAGCAGCTAGCCATCTGCTGCGGTTTTGACCAAGTAGGTGATAGTTCTTCAATTCCAAAATTAACACTTAGCTTAAGTGAGCTCTCTATGTTTTCACCAATGCTTTCAACTACTCCTTTCATCACTTTGGCAACAGGAAATTCGACTGGAACAGTCTGTGCCCCCAACATTTCTGCGGCTGAAGACTGACAAATATCCCAATCCCTTTCCCACTCCTTGGGCCATTTCGGATGCCTTCTGGCTCGAACTGGAGTTGGTAGCATTACTCCTGCATTAATGAGTGACCCACCACCAAGTCCACAAGCTACTGCTGCTAGAGAATCTTTGTGTTCATGTAGCTACATATGCGTAAGATGACTACATAGTCAAATTACCACTTAATAAAACAGAAGCTAATTGTTACTTCAAGATCACGTATTACGTTTGCATGCACTGTGACTTAAATGTATATTTTTGTTTATAGGGGCTTTGTGACACATCCGTAATTTATTAATATAACACAAAAATAAAAAAAATTAATACAAAAATATAATAATTATAATAAAAAAACTACAACACAACAACCCAACTAAATATTCAATGAGAAAAGCACCCAAATACCTGAAACAATGCATCTTTTGGACCAATATCAATTCCCAAGTTTCGGTTCTCCATCCTGACTGCTGACAACATCTTCAAACTGATAGTTGGGAAATCGTGGGCTTCCCATCTCTTCCCTTTCTCGATCAGACAAACCTTTATTCCTGCCATTGACATTCGATAGGCAGCAACTGAACCACCATAGCCAGACCCAACAACAATAGCATCATAACCATCTACCTGGTTATTTCCTAGTTTTTCTAATAAATCTGCATCATGAACTCCTATGCTCTCTCCCATCTAAGGGTGTATGTTGTATTATGGTTTACTTGTAAGACTCACAAAAGATGCAGTGATTCTAGAAATGGTTAAGACTGATAATGCAAGGGATGTGCCCAACTTGCCACATTTATTCAGAAAACAAGCAAATGTTATTCCAGCGAACTGAACCGCTGCCAACTGTACAGGAGACAAGTTTGACATTAACCGGGTCAACTCTTTGAAGAAGCAGCGTTTGATCTGATGATCTACACTTGTTTCGTGAACAAATCGACTACACAAACAAAAAATCAGATTTGAATGTGAAACAGGAACTTCAATTTCGTCTTCATAAAGATTCATTTATTAATCCGGCCATGAGAACAACAAAATTTTGTCTTGGCCACACCTTGACCAATTCCCAGAAACTTCAATTATAACCAAAGGAATTCAAATCCATGCAGCATTACCGTTTCAAATCAATTAGGAGCGGCGGACTAAAAAGATTATTTTATTTAATAATAAAATAAACAAATAATTTATCTTGAAGATATTCTTTTAATATATCAGTCACAAATCTTCTTGATTTATGACAATTTGACTTTCTATTATTAATTTACTTTTTTGGTTTGAGTATAACATATTGTGTGAAAGAGAATTTATATTTTTATATTGTGTTCTAGTTTCCTGGCATCAAAATCTCTTCAAGTATTTTTATGTTCATTACTATTGTTGAAATACTGTTTGTCGTCGACCGCCACCGTTTGCCGCCATCTTCGGTCATTTATCATCATTAGTTGCCTCTGTTTCCTCCTTTGAAGTCTTAAAATAGCTTTGATAATTCATCAGACTGTTACCATCTGTTATACTCAAGAGATCAACAAAACAGCATAAAACGCTTCACTGAAAAGTGAAAACCACACTACCGGTGCTCACACGCCATCAAATTGTTCCATCGGACCATCCCTGCACTCGACGTTTTGACAACACGAAAGCATGACACGTGTCCCAATAGTGCCATGTCAACCAATCACAGAGTTTCATGTATCAGAATCACTCCTCAACGCGTTTCGCAATAATTTTTATACGTGTCCCAATCAATTGCCGAACACATCCCAATCGGTTTTTGGCGTCCCAATAATTTTTATACGTGTCCCAATCAATTGTAGAACACATCCCAATCAGTTTTTACGTCCCAACAATTTTTTTTTTTCTCGCAATTTACATTCAAACCGGATATCTCCCAATCATTACTTGACATGTGTCCTAAGATAACTAACAAATGTCGTAATCATCACTCAACACGTGTCCTCATCCAATAGATGCCACGAATCCTTCTGAACTTGTTCCAGTCCTAGTCACTAGTG
>JAOXYD010000003.1:9115648-9132187 GCA_028565735.1 Pinacopodium congolense | reverse complement strand
TGCTTCTCTCTTCTTTTCTCTTTGATAGTTTAAGCTTCAAACACTTGTAATTCGAGTTTCATATTGTATTTTGAGTTTTTGTTTGTTGGAGATTGAAGCTAAGACATGGATATAAGTTTCTAAATCATCATAAGGGGTTTTTTAACTTAGATCATTCATTATATTCTCCTATTTTTTGGATTAATCAAAGTTCATGTTTTTATGTGCATATTCTTGAATGTTCTTTAATTTTCTTGCTAGATCTTGGGGATTCAGAAGCTGTATTGATATTCAGATCAAATTAAGAAGTTCAAGATTTGTCCAAAAGCTCTCTATACACGTTTTTAAACTTCTGAGCAATTCTTTAGATCATCTTATGAACCTTCATCCGATCATAAAGTTAGACTAGCTAAACTAATTTAAAGGAATAATTTAATGCGAAAATTTAGCAAAATGCATTCCTTTATTAAAGAAAATGGGATTAGGGATAAAGCTCTTTTAGAATTGCAATTAGAATCCCAAATGGCACAATTAGACAAATCCATTCAAGGATCTACATTAGAATTAAGCGAGTTAAATACTTTTTCCATGCATAATGATGGGCCAGAGTTTTCTACTTCTTTTGATCTAAATGATAATAAGCAAGAGTTTTTAATTCCTTCTAATCTTAATGGCATGGAATTTGACGAATGTGTGAATCATTATCAAGCTCTTAACTTAGAAAATATTGGAACTTATGATGAAGCTTTCCAAAATGATGAATCCATTTTACCTTTAGATACTAATATGGAAGCTAATGTGAGCATAACTTCTAGCCATGATTTTAAAAGTGAAGAATTTGAACTTTTTGATGCAACTTTGGAGAGTGATGAATCATTTTATGACTTTATGGCTCACTTTGCTAAATTTGTAATTTAAGATTTTTCCTTAGAAGAAGCAACTAGTATAAGTCATAAAGAAACTATCATTGGTGGTGAGGAAAAGCTTTTATTTAATTGAAAGGATAGTGGAATGAAGGCTTGTGATGAGATTTATAAGGATGAGTTAAGTGAAGTAACATGTGAATGCATTAATTTTCTAGGTGTTACTACTTTTCTTCCTAGGCCAAAAGTAGTAATCCTTAACCTTCTTCCATGATACTTTGTTAAGGGTAAGAGTTTTGCATTGTTTTTCTTCAAAGGTAGGATTTGTTATGCTTTTCAACATTTACTAAAGAGTGTAAGGATTCTTAAGGAGTTAGTTATTCCTTTGGTATAAATAGGATAAATCAATTAGATGGTGAGTTAAAATTTAGATTAAAAATTCCTAACTTTAAGGTCCAATTAAAAGACCTTAAAAAATCGCTTGTTGAGAGGCTACCCAACCTTAGAAGTGGATTTAATGTGTTTTGGTGTGTTTTCTTTTGTTTGTTGTGTTTTTCTTTTATTTTCCTTTTTGTGCTCCTTATTATTCTTTGATCATATAAACGTTAAAGGGCATAGATACTTTCTCTTTGATTTTTTATACTTTGATCTTTCTTTTTATGGATTTGTAGGTCTTATTTCAATGAGCAAGTTTCAAGTTCACCCTAATTAATCATAACGCACATTATCTTCAATTTATGTGTGAGGGAGGGAATGGCTTGTATCACACTTATGATTATTTGTCATAAAGTTTATCGTTATATCATCTTTTTCAAGATAATCTCTAATTTGTAAATTTTTTTCCAATTTTTATGCCTTTTATTGAAAATTTTCCTTTTGATTTCGATTATTTTGATGTTTTTAAATGTTATATTATTAGTTGATCATGTTAATTAACAATGAACTTTGATAGTTTCATGTTTTGGATTATGAATACTTGAAAAGCATTATGAGTTTTCATGTATAAAATGCATATTCCTAAAGCTTTTTATTTCTTTTCGTGTTTTCATATCTTGTCTAAATTTAAAATGAAATTCAATGAAAAATTTTGAAAATGAAAATGAAAAATTTCTTATATTGTGAAAATTTAACAAAAATTTTATTCACTCTATTGGCTTCAAACCACTTGGTTGAAGTTAAAAAGTAGCATTAGTGGTCAATTGATGTGAGGTGACTTAATTAAGGTATCGGAGATGATCACAAAAATTATTCATCTTCGAGTAATAAAATTGAATGACCTCTTAATTAAGCCTTAAAAGCTCACTTTTAGGCGTGCTTAATGGTTAAAAGATGTAAAATTGCTTAACAATTAAGTCATTTCGCTTTGTACAAATCCATTTTATGTATGGAAATCATTTGATGCAAGTTAGGTTGAAGTTTGAAAGAATAAAAAGTCACTTGAAGTTATTTTTTAATTACCATGCTTGATTAATTATATAATATTTTGATGAATTTTTTGATGATTGAATGATTAAGAAAAGGGGTTAATGGTTGTATTTGATTCGTTGGGCAAGTTTTCCTTATGTTATAGGTTTTTTTGAATTAGATGATTGAATAATTTGCTTGAGAACGAACAAAAGGTCAGTGTGGTGGAATGATAAGTGCATGATTTATAGTATTTTTCTAGTGTAATTTGGTGCACATTTACTCCTAAATGAATGTTTAAGTGTTTAATTATTTATTGAAATTGTTAACTTGTAGATTGGAGCCTAAAACTTGAAGAAAGTTTGGAAATTACAGTTGAAAACCATAGTTCAAGAATTAAACGGTGGTAGTTGTCATCCTACCATTTTACTGTGCAGACTTACCATTTTGCTTCATCTGGAGACTCAAATGGTAGGAGTATTACGATGCCATTTTGTTGTTCTTTAAGTGTTGTTTTATGACCTATCGAGTTTTTTCTAATTGGATCTTTCCCTCTACTTGTTGCAACTTACTCACTTATGGAAACTTGCTCCAGACATATAAATAAAGCTCCAGAGACCGAAATTTAAAAATTTAACACGAAATTTGGGCAGATTAGAGTAGATTTGGCTTAGGTTTTCTCCTTTTCTTCTTTAGGTTAGGTTTCTTTTCTATTTCTCTTTTCTAGCTTTGTTTTTGGTTATTTAATGTTGTAAATAAGGATTTCAAGAGTTTGTTAAGGTGATTGAAGGTTGTATCACCCATTGGAGCTTTGCTTGGTGAAATCTAAACCCTTTTTATTACTTATTTCTTACTCCTTATTCATATTTTATAAGAACAAGTGTTGTCTTGATTCAATATGATTTTCCTAGATATATATGATGTTTTAATCTGATTTGAAGCTAAAGACAGGTTCTTAGATAGATTAATTAAGTTCTTATCACATGTTTGGATGTTAATCTTTATTTATGTTAGATCTTAATGCTTCTTTTGAGTTGGCCACTTAAAATGAGATGAAAGATGGTTAAAGATCTAATAGTTATCTACTTTAATCATTGAAAAATTCAATAAATAATATGGTTTTAATCAAGGGTCCAAGAAATCTAATTTGGTTAATTATGAGGATACTAATCTTGAATATGAAATTTATGATTATAACTTTTTAAACTTTAAGCCTAATACCTATTAAATGAATTAATGACCAAACTTCAATTTAGGATAGTTAGAGAAAAGACAATAACTTAATCATAGCAATGTCTTAATTCAGTGAAGACCTTAAATTAAGTATTCCAATCCATTCGATAACTCAATTAAGTAATTTGAAGCATAATCCTTAGCTAGGTAATTAATTTGGTAATCTTTAATTCAATTTGTAATTTCATTGCAAAGTTTGGAAGTTAGAGGAGAGTTTAGGAAGCTAACTTTTAATTTTAAGCAATCGTAAGCCTCTTTAGACAATGTAATCCGATTTCCCTAATTGTCACACTTTTCTTGTAGGTTTGACATTTCGAAATCATAAAAGGCTCCACTTTATTATTTGTTGACCGATGCACTGTAGTATTGTTAGTTTTGAATTAAATTATAATTTAATCTTAATTAATTGAATTATTTTAGCTTATTGAGTATTAAACTAACTAAGAACACTTACAAGTCGAGGCATATGTGTACAATACATAATGCCTGATACACCGCAACAAAATAGTGTTGCTAAAAGGTGGAATTGTACTCTTATAGATATGGCTAAGAGTACGTTAAGTTATAGTACTGTACTTTTATCATTGTAGATATATGCATTAAAAAAAACTGCATATCTTCTTAATAAGGTTTCTAATAGGGCAGTTCCTAAAACACCTTATGAACTATAGAAAAGAAGGAAACCTAGTTTACAGTGCCTTCATATTTGGGATTGTCTAACAGAAGTAAGGCTATATAATTCACATAAAAAGAAGCTTGATGCGAGAACTATTAGTGGTTATTTAATCAGCTATCCTGAAAAATCAAAGGGGTATAAATTTTACTGTCTTAACCATAATACAAAAATAGTTAAGTCTAGTAACGCTCGATTCATTGAAAATGGTCAAATTAGTAGGTATAGAGAACCATAAAAAGTGGATATTCAAAAGAGTCGAGTAGAAACTCCTTCATCAAGTTTGATTTCTTCAGTTGTTGTTCCTCTTATTATATTACAGTTACGCAATATGCCAAAACAACAAACTACTATTCCAAATCCATAAGATGAACCTATTAATGTTGAACCACCTAATGACAAGTAACTCATAAATGAATAAGTGATGCCATAAAAAATATCGTTACGAAGGTCTGTAAGGGAGAAAAGGCTAGCTATTTCGAATAACTACTTAGTTTATTCAATTGAACATGAGTACGACTATTCAATTAAACATGAATATGACTTAACCATTAATCAAGATCCAATCTTGTTCAAATAAGCCATAAAATGTAACAATTCTAAAAAGTGATTCAATGCTATGAAAGAAAAGTTGAAGTCAATGGATGACAACAAAATCTAAGAATTAGTTAAGTTGTCATAAGGTGCAAAATAAGTAGATTGTAAATGGGTTTTTAAGATCAAACGCGACTCAAAAGGTAACATAGAAAAGTATAAAGCCAGGCTTGTTGTCAAAGGTTAGACTCAAAAGAATATCATTAACTATAAAGAAATATTCTCTCTAGTATCAAAGAAGGGATTTTTAAGAATTGTTATAACTCTAGTGGCTCATTATGATTTAAAGCTTTACCAAATGGACTTAAAGACCGTCTTTTAAAATGGTGATTTGGAAGAAGAAGTGTATATGGATCAACTAGAAGGTTTTAGAATATCAAAAAATAAAAGTTAGTGTGTAAATTAAAGAAGTCAATATATGGATTGAAACAAGCTTTTCAACAATGATATCTTAAGTTTAATAATAATATTACGTCTTATGATTTTGTAAAGAACACCGTTGATCGGTATATCTATATAAAGGTCAATGGGAGTAAGTTCATTAGATTAGTCCTATATGTTGACGATATCCTTCTTACTACTAATGATATGGCTTTGTTACATAATGTAGAGAATTTTGTCTCTAATAATCTCGAAATAAAAAATATGGGTGAGGCCTCCTATATTATAGGAATAGAAATATTCTGTGATAGATCACAAGTTTTATTAGGATCGTCTCAGAAATATTATATTGGGAAAGTATTAGAGAAAATTATAATGGAAAAGTGTCCCGTAAGGATAGTTCCAATTAAAAAAAGGAACAAATTTAGTCAAATACAATGTTTAAAAAATGATTTGGAACGCAAGGAAAATGAATCTATTCCTTATACGTGAATCGTTGGGAGTTTAATACATGCTCAAACATGCACTTAACTGAATATCAATTTTACTGTTGGAATGCTAAGCCGATATCAAAGTAATCCTAGTATAAACTACTGAAAAAATATAAAGAAAGTATTTAGATATTTATAAGGTACAAAGGATTATATTCTCATATACAAAAATTCAACCTATTTGGAAGTGATAGGTTACTCGAATTTAGATTATGTCGAATGTGTGGACTCAAGAAAATTTCCATTTGGTTACATGTTTCTATTAGATAAAGGAGCAATTTTATGGAATAGTGGAAAACTGTTTTTCATTGCTACTTCCACTATAGATGTAAAATTTGTGTCATGCTATGAGGCCATAATTCATAGATTGTGGTTGTAGAACTTTATCTTAGGTCATGACGTTGTCGACAGTATTGCTAAACCGTTAATAATTTATTGTGATCACTTCGCAATTGTTTTCTTCTTTAAAAATGATACATATTTAGAGGGTGAAAAATACATAGATTTGAAGTACTTATTTGTAAAAAAAAAGTGCAAGAACATAAAGTGTCAATTGAATATATTAATGCTGATATGATAATAGCGGATCCACTAACTAAAAGATTGCCGCCAAAAATATTTATTGGCCATGTTGAAAAGATGGGCATCATAGATAAATCCTTATTAGTACAATGCTCTGACATGTATATATATATATATATATATGATTGTTTGGTTCGAATTGTTTTGACAATGATGAATTCAATTACAATAATGTTTTTGCTTATTTTCTTATTATCTACATTATGATGTATACACGTATTGTTTCTGTACAATAACAATTACAATATTACCCATTTCTTGAGTTAACTTGATTATGTGATAGATGAAATGAATTATGTTATTAAATAACTAGTAAGTGTCATGATTCAATTATCTCAATTCAATTAAGGTTGATTTGATAGATTCAATATAATAGTGCACACTTCAAATTTCATTGTTGAATCATCAAGTCGTAACATAAACCAACTGGAAGATTATTAAATTTTTTAATCATAATGGCCCATGTTCCTTATTAATTTGAATTCAATTGAGAGAATCCAAAACGATAGTTGTTGAGCATTGAAAGAATTTGAACTCAAATAGGTCTAATGGACCTTTCTCTTTCTTTTTGAACATATATAAATCCCACAGTTTCAATTAACTCAAACACAAAAAGGTATTACAGAAACTAATTTCTTAACCATCCTAGAAAACTTTAGAGAATTAAAAGGTAAAGAGGAAATAAGGATATCTAAGAAATTATGGATAATAATATGTTTGATCTTTAACATTATTGAATCCGATCTCTAAAATGTTTCACAAAACTTGGATGTGATACTGATCAGAAACAAAGCAAAGTAGCCTGCTGAACTCATTGAGGTGTCCACCCTTCATCCATATAATACCACTTCCCCAAATTGTGTCTAACAACCTTTAGTACTTGGGCCACTTTGTACAAACCATTTAACCCATCTGTACCTAATATCAAAAATAAAATGGAATGGTGTTATGGATTAGATATACACACACATATATATATTTGGGCATGATGATGCCTATTTGATTGTTTGCTGATGAAAACAAATTTAATTAAAATTTCTTATTAAATCTTCCATCTTCAGTAATGATTATGGACACATTTGCAGCAAAAGTATAACTATTAATGTCTGAGCAGTAATGTCACGCATGCGAGTATCATGTGCTTTAATTGATGAAACGAAATAAGTATAACAAAATTACTTAATGGTTGGGCATGCATGTGAGTAAAGAGTAAATTTTGTACTTATCTTCGTGTACTTGAACTTCACAAAATCTATTTTGATATTTTAATGGAGAGTGCTGGATTGTATTGTTTCTGAGCCTCGTCTTAAATCTATGATCCCCATCCATTACCATTTGGAGGTTGGATGGGTTGTTCGGAATGATGGAAAAAGTCATTATTTGACCCATCAAGTCAATTTTCTTTAAAACATATACATGCTTACATTCATTAGCTCTTAAATTTTATTAGTTATGCTTTTGTAACAAAATTTTAAATCTTCAGCATGCTCAGGCACCTTTTTCTTTTATAACTTCATAGGAGCTTAGTGTTTGCTTGACTTCATAACAGTTAATCATTGACCCTATTATTCTTAAAGGAGAAGATTAGGATTATTCTTTGATGCTATCTGGCTTATGGCTAAAGGATAAGGTTAGCGACTTCTTGAATAAAGAGTACGAAGGACCTGGAATACCGATGATTGACCCATTTATTGATATTTTGGTTGCACTTAAGGAGAACGGGTTACCGGGTGCACCTTTAGTCAAAAACTGGTATTGATCTTGATTGAGAAGATTGGAATCCTAAACCATCAACATGAGGTTTAATTGTAAAATTATAAATGTTTCAACTTTAGCTCCATGTTATACTCTGAACGAAAAATGGATTAAATTATCAACTTTAATTTTAGTTAAGATATAAGACATTAACAATGTTTCATATGCAAATATTCTACCTAGATATGCTCCATTTTGATGGCCTTTAAAGTGGGACAACTTTGTAAGAATCACAACATAGGATGAAATCAATATCAAAGAGGTGAAGGAATCTATCATGATAGAAGAGCAATAATTTGGGAAATTATAAGTATGTTCATTTGTTTCATATGTGTCATCAAGATTAATTGTTGAACACATACTATTCCTTTACCCATGTTCCTCTTGACATAGAGTATTAATTACAATTAGCCATACCCAATAATGATTAATGGAGGATGGGAGAGTGTAATTAGGAAGAAGTTGTTTTCGAAGGGTTGGTGTTGAAAGGTAAGGTCCATTATGACGGGATGATTTTTCATTGATTACGTGCCCTCATAGTTAGTTGATAATTCAATTTTTTCTCTTGTTTTTTTTAATTAGTTGTAGGTCACAAGATATGTGGAGTGTTGATATATCTATCGTTTTATAAAAGTAGAGTTGACAAAGAAACTTAAAGGCTAAAGAGTAGAGGACGTAAGCATGAGACTTTTTAGCAGTATCGATGAATCAAAGCAGAGGACACAAGGTTTTGCAATACCGCCTCCTCTATTCAAATTACGTTAGGAGATATATTTATATTAAGGTCCACTTTTTGGTTTTGTTAAAAGATCTCCTAATGTAATTTGAATAGAGGCTGATTGCCGAATAAGGTCTTAATCGTTTCTTAGGTCTAAGCCTCTCTAATTTAGGGCATGATTCATAAGAGGAACTATTTAATGATGTAAAACAAAGATTCTGAATGACAATATATTGGCAAGAGGCTAGATTTCACAAACAGAATTATCAACTGAAACTTTATTCATGATCAAAGGAATATGTTTCAATATATGAAAAGAAGAATGACCTAAAAGTTGATACCAAATATGAACATCAGAAACAATATCAACATGTATTGAAGAAACAACAAGAAGAAGAATGATTGGATAACAATGAAAATTGTGTAATAGTTTTGTCTGAAAAAGAATCTCTATCCAAAATGTATAGTTTGCCTACTGATTTGCCTATTTCCAAATAACTACTTAGTCTTCAGGTCCCACAAGGTACAGTAGGAAGGGAAAATTTAAATTTAACCCTTACAATATTACTCAACTTACTAATAGAAAGAAAATTAAACTTAAAACTAGGAATATGAAGGGCATCAATTAAAACCAAATTATTCTAAAGTTAAAAATCACCTATATGATGTACAAACTTAATTGATCTATTAAGAAAATACACAGGTATAAGACTAGCAGGTTTGAAAGGTTTGGTCAAGAGGGAAAAATTAGCATACATATGTTAGATGCACCAGTGTCAACCATCTGTGGATTATATCCTATTAAATCAAAGCAAGATAAAGCAAGAGTAAGAATGATAGCTGCAAATTCATCCAAATAAACAAAGTTTATAAGAATTGCACATGTAAAATTATCCAAACGAGCAAAGTTAATCTTCATTGGACCCAAAAAACCCGAGCCTTTCATCAACTTAATGACCTTTGATTTCACCAATTCATGTATCAATGTGGTATAAGAAGTGTGGTCCTTCAGATCTTCCACCTTGGACTCAACAATATTAGCCATAAAACTTTTGTTAACAAGTGAATCTTTCTTCTTATGCTTAGCCAAAGTCTTGTACCAATATGAAAAATCATGGAGCTTGAATCAACTCTTTCTAACATGATCATTCTTGTCACAATAATTATAGTGCAAAAGCTTCTTATCAATTACTCCTTTTCTCTTATTTCCCATTTTTCCATATATATCCTTTTTTGAATCTTGAGTTTTAACCATGTGAGCACTATTTTTAGTAGAATCTGTCAATCCAATATGTACTTCTCTTTATTTCTGTACGCGTAGTATCATAAAGTAAGTATGATTAACATTAGGTAAGGGTTCTATCACTAGAATTTGACTCCGAATATGATTGTTCCCTCATTAAGACCCAATAAAATTTGCATAAGCTAATTTAACAATGTTAAATCAGCTACAATATTTGATGAACTATAAGTACAATGAGGAACCAACATTAGACAGAGAAGTTTATCCATAGACGTTTAAGCGTAGTAAAATAAGCAATCACTGACTGATTAACCTGAGATATAGAAGTTTTCTCCCTCTGTAATTGGTAGAGAAGATACCCATTACACTCCTCGTACCGCTCCTTAAATTCTCACCATAACTCTCTAATAGTGTCGATAAACACTTTAAAGATCTCTTATAAGATAGAGTTTAAAAGCCATGACCTTACTATGTAATCTACACTGATCCACTAGTTATAATCGGTAGAAGTTTGGTTGGGTTTCACACACTAACCATCTATAAACCCTAGTTTTGCTTTTTTCCTAAGTGCAATTTTAACTTATCAACTCCAAGATAGGACATTGTTGTCTAATAAAGGTATTGTGACAAGCACCATATCTGGATGTTCAAAGGATTGTAGTAATAAAGCCTCTCCATCTGGTGAGATCTCATACCAAGATTGCTCTCGTCAAATAATTCGCTTGCTATAACTTCTATTTCATAACAAAACATCGATGTAGAACAGAACACCCACTAATCTTCAAAAACTCCAAAAAAATTTTACTGCTTTCGACTTCAATCGAAGCAAAATGATGCAGACAAAACAAACGAAACCCTAAGGCTCTAATACTATGAAAAGAATCGAGACTAGATAAAAAAACAACCACCCTTTCTATTATTTCATCACGTCGCAAGATACATTACAAAACTACTTTATATACCACTCAACTTACACAATTCAATAATCGGAAACTAATCTAACTGCTAACCCAACTTATTAACTATACAAGTTAAGTTAAAAGACCAAAATAACTCATACAGCCTATCCAGAACATATATTAACAAATTCAACTCCGGGAACCATAGAGGTCATTCGCTATAGTACCATGCACGTGTACGTATACATGTAGACACGTTTACGAATGTTCAGAGAATCAATTTGACTGGACGGTCGGATTGGGCTCAACACAAACTACACAGAAATCTGTTAAGAAACAATACAAGAATCAGTCCGATTCAATTTGAGAGAAAGAATAGAGAAACGCATTTTCACAAATCAAACTCAGGACCTTGTGTTCAGGAGAAGACTTTAATCATTAAATTTATTTCCTTTTCATGGTAATTACTGAACTACTACTGGTACTAACCCTTGAACATTACGGGTTTTCTTGTAGGAAGATCTCAAAATATAAATACCTGACATTAAGCTTTTTCTTTTAGGAAAACCTTTACCATTTAATTTTTTACACCATTAATTAAACAATCATTTATGTCTTTGTGTACTATATTTTACGTTTATATTTGACGAACACAATGAAGCAGGCACTGTGTGCTGTATTGAATACTGTGTTGTGTTTATTCTTGCCCACTATAGTTCTTACTTACGGTAGAAGAAACAATGTTAAAGGTGAAACTAAATGGTATTGCTTTTTGCATTGGCTTCCGTGGAATCCATAAATATGGAATTTGTGGGGACATCTCGCTAAGCTGTCGTGTAGGAATCCATAGATAAAAGAAGAGATTTTTATTCAAGTTCAAGATAAAAGGCTCCCACATCTAGTTTTGTCAGGTCAGCTTTTGTGTTTACCTCAAATGGTAAGAAGTATCAAATAATCGCGTGGTGGAACTCAGAATCTGAACTTTAACTACAGGACCTAATGAGTGCCTCATTAAATGATCGACTGCGCGCCTAACGGCCGTCAGGGAGAGTGAAGTGTTATTTTTTCGTACAAAGTTTATAAATTTTTATTTACAAGGTTTGTAAAATTTCATCTTCATAATTTGCAAATAAAGAGGTTATTGATATCACGAGTAAACAACTCACTCTATTGAAAAATCTGTCAAGAATATCTAACCTTTCTTATCTTGAAATTTTTAAGCATTTAATGCTCATTAACCTAAGTTTTATGGAACATTTTGTCCTTATCATTTGATTCCCCTAAATTAGAGTCTAAAGTTTATGACACAGAAAAATGATTAACAGTCGTATTCTCCACACGTTCCCAAATAAATAAGAACAAAAAGAGGGACAAAAAGGTAAGACAAGGTGACAAGCACAAAAAAATATATAAAAAAAAGAGGAGCCGAGTTATCTTTCTTATTTTTGACTGAAAATTAATTGTACCGTAAAAGTACCAACGCTGGACTACCCTCCAACATTTTTATGCAGAAACTTAACGAGAAATCTGTAAGTGATGCTAGCTTAGTTTGATACTCCATAAAAATGCAGTGTCCTTAATTCCCATAATTGGCTAGACAAATCTTTCCTATTCAAATCGTCGTGCCAGCCTCCGGAGAAGCAAATGAATGAGGACGAACCATGGATTCTAATGCTTCTATTGCTGATGTGCAGAGTATTGGTTCCAGAGACTGCAGTATCTGGCTCAAAAAGAGTTAAAACTCGACCAAGGTTTTAAATAACAAACTGCAGCTATGGTAACATTTTGATAAGTTATTCTTACAAGTGTAGTGTTGTGGTATACATGATCGCGGTTATAATAGATCTCAATATGGCCCAAAAACTATCACGACAATCCCGATATTAAGAGACAAATTTATTAGAGAAAATGAGAAATTGTGCATAATAGTTACTCTAATTACCTGAGATTGTAGCCCTTATCTCGAACTACTCCACCACGCTATTTGAATGCTATTGGCAACGTTACATTTGTTGATGAAAATGAAAAATAATATGGGGAGCAGAAGCTTTTCAAAGAAGCACGAGTTTCATGGTGCAGTTCAGCAATGAAATTTAATGAGAACTAAGATCCATTCAACATCTCTTTGGTTACCAAATCCCGTAAAAATCAGCTCTTGTTAATTTTTATAACCTTCAAAACTAGGGAGTTACAGGGGTGATGAAGATAATCAACAACAATTAGCCAGGCCAAATCGAAAACACGTGTCATAAAAAACCCAAATGATATTTGCAGGTGTCATTCCAATTTTCTAACAGATGATAGAGTGTAAATTTTTCTACGTGCTTGAAAGTTAACGGGTGTATATGCTTTTGTAGGACAAAGAGAAAGGGGGTATCGCTCAAATCAATCCACAGCTTCGATGCAACCTATAAAGCTGTAGTTCTAACTTTTTATCTCGCACAGGTGATTCCTTTTGGTTCACTACGAGAACATTTAGAAAAAATAAAACATCCAAGATATGGAAACGTGATTACGGTACACTGGCAAAATTTTACAATATAAAAATTTTAAAATAATAATAAAAAAGTAAACAAACTTGATTAAAAGATTTAATAAAAAATAGATGGAGTAAACTTTAAACTGTTTAAATATTAAATTTCTAATAATATGAAACACTAATATCAAGTAAAACTATCCTTATAATGGTGGTATTTGCATTTCGTTGCTGGTAACAGCATTGCAATTGACAGGTATTTAAGATCATTACTTGGTTTGGTTTTATGGTAGAACGGGGAGAGGAGGTCATGCCCCTTGTTTAAGAGACCTTTACTTAAAGGGTGATAAAGCTTTTGGTCGTAGTTTTTAGTTGTGGATATTATATTTTTGTATTGAATTTTTATGTATTTTTATAAATTTTTGTGTTATTTGTCTTGATTTTTATGTTGCATTAGATTTTTTTTTCGATTTCTGTGATATTTTTTATTAATTTTTGTGTTTAAAAAATCTGAAAATCAAATCAAAAAATCGAAGCTGAACCAAACACGCCCAATCTTCAACTTTTATTTTATTCAGGCCTTACTATGGCCTTTGTTTTTTTCAAGTACATGCGAAAGCAGGTATATCTACGAACATCCCAGTCAATATTTAAATTCTTGATGGTTTGACTGAAAAACTTGGCTAGGTTTTAGTCAACATATCAATGACACTAAACGGATTAATTAGGCATATATACGCATTTACTTATGGGAATATGGACTGACCGCTGAACTAAAGGTAGATGTACGATCCACCATTAAGCTTCTAGTCTAGTACATACATAACTCATATTTAGTTTAGCTTTTATTTTTAATTTTAATTTTCTATTTTTTAAAATACAAAAATCAATAAAAAACACTAATACAACACAAAAATCGATAAAAAAATACAATTATAAATACAAAGATACAACAATCACAACACAAAATTACAACCCACAGTCCAACTAAATATTTGTATAACTTTTCATCAATAAGCATGTCAAAGTCTTGGTACCCTCTTAAGGAAGCAGGCAAAATATATGACTTGATTCTTAAAGTAACTGTGAAATTTAAATAAATATTTATGTTATCTTATAACATAATATTTTAACATTAACATTTGTTTACAAAAATAATTTTTATTTATATGAAATTTAATAATGAATTATGAAAAAAAATTTCTTATCATGAATAAACTCTTATGTTTTGTATATTAATTATGACATTACTAATAAATTTTATTCATTAAGATCTTTTTTCTGAATAGATGATAATGTTAAGGATCAATATATGAACACCAAAATCTTAAAAACATATTTAAATTTTTGTAAGAATTCTTAAATTAGTATTTTTTTTAAACCTAAGAAACCATGTTGTGTGTGCACTTAAGGCAGCATCTCAATCTTGGCCCATAAAAAAAGCACTGCGTTACTTACGCTATATATATGTACCTTCAATAACACGCCATCACATTATGAAGCATTGGATTCTTGCAACACCTAACTTTAAAGTTTCTACACTGATTCATAGGCTTTGGATAAGACAAAATGTGCCATATGCTTTTGCCATATGGATCGAACACGGCAGTAAGCTTGCAATATATTCTCCTAGTCAAACACTCTTGCAATGGAACTAGTTCCTTGATGATATATATATATATATATATATTCATGCATATCTAAGTTACCTAGAATTTACATATTCCCTGCCGTAGAACATAGACCCTCATTCCCTGAAAGATGATACAGATACAAATTAAAATTAGCCGTGCTAACTAAGAGTGGTTTGAGTGAGTAGGGCATATATACCTGGACCGTGCTGGCGGGAATTCTTAAAGGAAGTATGATGCGCAGCCATTGGCGGTACAGAATTCTTTTATCTAGAAACAGTAGATTACATGATGTCTAGCATACTTGGTAAGTGATGTTTTTTTTTTTTATGTCTTGCCATGCTCCTACTTCTCATTAAATTTCGGGTGAGTATAAAAAAATAACATGAAAGCCCTATTTTTTCTTGATCTCGAAGCAATATTTAATTCGAGAAGCCAGATTTTAACATGGGTTGCAGTTGATGCAAGATGGAGGCATAATTGGCTGTTAGAAGTTTCTTTCTTGTAGTATTGAGCGTCAAACTCAAGATACATACGAGGCACAAGGAGGCATCATTCGAATTAATCTGGACTTATATTGGAAGTTTCCTTGGAGTAAGGACTTATATTGCAATGTTGTTTCTTAACCTATCCTAACAATATTTTATAAACTAGCTTAATTGCAAATGGTTGGAAAATTGGAAAAAAGCTGGTATTATAAGATAGGGAAGAAGTATAGAAACAAATTTACTAATCAAAGCGAAGAAGTTTTCAATGCGTGAAGATTAAATGCGAATGGAAGTGAAATATGGAGATTATGGAATAGATTTCGTCCATTTCTTTTCCTTTTGTTGGACTCTCCAAAACCCATGGAAGCAATTACTGTTATTCGTATATTCAATATTCATTTGTGAGCTTTTGCTCCTGTAAAATGCAACAACACGGAGCTACCTAATCACGATTCCAAAAGGGAAGAATTCTGACGATTTCAATCATTGGAAGAGACTAAATTCTGACAAATTCAATGATTTAGGCTAGGCTGTGATGGACAGCCCTGGTATTAAGGTCAGAACCCTCCACTTCGCACACGCTTATAACAAAAGAGGTAACTCCATAAGAGTGGATTTCAACCAGCTTTCCTCGCAATTCGAGTTCACAAAACTTTTCTGACCCTCAAAATTCGCAAGTTGGTAAATAATGCCCCTTCCATTGAGCCTGACCACGTCAATCATTATCTTTTGTTATTATGCTCAATTTTCAGAGTCTTTCCTTTGTTTTAATGCTCAGATAACATTCTGAAGAAGCTGTGTGTGCATCTCAATTGATAAACTTCCACGTCCAATTTAAAAATTAAGGGGTGGTTTAGTATTGTTAAAAGTTGTAGTTTTTAGTTGTAGTTTTGATATATTTGTATTGATTTTTATATTTTATCCTCAATTTTTGTATTGTATTAGTGTGTTATCTTTTTCTATTTTTGTGTTAAAAACTAAAAATATAAACCTTACCAAACAACCCTAAACTAAAAAGTACTAATTTTAGGGCCTGTTTAGTATGGTTATGATTTTTGATTTTAGTTTTTAACACAAAAATCGATAAAGACAACACACTAATACAGCACAGCAATCGAGGATAAAACAC
>JAOXYD010000003.1:9080674-9093006 GCA_028565735.1 Pinacopodium congolense | reverse complement strand
AACATTGTTTATTAATATTTCCAATAACTATTTCTTGGATCCTAGATTATCTAATGTCTTTATCTTAAGTAATCAGTGAACTCTAGAACAATTAAGTAAATAGAAAATACCAATTTTTCACACACATAAACTGATTAAGATATTGATAGAACAAATTGAACCAAGAACAGAAAAAACTAGGCAATTTTGTGGAGTTTGTAATTTAGATTTTGTCAATTCTTTTTTTATGCCATTATGAAGTGATAAAAGTGTTTTTAAATGTTGTAAATAGGGCTAGGAAGGGTTTAGAGATGTTGGGAGATAGACATAGTTGTTTAGGAGACAAAAAGAAATAAAAACCCGAAACCTTAAACTAACCATTAGAGACATTGGCTTAGAAATCCAAAAACAAAACTCAAATCAATTTTAAACCTTTCCAAACAATTTCCTAACATTAACCAAGAATTTAATCAAGATTTAAAACATATATCAAGGCTTTTTTTTCACTATCAAGAAAAACTTTTAATTGATTCAAATATAAGAATTTTCCTTAATTATATAAATTTTCTTTCTTAAATAACTTAAAACCTTTTTCATAAACATTTCATAAACTAAAATTCACATCACAATTATATTCAAACAAATTCAAATGCATATAAATAATTCCAAGAAACATTTCATTTCACTTAAACTCATCAAGAGGCATACATTAACACAATTCATCACATTACCTCTTAAGTAAAAACCTTAATAACCTACATGTCTTTTTTTTATCAATTCCTAACATGTCAATACCATATTTGGATTCAATTAATTATTAAAATCACAATTTAAATCCTATATGTAAATTCTAAATCATTCTAAGACTAGAATATGACACCAAGACATATAAACCAAGATAAAAAAGATAAAATACCTTGGTTTATAACAAATTAAACTAACTTTGGAAATTTAGTTTAAAACCAAAACATAACTAAAACATAAACATAAAAACTTCTTTCTTTTGCTCTAAAACTGATACACATAACTCATAAAACATATTTTGAGTCTATTATAATTTCCATATTAAATTAAACATCACAAATCCAAAATTTGACTTATCTTTTGGAACTTTTTCAATATAAGTTACTGTTACATTGGTTTTCAAACTCAACAACTTTTATAATTCATTTATAAACAAAAATTCTCACAACAATTTAATAAAAACATATTCAAAACCTATATGCAAATGTTCATGCAAACATGTCATGCAAATGTGAGAGTCCTTTCAAGCGTTGATAATGATCAAGTTTAGAAAACTTACAATACTAAGACACAAACCTAAACTCATCCAAACTTGATCTTCTTTCTTAATCTTCACTTTAACTCTTCAATGCTTGCTTCCAATTCCATGTTCTTCATTTAAACTCTTCTACCTTAAGCTCTAATACATATTCTTGCACTTTTACATCAATCTATCTTTTTAATGCAATAAAACTCAAATATTAGTAACAATAATATTTTGTCATCATCAAAACAAGTGATTGGAACTACTCTTAGTTCAATAATCTCCCCCCTTTTAGTGATGACAAAATATGTGATATTAAGTACAAATAAAACATCTATGTAACACATTTCAAATAAATACACCATACATTATGAAATGATATGTCTCTCTCCCTTTATACTTAAAACTCGTGTTATTTTTTAATATCACATATCACTCTTTCCTCCTTTTTGACATCATAAAAAATAATACCAATTGTAACTAATTCTTAAAACTTACTTTCCCTTAATTCATGCATCTTAAAAAAATTTACTAATTGTATATAATAGTCCCACTAAATGAATGTAATTATGCATTATGGGATAATTATGCATGAAATCGGACAAGATAAACAAAATGTAGAGTAAATCACATATTATGCATCATTATACTTTAAGAAAGCATATTTTCCTACACCATGTACATTATGCTTCAAAAATACCTAATATGCATCTTTATGAATCAAAAGCATAAACTATGCACCTTTGTGTTAAAAATAAATATTATGTATATTTTGTATGAAAGTCACATTGTTCACATATTATGTTTCAAAAACACATTTAATGGAACAGAAAGACATATCTATTCATATAATGCCTATAAGCATCCAAAACACCAGTTATACATTTACTGCATTGTAAATATATATTATGCATCAATAAGACATAAACGTTTTCATAAGTCATGCAAAATCGATTGAAATATGTCCAAAAAATATACTCCCCCTAAATTTATGCTTTTCAAAACTTTTAATCATATAAGAGGAAAGTGATCATCTTAAAGCTTATTCAAAAATATGCATAATATCAAGGATGATACCAAGTGAAAAGAAATAATACCATTTGTAAAACATGATACCAATTGAAAAAAATATGATTTTAATTGATACCAAATATAAGAATATGATACCAATTGAAAATGAAAAGATATGGTACCAATAGAAAAATATGATATTAATTGCAAAATTCATTTTATTAAATATGTGCAATGCATCATTTTCCAAACAAGTTATATACTAAAATCAATAATGCGCCAATTTAAAAAATCATGCAACAATTTTAATAAAATATGCCAAGTTTAAAAATTCCAATGATATAAGAACTGCCCCTAAACACAAGAATTCATTTTTCAACATACATGTCAAGATTAACATTCTCAAATCAAGCATAAATGTCCAAAAATCAAATCAAACTAAATATCATCATATAAAGATATATAAATACCTCCTTTTTCATCACCTTTTGATATCAATTTCTTTAATCCTTACTTGATTCAATAATATACCTCTTAGTAAGCTTATGTGAGGCCCTTATGATAATGTTTCCACTTACAATTTAAGGTTGGAGATATCACTTCCTTATGCCTAGCTTGAAACTAATTTTGTACCAAATGATGTTGACCTACAAAATAGATTCTAGGTACTTACATTAACTTGAATCCTTATGAGTTAGCTTTAGTACCTTTTTTAACCCATATCTTTAAGGATTTCTTACACATTCTTTGTTTTATAAAACAAAAATTTTCTAAGTGTCCAACTTGATCACAAAAATTACAAGTATGAGGAACATTATGGATATGTTCATAAAACCTATGATCTTTATGCATAAATGCATTTCTCTTATCAAAATGAACTCTCCTAGGATGATATATATGCATATGATAAATATGGAAATCCTTCAAACCATTATGCCTAAGAAACATGCCATTATGCCTAACATGAGATATAGATTCATTTCTTGGTCTAACATATCTGAATGTGCTTCCTTGATGAATTTTTTGCCTACAATAAGAATGAAATAGGTTCCACAGCCTAGAATGAGTATATATTTCTAGATGGATGGAAATTCATATAGGATGCATGTGAGTAAATTGGCTAAAATTGTCTCCTAAATGACCTAACATTATGCATATTATTTTCTTGATGCTATAGCCCCCTAAGATGTGATTGATACATGCCTCTAACCTTAAGAATATGCTTACGACGCATATGACTTAATGCCTATTATGAGGCCTAGATGTATGCATATCCCTTTTTTTGAAGAAATTGCCTCTTATGATGTAAATATGATCCATTCCTTGGATTATGCACATACACATTAGAAACATAAGAATGTTTAGGACCTCTTCGGCTTTTTTGAGACCAATATGCAATATTGTGAGATGGTTATGCATTCCTAAAGAAATTATGTCTTTTTTCTTTCTTGATGCACATCCTTCCTAACTTGTTATCTAAAGGCATGTATGAATGCATGATGACCGTTCTTCCTATCAAGTAATTTAGATGAAGGTGCAACATTCTTAAATAATGGCCTATCATGTGCTTTAGAAATGGATGCACCTTTGTCTTATGAGAGCTTAGGCAACTTTTCATCTTCTAATTTCTTACCCTTAACAAAAGTGGTTTTGGAATCCTTATAAATATTTTCATCAACAAAGCCTAAACCTTGCCTATCATTAGAAGTCTTTTTTTTTTTTGTCTTAATATGTAATCTAACTTCTCTTTACCCTTTATGAATTTAGACAATGAATCTTTAAGGGCATCCACTTCCCTATTTAAAGACTTATTTTTAATTATCAATTTATTCTCAGTACCATGCATGCCAATAACCACACTCTTAAAATCTACCATGGCATTCATTTCATTCTTCAGTCTATCAATTTCTATCATGCATGCATTCTTGGATTCTAATGTGTCATACAATTCATCTTTCAACTTCTTATTCTTGTGCAAGCATTCATCCACATTCATCCAATTCCTTTCTCAAAAAACCATTCATTTCTTAAACAATCATTTACATTCATCAATCTATCATTTTTAATAATGCATTCATTTAAATTTCTTATAACATCTTTATATTTGGAAGAAAGCTTATTACTTTTCAATCTAAGAGCTTTCACAAACTCAACTAATTCATCATGTCAGATTTCATCATATTCCACATCATTTTCATCATCATTTGAGTTTGAGTTAGAAAGTACCTCATTGCTTTCCTTTTAAACATTTGATGATAATTGAGCCTTTTCCACAAAAGTTACAAGTCATTCATTTTGTACTTCTTCCTCTTCTTTAGCCTTTTCGACTTCCTTCAAATCTTTTATTTCATCTTTGGCTTCTTCTTCTTCATATTCACCTATAAAAAAATTTTCTAATCTACACCAAATATCATTAGTTGAAATACACATTGAAATTTTATCAAATATGCTCCTATTTAACGCATCATATAGGATATGTATGGCTCTTTAATTGAAAAAAAAACAACTTTATCATCATTTGAAAATGTATAAAGACCATTTGAAATAAATTCCCACAGATAAAAATCTTGGCCCATAAGATAAAATTTCATTCTAATCTTCCATTCAAGAAAATCATTTCTATTAAAGAAAGGTGGCCTATGAATATCTATTCCCTCTTTACTAAAACAACGTGTCATTTCTAATCTTTACCTATAATTTAATTAGAAATTAATGAAAATATAAGACTAAAGTTCTGATACCAATTATAAGCCCTATGGCACCTAAGAGGGGGAGGGTGAATTGGGTATCTTAAAAATTTCTTACAAAATTAAACAAACTAAACAATCTATACCAAATTTAACTATATGAATCACTAAAACAAAATTCAACCCAAATGGAATGATATACTTATGCTAATATTAATCAAATTCAATAAATAATAATCAAACACAATAGGCAAAAATATAGAGAGTAGAGAGAAAAGAGGAACACAAGAGTTTATAGAGGTTCACTTACTCCAAAGATAGTCTGCAATCTCTCTCTTGTAATTTGTCAGAAATTTCTCTGAAAGCAATTTTACTTTAAATGGGTGAAAAGTAATCCTTACAATAATCTCACTTTTCATAAAGAGGGTGAAATGTAACCCTTTACAATTATGTTTACAAGAGTCAAGAGGAACCTAATATAATCTTGATTTTAAGGGTTAAGATGAACCCACCCAATCTTACTTTCAAATGGATGAAGAGTAACCCTTTCATTCTTCTTTTGAATGGGTTAAGAGCAATCCCTTTCACAAAACTAAAATACAACAATTTGATTAATAAAAATATCCCTTAACCTAGGCTACCCAAGCCTCAATTCAATCTTATATAGCTTATCTTAAACCTGATCAAAATCAATCTAAGAAAAGGGCTCAAATGTAATTAATACAATGCTTATGTCTTATGCATTCCCTAATGCTCATACAATGGCATAAAATAATCCAATTCACATTCAACAATTAAGACAATTCAAATCTTCTTTAACCTAAGTGACGAGTAACCTATAACCTCTATTTTAATGGCAAAGAGCAGTCCTAATCACAATGAGCCAATAGCACGATCAATTCCCCCAATTATGTAACCAAATCAAGCCTTAAATGGTATTTCTTTAAAGCTCAAGAAATAAAATTAATTATATAGCTTCTAGAGGCAAATAAACAATATATAAAGCCTCTTAATACCTCTAAAGATCATAGACAACTTTATTGATGGAATAAAAATGAGATTAATGCATTCACAAATCAGATTAAACACAAGAACACATAATCTGTCAAATTGTGCAGTTCTTATGTTCTAGCCTAGAAACAAACATTTTTTACCAACCACATGATATAAAATCAATTTAATAAACCTACTGGAACCTTAATCAACCTCTTAATAACTTATTGAATCAATAACTACGAAATTAATGCATGAAGCAGATGGATTGAAACAAGAATAAATTTAAAACATGCAAACTTAGACAGCTTAGGAACAACCTAAAAAATTGAGCTTAAACTAACAATATAAGAGCCTAAAAATTGAAACAAAAACTCCATCACACTCTTGGAGACAATCTAAAACAATGAATTTGCAGTAATAAAAATGGAATTGAGCACTTAAATATGAGAATGAAAGACAAAACATCCAAAAATTGACAATTTTGATGTATATTAGGAAATGGGTTTGAAACCAACGAAATACAACCCTAAAATGAAAAGAAAAAGATCAAAACAATTCTTGATAATCCAAAAAAAAACTAAAAACAATAATATTGTAGCTCCAAAAAGAAATTAAACCAAATTGATTTAAAAAGAATCAAAATGAAAAATAAGAACTTAAAAATAAAACTCGAAGCTTTTATAGTAAGATGGATTTCAAAGCTTATGTTTCTCTCAAAATGGCATTAGGAACTTAACAAAATGTTTAAGACACATATATATAGGTGTGGGAAGAGATTGGAGTCGTTGAATGTGAAAAATAGACTTTAGGATTATAAAAACTCATTAAAACCTAAGATAGGAACTAGCCATTGGAGGTGCCACTATCAAGGGTTCAGTCGACTAATTTGTGTAGGTCAGTCAATCGATGGTCAGTTGACCAATCTGTAAGGATTATTTGACTGATCCTTCTATAGAAGGCAACTTCGAATTCTACAGATGATAGTCTACTGAAATATAAAATTAAATTCAAACCAAATTATTTCAACTCCAATTCAAATAAATTCTAAATCATTGGAAGACTAGAATATGACACTAAGACGTATAAATCAAGATAAAAAAAAACCAAAGTGCCTTGGTTTATAACAAATTAAACTAAGTTTGAAACTTTAGTTTAAAACTAAAGCAAAACTAAAATATAAATGCATAAACTTGTTTCTTTTGCTCCAAAACCAATACACGGAAGTCACATAATATATTTTGAGTTTATTATAAATCACCATAGTAAATTAAACATCACAAATACAAAATTTAACCTATCATTTGGAACTTTTTCAACATAAGTTACTATTCCATTGGTATTCAAATTCAAAAAATTTCATAAATCAGTTATAAACCAAAATTCTCACAACAATTTAATATAAACATATTCAAAACCTATATGCAAATTTTTATGCAAACATGTTATGCAAATGTGAAAGAAAAATATGCAATATATAAACTCCATCCTTATAGACAAACTTTTATAACTTTATAAAATCACACATCCAGGTCAAATAACTTCTTAGAAGATAGATAAACACAATTATAATAGATTTGGGTTATTGGAATCACAAAAATCATATTTAAAACAAAAAAACTTCAAGCAGAATTAATATGTAACCAAAACTGGAAAACTTTGATTAATTTGTGTTCTTGGAGTTTTAGAGATTAAAAATTTGAAATAAAAACTCTAGTGCACTTTTGAGACCTTAAAAAATGTTTATGATGATTTTGAAACAATAAAAATATATTTGAGCACCTAAAATCAAAGAACACATAAGACAAGCAAAAACATAAACAACTTTAATGTATATGAATTTGATTGCTTTTAAGTAATGAAATAAGCTCATAAAAATTCAAAACTTTGATTAAACAAACCCAAAAATAGATTAAGATAGCTAGAATTACAATCAAAGAAAGAACAAAGAAACTAGTGACAGTTTTGATATGTCTAGAAATTTAAACTCAAAACAGACAAAAAAACCTTCCAAAATTCGATAAAAAGATTAAACAAACTCTAGAACACTTAAATAAATAGAAAATTCCAACTTCACACACCCGGAAATGGATTAAGATATTAAGAGTAGAGTTTGAACTAAAAACAGAAAAAACTAGGCAACTTTGGGGAGTTTGTGATTTAGATCTTGTAAGTTTGTTTGTTTGCTTGTTTTCTTTTTTCTTTCTTTTTTTTTGTTTGCATTATAGAGTGATAAAAGTGTTTTTAAATGTTGTAAATAGGGTTAAGGAGGGTTAGAGACAATAGGAGATAGACCTAGTCGTTTGGGAGACAAAAAGAGTTAAAAACCTGAAACCCTAAACTAGCCATTAGAGACATTGACTTTAAAACCTAAAAAAAACTCAAATCAATTTTAAACCTTTCCAAATAATTTCCTAACATTAATCAAGACTTTAATTAAGATTTAAAACATATATCTAGTTTTTTTTTTCAATATAAAAAAATTCAATTGATTTAAACATAGGAATTTTCCTGGATTATGAAAAGTTTTCATTCTTAAATAACTCAAACCTTTTCTTAAACAATTCATAAACCAAAATTTACATCACAATTATATTTAAAAATTCAAACACATATAAATAACTTCAAGAAATATTTCAATTCACTTAAACTCATCAAGAGGCATACATTAAACACGATTCATCACATTATCTCTTTATTAAAAACCTTAATGCCTACACGCCTTTTTTTTAAATCAATTCATAACATGTTAATACCATATTTGAATTTAATTAATTATTAAAACCATAATTTAAATCCTATATGTAAGTTATAAATCATTCTAAGACAAGAATATGATACTAATACATATAAATCAAGATCAAAAACACAAAGTGCCTTGGTTTATAAAAAATTAAACTAAGTTTGAAACTTTAGTTTAAATCCAAAACAAAACTAAAATATAAACACATAAACTTGTTTCTTTTGTTCTAAAACCAATACACACAAGTCACAAAACATATTTTGAGTCTTTTATAAGTGCCATATTAAATGAAATATTATAAATACAAAATTTTACCTATCATTTGGAACTTTTTCAACATAAGTTGCTAATCCATTGATTTTCAAATTCAACAACTTTCATAAATCATTTATAAACTAAAATTCTTACAAAAATTTAATAGGAACATATTCAAAACCTATATACAAATGTTCATATAAACATGTCAATCAAATGTGAAATGCAAATGTAAGAGGCTTTTTTAGCATTGATAATGATCAAGTTTATGAAACTTATAATACTAAGATACAAATCTAAGCCTATCCAAACTTGATCTTCTTTCTTGATCTTCCCTTTAACTCTTCAATGGTTGCCTCCAATTCTATTTCTTCATTTAAACTCTTATGCCTTGGGTTCCAATACATGTTCTTTCAATTTTATATCAATCTATCTTTTTAATGCATCAAAAATCAAATATTATTAGTAATAATATTTTATTCTCATCAAAGAACATAATTAGAATTACCCTTGGTTCAATACATTAGATAATCTAGGATTCAAAAAATCTACCTAAGTTATAAGACAAATCAATAAACAAAGTGGTTTAAAGCAATGCATGATTGAATTCTGGTTAATCATAAAGGTGCTTGTCCTTAAATAGGAAATTTTAAGATTAGACTTCTTGATCTTTAGGCCTATTACCTAAGTCTAATGTATGAACAAACTTTAGGATATGACCAATAGATATAAAATAATAACTTAACTATAGTGCTATTTTAATTTAGTAAAGATACCTTATATTAGGCATTGAAAACTCTACTAGAGTAATTAGAAAGATCGATACAAGAAACATCTCCATTCTATCTGTATGAGACCACTGAATTCAAGCTAAGTGAGCTAGCAATTTTTTATTTCGATAATGGCGAGCAAGAACTTCCAATTATTAATGATGAGTGCATAAATGATATGCAAGCTCTTGGAAATAGAGAAATTGAGGAAACCTTGGAAAGAGATGAAGAAATTGATGAATCTATGGTTGAAGTCAATGAGTAAGAATCGGAATCCTATGATTTAAAAGCCATTAAACTTCAATTAAATCGTGGTAAGGAGAAGCTCTTTGACGTATCACAGGAATATGAAAAAGAATTTAATGATGTTGTAGTTGAGAGGGAGAGATTGTTAGAAATTCAAGAACCACTTGAGAGCTACATCTTTTGATCCTAAGTTGAAAATTACGATTTATGAGTATTGACGGTAATACTTTACTAAGGGTAAAAGTCATATATTGTTTTTCATCAAGGGACGGATTCATTAAGTCGTATGGTTTAACAGGAGTGAAGGTAGCAATGTGTTTTGTCTTATTATGAACTGTAAAGCTCCGTTCCAAAACTTATCAGCATGACTTTGTCGCAACATTTCTCCTCATAATTCTTAAGATGCCAAATTTCGACATTTTGTTTAAAAGAGATCTCACAGACGGATGATTCTCTACAATAAAGAAGAGATAAAATGCATGTTAACTGAAGTAATTTAATGGACAACATACTTCCAACTAAGGTGGATGGTGCTATTCCACAAAATTTCACCCGTAACTACAGCGGGAACCACTACAATACAAGCTCTGAAGAACCAAAAGCAACTTCTTGACCAATGAGAACAGGAACGCCCTGAACGGTATTAAAGCTACATTGCATCATTTAATATACAGAATTATGCAATAACTGGCCATGGAGCAGGGTATCTCATAACCACTTGGTAAAGACGTTGTTGTGCCACTTAAAATATCCAGAAGATAATTCTTCATTCCACTAATGTTGTCCCACCACTCTAATACATCTAATCAGGATCCTATTTACCAAAGATCAGTGGAAATTCATCATAACGATCTGACAAACCATGCCTCTCACCCATGCTCTTCAAAGACTCATAAACTTGGTGCATAGAAGGTCTATCTCTGGGCCTAGAAACCACACAACTCCAAGCAACCTTCAGAAGCTGCATTATTTCATCATCGTGACCTTTCCCACAGAGAGCTTTATCGACAACATCCTTGCTTCGACCAGAGGTAACTAGCAGACCCACCCAATCCACCAAATTACCCTTGAATCCTTCCTCAGCATTACTAACTTCTAGCGGCTTCTGTCTTGTCACCAACTCCAAAAGCACAACGCCAAAGCCATAAACGTCACCTTTCACTGAAGGAACCACGGTGCTTGAATATTCAGGGGCAATATAACCAAGCTCCCCAAGATTTCCATTACTGAAAGAACTATCCTTGGAATCCTGAGACCCCGTTAAACTTGCCAATCCAAAGTTTGTAATCCTGGCCTCAAAATCATCATCAAGAAGTATAACATTCGAGCTAAAATACTGATGTACATATGGTGGTTGACAACCATGGTGAAGCCAAGTAAGCCCTCTTGCAGCACCAACAGCAATCCTAACCCTTGTGGTCCAATCCAAAACACCAGACTGACCAAAACCTAATCCACTTCCATGCAATATTGAATACAAACTTCCATTTGGCATGTGCTTATACACCAAAAGCTTCTCTTCCTCAACAACACAATACCCCAACAAAGGCACCAAATTGGGATGCCTAAGTTGCCCTAACCTATTCATTGCAGACCTAAACTGCTTCTCATTAAGCTTACAAGCACTAAGCCTCTTAATAGCAAGAGCAGACCCATCCCGCAAAACTGCCTTGTACGAGACCCCCGTTCTCGTCGAAATCTCTATGTTTCCTATATCAAAATTGTTAGTAGCAACCAATAGATCAGTCAACTTGACCTTATTAATAGGTTTTTGAAACAAGGAGACTTGAACAAGCTTATGAGAGCTAAGCAACTCAATCCAGTTAGAATCATCCTTAGCAAAAGCAGCACCACCACCAAAGCCTCTCTTTTTCTTGCTTCCACTAGCAAACAACCACCACCAAATTGCAAAGCCAAGAATCAAAGACACGGCGGCACCAATTACACCAGAAACAATAATAATGCCAAGACTCTTACTGCTCAACCGACCACACTTACCTAAAGGCCCACCGCACAACCCACTATTCCCATCAAAATCAGCCTCTGCAATTGTTGCCAAATCAGCTGGAATCGGACCGGACAGATCGTTATCCGACACCGATAACCGTTTCAGCCGTTCCAACCGACCCAGACCGTAAGGAACCGCACCGGACAACTTGTTCCGACTCAAAATAAGATTGTTCAAGAACTTACAGTTGACAATCTCGGGCGGGATCGAACCAGAAAACTGGTTACCAGAGAGATCTAACGTGACGACATAAGGCAACCAATTGCAGATTTGAGCAGGAATCGAACCAGAGAGCGCGTTATTGGACAGATCCAAGACTTGTAGGCTGTGACAGTACTTGAGAGACTCCGGAAGTTGGCCAGAGAGCTGAAAG
>JAOXYD010000003.1:9063524-9080574 GCA_028565735.1 Pinacopodium congolense | reverse complement strand
AGGTTGCTAGTTTTGAGTTTGCAAAAAGTTTTTAATACCCAATTCACCCCCCTCTTGGGTGCCATAGGACTTACACTAACCAATGATTCAACAATTGGGATTCAAAACTTTTGATTTGGATTTATCAAACATTAAATTTTTTAGGTGCAATTCAAAACTTCACATTCTATCCTAAACAAAAAAATTAAAAAGGAAAAAAAAAGAGCCCTAATCAATGTGTGTCATTGGTTTTCTTGATAAACAAGGAGAACAATAGATTTTAACAAAAGAGAGCTATATGTAAAGATTAAAACAACAACAAATGAGAACCACAATGAACAAAATAGCAACAACAAATTATAGAAGGAGAAGTATGTTAATATTTCATGCATAATTGAATTATTAAAAGGAGAAATTATCAGTCTAAAGTGTGAAAGAAGCTCGCACGAAGGCCACGCCAAATATGCCTTTTAATGAGGGAAAGTGAGAGTGTTGAGAGAGAGTTAGAGTTAAGCGTAAGAGAGAGAACTAAGTGATAAGGTTAGATGAATAGGGGCACATGAGATAGGCGTAAACTATGTGAATTGGGATTTTTAACATATTGTTAGAATAAAAAGATATGTATATATACATATTACCTCAAACTTTAAGTTTACAGGATTGTTTCATTGGTTTATGAAGACTTTGCTTATTTTCAGAGGTTATAGGTTTAACACTCTTGTTAGAATTTTATTTTTATCTTCTTTTTTTAACCAATTCTAGTTATTATTTTATTTTTAATTTTAATTTTATAAATACAAAATCTAAAATAGAAACATTTTAATTGTTGCTTAAAGTTATTTTAATTAGCAACAGTTTTAGTTATTACATATTTAAGATTTTAAAACAAAAATTTTTTATTTGGTTATCTTTTTAATTTATAGCAACAAATTATCATTATCGTTTCTTTTTCATACTATTAAAGGCAACAATTTAAAAATGTTATATTATATTAATTTTTAGCAATTCATTTTAAAGTCATTACAAACCTATTGTTGCCTAAAGACCTTTTTTGCTGTAATGTTGTTTCCTTATTTATTTTCTAAATTTTAAAATTCATAATTTAAACATGATTTATGTATTATAGTTAAAATATATCATGTATCTTATTCATTAAATTTGAAAGTAGTATTCCCTTTACTCTAATTCACGTCGATGTATGGAATCCTTCCCTAATATCTTCTATGTTTAAGAATTGTTGGTTTGTCATTGTTGTTTATGACTGCACTCATATGGCATGGTTTTTCTTACTAAAGCATAAATATGAGGTCCTTTTAATCTTTTTATTATGATGAAGAAAAACTCAAATTCATACTAAAATTAAAGTTTTCAAGTTTGAAAATACTAAAGAATATATAAATCAAAGATTTCTTCATTACTTCTGCCCTTATGGATTTATTCACGAAATTAAATGTCCCTAGACCCCTGATCAAAATAAGGTTGTTAAAAGGAAAATTTTTCATATATTGGAAATTTTCTTGACTCTACTAATTAAAGCTACGTACTTATCAACCATTTGGCTATTGTTATCGCCACTGCCTTACATATACTAAACAAGATCCCCTTTAATATCTTGAACTTTCGGACTCTTATCCTTTTTCTCTTAATGTATATCAAACTACATTCACTCTTAATAATTCCATTGTGAATTTTTAATTATGTTTCCTTCATTCACTTATATAAAAATTAGGTCAAAACTTGATTTATTTACTATACATTGTATCTTTTTAGGGTATGGCTTACATTAGAAAGGAAATTAAAGTTATGATCCAGCCACCAAATGAACCAATAATATTATGGATGTCACATTTTTATAATTTTTTAAGTTATATCCTCTGCTAAATTTCAATTCTTGTCTTTGAGAGAGATATGAGAGAGGAAGATTTAAATTGTCTTAGGTTTGACTAAGAAGAACCTATGGAACTAGAATCAATAACCTCAAATTTAAATAAGGATCTAAAAAAACCTAAAGAGTTGAAATTATCTCCTTTAAAACGAAGTACGACTCCAAAGGTACCTTAAAAATATGCCTTTCTCTATTGCATCATTTCAAATGAAGAATGCCTTCCTCTATACTATCCTTGACGAAGAAGTTTATATGGAGATTGCACTAGGCTATAAGATAACTTTAGGAAACAACATTCAAATTATAATAAGCATTGTATAGATTAAAGCAATCATATCGAGTATGATTTAAGATATTTGACTTTACAATGAAGAAATATATATTCTAACAAAATAATTCAGCTCATACACTATTCTTGAATAATCAATAGGGTGAGATAACTTCCTTAATAGTTTATATAAATGACATGATTATTATAAGAGATGACTCAAGAACTATTAAGAATTAAGCAATAATTAACGAGTTAATTCGAGAAGAAAAATCTAAAGGGATTAATTTTAAAAAAAATTGAAGTTATATAATCAAAGGATGGCATCTTTCTTTCTCAAAGAAAATGCTCACTTAACTTATTATCAAAGGAAGTTACTATAGTTCAAGCCTATAGATATACCAATTATATAAGACTATAGACTTGAAGAATATTCAAACTAGTTGCTAACAAATAAAGGAATCTGCTAAAAATTAGTGAGTCAGCTTCTCATCTCACATATACCAGCCAGATATTACCTACACTATGAATGTAGTAAGCCAATTCATGCATTGTTCATGTGAAGATCACATAAATGCAATAATTAGAACTCTTAGATACTTCAAGTCCTTTCTTGAAAAAGGATTTATGCTCACAAAAAATAATTAACTAAGAATGGAAGAATATACAAACATAAAGAGGGTAAGATACATTTCATAGAGGAAATCCATATTGAGGTACTTCATATTCATTGGTGAAAGTCTCCTTACTTAGAGAAGTAAGAAACAAAAAGTAGTAGCATTGTTAAATGCTAAAGCTCAATTCAACAGAATGACTGAGCATTTGTGTGGCTTATCTGACTCAAAAGATTGTTAAAAAAAATTAAATTTGCCCCAAATAATATGATGGATCTATTTTATGACAACAAGGTCGCTAGAAATACTTCTCATAATCTTGTTCAAGATGATAAAAACTAACTACATAAAGGAAGAATGACAATTCATTAAATAAAACCTTAGAGGCTATTTGGTTTAACTCTGGCTTTCACTTACCAACTTATCAGTTGATTTAATGATTTAAGTACAGGTGTTTGACGTAATTTGGGTAAAATTCCATGTCACATCATAGGAGTCGAACCACTCCTAGTCCAGCAATACCTATTATTTACGCAGCAGAAAACCACGTGAAAATTGATGTGTTCCTTGAGGCCACCCTATCTTTACAGGAAAATTTTCAGTCATAAAAATACAATGGAAGGGAAATCATTCCGACCATCCTTCCGTTCACATTTTATGTTCTTACAGCAGAAAGATTGCAGTTATTTTAGGGGATGTTTAGTTGGGTTGTGAGTTATAGTTTTGTGTTGTGATTGTTATATTTTTATATTAATAATTGTGTTTTTTTTATCAAAATTTATATTGTATTAGTATATTTTTTTTATTAATTTTTGTATTTAAAAAAATAAAAAATCAAAACCAAACATAAAAACTAAATTAAACATGGCCAAATGTCTAGTTAAGTATCTACCATTCATATTAAAGCTTCCAAGACATGTTTAACAAATGGGACGTAACATGCAAATCAAGAGGGAAACGTGGAAGGCTGGAAACTTTATAGCCTCTTATCTATCAAAGGATCCCGCATTTCTGCCGCTGTTTTTTGTGATTTCGAAAGATATTCTAGTTTGTAATTTATATATCCTGCAACTAGAATTCCAATAAGAAAGTTTCAAACCCACCATAAAGGATGAACCTAATTTTCAGAAATAAAAGTACAAATTATGATTTTAAGTTGATTTAGTAGGTTTATCCTTATTGTATCAGTGAAGCGAATCTTATTTTGATATGACAAGGACATACCCTCGTGAGGTGTGACTCAATATTTTGAGAAAAGGATGAAATTCTGATAAAATAAAAATGTTATTAGACGAGACCGAACTAGCAACCAACAGAATTTAAACGTCTTACCAGCTTTTGATGCTGGCTCTCCTTCTTACTAATCCAAAAGATATAAGTTACTACAAGATTCCACTTCTTTGAAAAGAAATTGAAACAGAAAATTAAAGGCATGCGTCAAAGTGAAAACTGGAATAAAACAAACAGAATAATTCTGTTTCATATATAAATATATGCCAGGCAATATCTCGAAACAACAGCGGACCAAATTGGAGTGAAGAGGACTGGTGCCCTATCATTACAGCACAAAAGGAAACAGACAAACTCAACCACGGAATCACATCTTCCCCCTTAAAACGACAAAGACACCCCATCTCTTTAAAACCTGTACAAACAAGGAATCACCTAAACAGCTATCACAGATATCGCTGATTAAACTAAGCTACTTGATCTTTTTTCTTTTTCCTGATTAACCCAATTTATCTTTATCTAAATAGACATCACTTCCCATCTTCAGTCAACCTTTACAACCTTAGTTTTCATATAGGATTAATTTAGAAATTCTTCAAGCAACACTAATGATGCTATCCCCAGAATTAGACATGGTCTGGAATACTGATGAGTGTGGCTGCTCCTCGGAGGACGGCGTCGATAGCTTGAGAGATAGAGGCAAAGGGTCTTTAGGGCTTGTCTGGTTCAGGTTAAGATCAGCCATTTTGGAAGATGGAGGAACAGGTAGCGGCAGGATTGGTATTGGACGTATAAGCTTGGTCGGTGATTTAGCTTGGCTGCTCGGTCCTAACTTCAGCTTCTCCACTGAGCTATCTCCGCTCACTGGCAACACAACTGAACTTAGACTCGCCGGGAAAGATGACAGAGCGAACCCACCTAGATTGCTGCTCAATCTTGGCTTGGTTTGCGGCAGTGATATCATTAAAGGTTCTTGACGGACTTGATCTTCTTCCATTGCTGGACTTGTGAACTGTAAATTAGAAGTTTGAGAAAGTGATGAGTTAATATGATATCTCCTGTATCATAAAAAAGCTACAAATTACATGGTCAGCCAATTCGTAATTTAAGTTAAAGATCCTGAATACATCTCCAGCAATTGCAATTGTCACCAGTGTCTCGTAATCATGGTATAACCATAATAATACCTGTATCAACTATTATTGCTCCAATAGCTACCAATAACACATTTAGGACCAGACCGCTATTGAAAAGCTTAACTGGGCTTATTGATATCCGCATACCGTATCAGGGGTAATATCAAAGAGACTTGATCGACGGCGGCGGCGATTCTGATTGCTCCGCCTGAGGAAATACTTCTGAGCATGACTAGCCACTTGAGTCGGAGTTCGAGTCTTCACAAAGTTCCTTGAAATCCCTCTCCAATCACCTTTGCCAACTTTCTGTAATCCAACCAAGAAAAGTCTGTGTTCTTCTTCCGTCCACGGAACTCCTACGCAAGATAAAAAGGAAAAACAGAACAAACAATCCAAACAAAGCAGAACAAGTTAAAACTAAAAAAACCGCAGATGAAAAGAAATGTTTCAGATGGTACTAAAAAACCACCTCTCTTCCTCTCGCGGCTTCTTCCGGAGGCGTGAACGACATCATCTGATTCATAACCGGCGGCGACGTCGGAGTTGTGGTCCTGAGGCTGATCATACTGTGAGAGATTGTTCATGCTAACGCTTTTTCTAAACGAGTTCGAGTTAGTTCCTTCAGTTAACCTAACACCAAACAGCATAATGACGTTATCGACGGTGGCGCCACCGCCTGAACCACCGGCATTCTCGCTGCAGGTGCGAGAATTGTGGCCGTTGTTACCACACTGCGAGCAGCTACGAGACATGTGTAGGAAATAGTTGTCTTTATCTTAAGCAGACAGGGAATGAACTATTTCTCTGTGCGCAGACAGAAGAGCGAAAAGAGAAAACGAGAGGAAGAGCGAAAGAAAAACCAAGAAACGGAAAAGAAAAGTGAAGTCTGTTTCGTATGGTACGATTAGTTAAAAGAGTTTGTTTAAGCTACTTAGGGTTCGTCTAATTTCGGATCATTAAAGAGGGGCTGAGTTATAATGCTTCGCAGGAAGGCTAGACTTAATGTCTGCTCCAATATTTATCTGGCGAACATTTTAAGATCACGAATCGTCCTACGTCCGATTTGCTGACTTTTCTTTGTCGATAGGACCTATGGCAACGTGTTTCGGCAAATCCTGTCAATTTAATTATGACACCGTCCACTAGGTGCTGGTTTCTTGGTTGAAGCAATAGAGTAATGAAATGGAGAATTTGGGTGTGACTTGTGAATAGTATATTCTTATGTTTAGATCTGTCTGGCACTGGTCGTTCCTGGCTCCAGTCCAGATTCATAACATGGAAGTGACCTTAGTGCTCCTAATAGCACTTTAGGGACATGATATTCTACCTTGAAAATAAGTGACTCAAAATTTTTAATTCATCTCAAGGGATATATGGTCTTATTGTTAGGCGTGATTTAAATTTGATCTAAAGTTCATTCTTTCATCCCTAAGTGATTTTTCCTGGTCTTAATTTATAACAAAGTTTATTTCTTAATCGTATTTAAATATTTCTGAAATATATTAAATAGTATGTATTTTATGATTAAATCATTATTTAAATTAAACAAGTTGATTGTATTTTTTTTTTAAAATGATAAAAGTCAATACCATTTGAGATTGTAAGTATGGGAATATCTTCCTTTTATGAGTTCTCAAGTCAAGTGCAACCAACGTTACTTTTATCTAATTTAAGGAAATAATAATGAGCTTGTGGTTTATTGATAAAAGGATGTTGAAGGTTGAACATGGTTTAGAGGCATACAATTTCTGTAAAATGTGAACTCATTGAGATTTTTGGAACATACAACAATTATAAGTAAGGAAGAGCAAGATTCGATTTGGATGGATATTGAGAGCCACATAATTAGTGCGAAATGTCTGCGCACAAATGGAAAATTGTGTAAGAGGTGGTTGATGAAGAAAAATACTATCAAAGAAAAGCTTTATAAATATAAACAAAGGAAAAAAGGGATGGTGGAGGAGCTCGGTGTCTCTGGACCGTGAACTTGGCATATTCTGTGGCTCTTTGAGAAAGATTTGCTTTTAATTAAATCATCAGACCTGTGGTGGTGCGTTTGGTTGTGGAGGATAAGAAGACATGGACCCCACTCATCCACCTACACATCCATTCAACTCTTTCCTTCCCTTCTCTGAATGTGCTGGTGGATGGATGCCCTTTGCTTCTCTCTCTCTTTTTTTAATCATTTTATGCCAATTTCAACCCCTCACGGCCTAATATGATTGGTCTGTTCTATTGAATTGGTGTGATATACATTGGTTACCCTAGGATTGCTCCATAGACAGCACGTGTTGTTCACTCTCTCTGATGCTTTCGAAAGCTTCTCCCTTCTGTTGTCTGGATTAAAATTGGAATCTTGCACTTGGGTCCCCTCCCCGCACCTAGTTTTGTTGCATAGTGGGCCTTTGTCTGTCACATGCTCTCTCGCTCCCTCGTCACTTGGACGATGCCTTTGTTGTTCTTAGGTCGCTTTGGTACACACGAAATTGGTGGCGGCGAATCTCACCTCTCCCTTCCTGTCCCTCCAAATGTAAAAAAGTTAAACGTGTAATTGACCGCAATTCACTTTATATTTTAACCCCTTTTCCTCTGCCACATGCCTTCTTCGGTTGTCCATTACACACGGAAGTTAGTGAGTAATCTACAAGGATGGCTATAATATTATTTTGTCATAAAAACAAACTAAATCAACCTAGGCATGATTTGTGCTTTGATAGTCGATAATGGCGCATTGGATATGTATCGTAATAATAGGAGGTCTAAGGGAATTTCTTTCATATTTTATTATGTATGATTAACGACTAATTATTAGGTTAAATGGTCTCACACTCGGCACACTCTTGTTATAATTTTGACAACTGAATAAAGGAGTTTATTTTTTATTTTTTTATACTAGCAGATTGAATCTCTTGGTTTGAAACCAACTCTCGACAATAAGGACAATAAGGACATGACGAAAAATCGTTTCCAATAGTTTCTCAATTTGACATTTTCGGTATAATATTTTTCAATGAAAGCAAAAGATACTGCTATCATGCGACTTTAATTAACAAAAAATGCTAATTTCACGCATGTCAAACGAATAAATGCTGGAGCAAACATTGTGTTCATCTCCGATACCGACTTTTATTGAAGGCTATAAAACCAACAAACAAATAAATTTTTTCTAAATATGTCTACATAATCACCGATTTCGGTTTTCCCTCCCTCTATTTCTAAACTGGTAATCATATCTTGACTTCATCCTTATTATACAATACACTATCCTTCAAGTTGCATAATGTCCGGAAGATAAACCTTTCGGGCGTTATGAACTAGGCTGCGATGGACAGAAATAAACTTGTCCATATATTCTTCAGGGCGACATTGCATTGTCACTCCTTCATCAGTTTATTAAATATCGTATCGATACTAATATTAGATTAGTCTCGAAAATAGTATTATATCGGTACCGGTTAATATCGGTACCATTTTAAATAATTATTTAAAATTATAAATTAATTTCTAAATTTTATAAAATTTACAAAATTATTTATAAATATATTATATTATGTAATTTTTAACTTAACTTTAAATTTAAAAAGACCAAAATACAAAAAATTTTAAAAATTTTAAAAAATATTTTTTTATTTTTTTTCGGTACCGACCGGTACCGGTCGATATTTGAATCTAGTACCATTTTTCATTATTTCGTACTGTTTTCTGGCCGGTACGGTACGAAATTTTACACTCTGATCTTCACATCAATGTAGTAGACTAGCAGTTACAAGCGATCCACACATCCTAAATAAGACAGGCAACTGAATTTATATCTAGACATCTTAATTGAATGGTTTCAAACCTAGTAGTTAGTGCCAATCAATTAAGTTTACGAGTTATTGGATTGAATTTTTTATTCTGATTTTTTGTTATAATTATTATATTTTTGTATTAAAATTTATTTTTTTTAGAATTTTGTGTTGTCTATCTCGATTTATATGTTGTATTAGTATGTTTTTTTTCGATTTTTATAATATTTTTTATTAATTTTTGTGTTGAAAAAATCCAAAAACTAAATTTAAAAATTAAATCATTTGCAAACAGGCTTTAGGGGCCGTTTGATTGAGTTTTTTATTGTGATTTTTAATTGTGAATGTTATATTTTTGTATTGAGTTTTGTGTTGTCTGTTTTGATTTCTATGCTGTATTAAAGTGTTTTTTTTCGATTTCTATAATATTTTTTTATTAATTTTTGTGTTTAAAAAATTCGAAAACCAAATTTAAAAACTAAAACAGAATCAAACAGGCTTAGTTTATCACATGGTTTTAAATCAATTAATTATTTATGATACAATTCATTTAAATCACATAATTTAAAATAAAATTATTTAATACATATTTAAAAAATTAATAATTATAAAATTTCTATTATTGACAAATATAAAATAAAATATGAAGTTATCATCTCTTCCATGATTACAATAAGAGTTGAAACTTGGACGATAATTATATCTCGTTAATAGGTGCTTTAATGCCTCCCCTGAATGTTTGTTCATTAAATCCAAAATTGGCGTTCGCAGAGTAATTTTGAAGGGGCACCACACAATTCCTGACGGAACGTGCGTTAGGGGATTGGTGAAAAAAAAGCATCATATAAGTAGATGCTAAAACCTGGAGATTGCTACATGGGTCCATTATTGACTTCTAAACAAACTTTTTAACTGTATCTTAAAACTACGAAAGCAAAATCATTTCTGACAAGGAAGAATACGTGCATGCATAGATGGGCTTCTCATGGTTTTCTGAACAACTTTCACTTTTCTTTTAAGGTAAGATCTTTGCCAAAATAACATCAAACAAGGGGACAAAAGTGTTATGTGCTTGGACAAGAGCAAGCAAAGCAGGTCTTCAAATGTGTTTGATTAGGCTAAAAAGTCGTTGAGAAAAGCCTACAAAGAGCGTTTTGGATCCAGCGTATCCACATTGCAAGGCTTTATTAAATGTGTCTTCAACAATGGGGCACAGGAAATCCTGCAGTGCCTCCAGGGTTTTTTTTTTTAACCGGGACCACCCCTCTTTTGTAGTAGCTACGAGTCTATATTATCCAGTGTGGAAGGCTGGGCTACAATAACAATGTCTAAAGTTGAGGAAAATCCTACTCCTTTCACAAGTTATTTGGGATCTTTGATTAATATGCTTCGCGTATAGGCTTTTGGATAGCGCATCAATGTCGAAACTGGGACTCTAGTCTAGGCCATAGTTACTGACTCAAAAGCATGAGAGGTACAAGTTTGAAATTTGTTTGTAGATATGTTAAAAGAGGGGAGACTGTTGGGCAGCAACTTCACATGGCATTCCAATTCAATACAATGATGAACACGGTAGGAAAATCGTGTCTATTTCCTATCCTTTGCTCAGATTTGGTTTTTTAAATAATTTAAAAATATCTTCCTTTGTTTCAGTTATTTATTAAATCTTAAGTCTTTCAAATTTTTCTATCTTTTATACTTCTTTTTTTTATATTTTCTAGCATTTTAATACAAATTATTATTTTAAACCTAAACAGTAGGATTCAACCAAAACTTACCTTAGGAAAAGATTTAGATTTCAATTTATTTTAAGTTTAAAGTTTACTCTTTAAAACATCTTAAATCGATCACTAAGGGCTTGTTTGGTATGATTAGTATTTTAAGTTTTAATTTTTTATTTTGTTAAATATAAAAATTGAAAAGACAACATACTAATACAACATAGTAATTAATGACAAAACACAAAAATCAATATAAATATATAAAAATTACAATTAAAAATTACAACTTACAACAATATCAAACAATCCTTAAGACTTCCGTTTTTTTTTTTTTGGTGTATATGCATAATTCATGCAAGAAAGATTCGAAAGTCTCTGAAATTTTGACTTTTAACAAAGCAATATCTCTTCATCTCTATTACTTTATAATAAGACATAAAAATTCGGAAGTCTGGGACCTCCTCACCTTGATAGAGATAATGCATCGCTCCAAATGAGACTAAAATATTCAATGCTCATCTCCAACATAATTAGGTAGATTAGACGATAAGCCTACCAATTAAACAAAACAGTTAAACATGCAAATAAGGTACTTATCAAGGACGTGGATAAAGCCTGCTTAATCTTTTTCGTTGGTAGTCGTAACAGAAGTTTCAACACGACCATATCGCTTAGTGGGTCAGCGTGTTTATGTTGCTATTTTAATCCTACAAAACCGTGTCTAAGGCCCTGTCAATGGCGAAAAACATTATATAGTTGTATTATACTTTGAAATTCTTCTCATTCACTTTCTCTTTTGCTAAACAATAAACAAGGAAAAATGTTTTTATGTCTTTTTTTCTGTTTCAAAAAGAGAAAAAAAAAAGACATTTCAAATAGAGAAAAGGGGTTCAATTTTGACTAAATTTCAATTTCATTAGCAATTATGACAAAAGGATTCCAAAACTAAAGCATCTTACATTAGAATAAAGAGTTAAAAAGTTAATTTAGATTTACATCTACGTTTAAGGTATACCTTGTTATGAATTAAGGAACAAAAAAGAATGTTTTAAGAAATCTTAAGAATAAGAAAAGAGAGAGAGACGCAAAAGACTCAAAAGAAAAGGGCAAATATGTTTTTACTTATTTGTTGCCCTTTCCATTATGTTACAACCGTACATAATAGCTCCTTCTAGCAAATATTATTATTAGTATAACTATAACTAAACTATGCATTTAATAATAGTATAAAATGCTTCCCTTTTCTAATTAACTATAATCTAAACACTATCGTTTAAGCCATTATAAATGTGCTTTTCTTTCACACATTTTGCACTTAACAATTGCTTTCCCTTTTTAAACCTTACCCACAAGATTTAACTGCAGTGTATTCTCTTAAAATTGACTACAAAAGCAATTCATATTTAGTAACACTTAGCCTTGAAAGTGGCTATGATGGGAAGTCCTCTTGATTTTCTAGAGTAATTTGTAGCAGTTGGTAATCAACATGGTTTGGTGATGAATCTTGCTGTAAGGTCTCCACCATGTGTCTTTATGCATGTAAGACAACGAACTTGGGTTCATTGCCACTAATTGACATCTATCCCCCATTGCCACTAATTGACATCTATCCAAAACATGTAACCTCCTGGACTTTGCTTCCCTTGTTTACCTTGGACTTTACTCTTTATAAATTAAACGTTTGCCTTGGACTCTTGAGGCTATTGCACATTAGAGAGACCATAGCTTAATAAGCATTGATAAGGATTTAACAAAGCAGTGGCGTGGGAAGTATCATCCAAGTAAGAAGAATATCTTGTAGTAGAATTTTGTTTACCGAATAAGCCTTATTATTGGATTAGTGGCTTATTTAGGATACGCTATTTCGATGGTCTTTAATATTGATAAGATGTTGAGATATAACTAAGATGTGATTAGGTACTTATGTGTGGAGTCAGTACCAAGACATCTTGAGTTCTGGGGACTTCTTGTGTCGATGACTGGGTACCGAAATGGTACTGGGGTTATCTTGAGTCCTAGGGATATCTTGTGTCAATGATTAGGTACCAAGGTATCGGATGTGATTGCATGAGTAGGGTATCCTATGTCAATATTTATCTTTATGATTTTATTTTCACACAGTGATGAGATATTATGATTGATGTGAGCTGGCAGACCATTATATATAGACCTATTAGGTTTAGTGGGACCCAAAATGAGACTGGAAATAGACATAATAAGGAAATTGAGAATAATTATAATGTTGTAAATATTTGTTGATTGGTTCTAACTTGTTGTGTATGGTTTTATGCATTTGGTTTAGTTGATATTTAATCATTTATTTGATTACCATATATTGAGATATTTCTATATATAAGGGTACGATCAAGTAACCCTTACTGAGTAGACAATTCATTCCTTACTATTACATTTTTCAGGTGATAGAGTGAGTGGAGATAACCCCAGTGTTTGAGATTGAAATCATTGAGGTTAGGTAGGGCCAGCAGCATAGGATGTTATATATAGTTGTTTGTTCTTTGTCTTTATGTGTATACTATTGTATGTGATATTTTGGGTTACACTACTATGTATAGAAAGACTTTTGAGACTACCAGCTACTGTTTACAGTTTTAATAAAGTTTATTTTCTATACTTGTGATTGTTGTGACCTTAATAATGGGATGTGAGATAGGGGTGTTACACTTGCTACGCTAAATCATTCCCAGGGTGATTTATGTGTTGATGTAAAACAGTTTCCTGATCAACAGCTCCCATGTCAAATATATGGCATCATCATAGTCAAGGATAAGCTTACTTAATCCATCAAATTCAGTAAATTAGGAGTTGTCCATAGGTTCCTTATGAGAAGATGGAACAGGTTCTAGACCAAGGAGAAAGTCCATTTTTATGAAATCCTTATAAAGTTGCTATGACCACTCAAAATTGTTTGAATAAGAGCTGATCTCAATTGAATCAAGCAATTGCAATCTAGAGGTATCTGACTGGTCAATATCAAAGTTGGCTTGCTTTTCATCATGTTGACCACTTATAGATAACATCCTGAATGACTAGTGTAATATACCTTCTCTTAAGGATGGATATACTAACTCACTTTCTATCTCTTCTTCACCAGCAACCTATAGTAGTACATAAGTATGTTTACTCATTTTTGGCTGATAAGTTACATCTTCCTTAGCAACTTGTCTCATGAAATCCTCTAAGTTACTTAGTGGTGGCTGAACTTTGGAAACATTTTTAGTATTATCAACAACAATTGCTTGATTTTTCTTAACAAGGACCCTTGACATTATGACCTTCTTGACATTTATCTCATTACTTTAAGCCCATTCCTCTTCTTTAAAAAGTGCTCCATATTGGTCACTATGTTTTGGACCAGATCCACTTTTCTTATAGACTTTATAAAGTGCACAATAATCCTAGATATTTGAACATCTAATAAGTTCTTCTTCATCTAAAGTATATTCATTCATTACCTAATTCGTATGATCACCATTAGGTGTGCAGTCTTCTTCATCTAAACTATATTCATTCATCTCCTAGTTCATACGCTCACCATCAAGTATGCGGTCTCTATAAAAAACAAATGTTTTCTTCACCATTATTGACATGGAATTGTACATTATATTGCAATCCTTTCCTATTGTCTCCCAATACCTTTGGCTAGTTGCCCTATTTGACCCTACACCTTTAGGATGCTTTCTATCCATTGGGCTGACGAAGAGCCACTGCATGTCTCCGGTCTTTGAAATAGAATGCCAAAGCAAATCCTCCTGATTCCACTTGTAAGCATTAATCTCGCAAATGATATTAAGCTTCTCAAATCTAACTAGGTTAGTAACCTCATATAAGGAATTTATTACAAGGGTGGTATGAACTATAGATGATAAAAGGATTCCAAAACTAAAGCATCTTACATTAGAATAAAGGGTTAAAAAGTTAATTTAGATTTGCATCTACGTTTAAGGTATACCTTGTTATGAATTAAGGAACACAAAAGAATGTTTAAGAAATCTTAAGAATAAGAAAAGAGAGAGGGACGTAGAAGACTCAAAAGAAAAGAGGATATCTGTTTTTACTTATTTGTTGCCCTTTCCATTATGTTACAACCGTATATAAGTAGCTCCTTCTAGCAGATATTATTATAACATAACTATAACTAAACTATGCTTTTAATAATAGTATAAAATGCTTCCCTTTTCTAATACACTATTATCCAAACACTACTGTTTAAGCCATTATAAATGTGCTTTTCTTTCACACATTTTTGCACGTAACAATTGCTTCCCCCTTTTAAACCTTGCCCATAAGGTTAACTGCAGTGTATTCTCTTAAAAGTGACTGCAAAAGCAATTCGTAGTCAGCCACACTTAGACTTGAAAGCGGTTGCGATGGGAAGTCCTCCTGATTTTCTAGCATATTTTGTAGCAGTTGGTAATCAACATGGTTTGGTTATTAATCTTGACGTAAGGTCTCCGTGTGTCTCTATGCATGTATGACAATGAACTTGAGTTCGTTGCCACCAATTGACGTATGTCCAAAACGTGTAAACTCCTGGACATTGCTTCCCTTATTTGCCTTGGACTCTACTCTTTATAAATTGAACGTTTCTCTTGGACTCTTGAAGCTACTGCACATTAGAGAGACCATAGCTTAATAGGCTTTGATAAGGATTTAAAAAGGTAGTGGCGTGGGAAGCATCATCCAGGTAAAAAAAACATCTTGTAGTGGAATTTTGTTTACCGAATAAGCCTTATTAGTGGATTAGTGGCTCACTTAGGATACACTATATTCCATGGTTTTTGATATTGATGAGATATTGAGATATGAGTAAGATGTAACTAGGTACCTATCCGTAAAGTAGGTATTAGAACATCCTCAGTCCTGGGGGTGTCCTATATCGATGACTAGGTATCGAAGTGGTACCAGAGTTATCCCAAGTCCTAGGAATACCCTGTGTCTATGGTAGGTACTGTAGTGGTACTAGGTTACCAAATGTGATTGCGTAAGTAGGGTACCCTATGCCAATATTTATCTTTATGATTTTATTTCCACACAGTGATAAGATATTATGATTGATATGAGACGGCGAACCATTAGATATAGACTTACTATGTTTAGTAAGGCCCAAAATGAGACCAGAAATAGACATAATAAGGAAATTGAGAATAATTATAATGTCGCAAATAATTGTTGAGTGGTTTTAACCTGCTGTGTATGGTTTTATGCATTCGGTTTAGTTAATATTTCATCGTTTATTTGATTACCATATATTGAGATATTTCTATATATAAAGGTACGGTCAAGTGACCTTTACTGAGCAGGTTGTTCATTCCTTACAATTATATTTTTCAGGTGATAAAGTGAGTGGAGATAACCCCAGTGTTCGAAACTGAGATTGTTGAGGTTAGGTGGGGCTAGCAGTATAAGATATTATTTATAGTTGTTTGATCTCTGTCTTTATGTGTATACTATTGTGTGTGATATTTTGAGTTGCACTATTATATACAGAAAGATTTTTTAGACTACCGCTACTATTTACAGTTTTAATAAAGTTTATGTTCTATACTTGTGATTGCTATGACCTTAATAATAGGATGAGAGATAGGGGGTGTTACACTTGCTACACTAAATCATACCCAAGGTGATTTATGTGTTGATGTAAAACAGTTTCTTGATCAACAACTCCCATGCCATGCAAGAACATGGCGACATTATCGCCAAGAATAAGCTTACTCAATCCATCAAATTCAGTAAATTGGGAGTTGTCCACAGTTTCCTTAGGGGAAGAGGGAATAATTCTAGACCAGGCAGAAACATCCATTTTTACGAAATCCTCACAAAGTTGCTATGTCCACTCAAAATTATTTGAATAAAAGCCGATCTCAATTACATCAAGCAATTGCAATATAAAGGTATCTGATTGGTCAAAATCAAAGTTGGCTTGCGTTTGATCCTGCGAACCACTTATAAATGACATCCTGAATGACTCGTATAAGATACCTTCTCCTAAAGATGGATCTACTAACGCACTTTCTATCTCTTCTTCACCACCAACCTGTAGTAGTACATAAGTATGCTTACTCATTGTGGGCTAATCAGTTACATCTTCCTCAACAACTTGTCTCACGAACTCCTCTAAGTTGTTTAGTGGTGGCTAAACTTCGAAAATATTTTTAGTATTATCAACAAAACTTGCTTGATTTTGTTTAACAAGAACCCTTGACATTACGACATTCTTTACATTTATCTTATTACCTTCATCCCATTCCTCTTCTTTAAAAAGTGCTCCATATTGGTCACTATGTTTTAGACTAGATCCACTTTTCTTATAGACTTTATAGAGAACACAATAATCCTGGATATTTGAACATTTAATAAGTTCTTCTTCATCTAAAGTAAATTCATTTATTACCTATCCCGTACGCTCAC
>JAOXYD010000003.1:9051020-9063424 GCA_028565735.1 Pinacopodium congolense | reverse complement strand
GAACTTGTTGTCTTTACATAATATTCAACCATAGATCTAAATTATTACCCTTTATGAACACTTCAATTCTCCACTTTCAAATTACGAAGTTCTCTCCACTAAACAAGGGGGCTTCATAAACGTCTCTAAGCAGTATCATCTATCTTTACTCACTAATTCTTCATAATTAATCTATTGTGAGACCTACACTCTTATACCAATTGTTAGCCCTATATGGCAACTAAGAGGGGGTGAATCAAGTGTTTAAAAATTATTTTCGACATTATCATCCTAAATCTTTTTATTAATTTCAATTAAACGCAGAAGTTAAGAAATAATTTAATTGTAAAAATTAAATAACAACAATAACTTGAACAATTAAATTAAATGCATAAAAATAAAAGTTATAGGGAAGAAAAGACACAAACGATTTATTCTAGTTCGCCACAATTAACTTGCCCTACATCCAGTCTTCAAAACCACTGTTAAGATTTTATTCTTATTGCACTTCAATAAAAATACACAAATATAATCCTTTTATAGGTTCAAGAATAACCTTTCACTCTTCCTTTTCTAAGGTTTAGGAATAACTTCATAACACTCCATTTTTCAAGGCTAAAGGAGAACCTTACACTCTTCTTTTTCAAGGCTTAAGAATAACCCTACAAAAATATCTATCCACAACTTCACTAATAGCTCATATACGATCAAGAATATTTAACAATAATGTATAAACACTTTCTATATTTCTTGGATACATAAACAACTCTCAACACACCTATTTATACTCTTCATAAGCTAAAATAGTCGTTTTCCAAAGTTCATATTTATTAAATAACATATCCGTTGCACAATCTGTCTATTGTTAACTTACCGTTGCATTTTCGTCATGTTCGATCGATCGAATTACCTTCTTCGGTCGACTTATGGCCATCCAATTGACCGATTGTCTCATTTTGTCAACCTATCACCTGATTTTGTCAAATTTTGCTTCATTAGGTTGACTGAACATTTGATTCAATCGATCGAAGTCCCTGTACACCTTATTCAGTCGACCGATGCCTATGTTGACAACTTGTAGCACCACTCGATTTTTTTGCCATATCTTCTTTGTTCTTCATCTAATTGACATGAAATTTAGGTCATAGCTTCTTGACACATTGTTCTAATAGACTATAAATTTTCATAACGTTTGGAGCTCTAGAAATATACTAACGTCCTTTCCCAATTCATTTATACAGATTTTACAACTCAATTGAGCTTGTTCAACAATCTACCTTCCAAACTTTATACAAACATTAATTAATCCTTGCAAAGCCAATTCCATTTAGTTCTTAACCAAATTCAACATATTTTATACAAATAAAATAATCCTAATCAAATTTTAATACATTTTACACAATTATACAAACTTAACACAATCAATTCATCTAGTTTATCAAATTTTCTTAACACAATAATCTAAATAATTTCATTCACTTTATCTACATACTTAATCAATTCATACAACTTCAATTTTTAAAATCTTTATCTAAAACATTATTCCATGACTTACAAACTTCACTTAATTACTAACTTAATTTCTCATCCATCATATATACTCTAAATACTTTGTCATCATCAAAACAAAAGTGGAACCAACCCTTGGTTTCAAAACTTGCATTATATCATCTATATCTCAGGTGCATATGAAGTAAGGCTAAAAATATTAGTCATACATCTCATACATTTTAAAATGGGATTGATATAATGACCAATATGTGAAGACTAATGAATATGCCCATACTTTAATTATGAAAAGTACTCATTTGATACATAATTAGCTGCATTATCTGTAACAAAGTAAATTGAATTTTTATTTAACCCACTCGATAATAAGTGACTAACACTTAAAAGATTCTGATTCAAACCATCAACAAGTATAATATTATTAATTAAAGGACAATTGTCCTTATCGACTTTTTAAATGTTAATTACATTATCCTTGGCATTATCTCTAAAAATAATGAATCCTCTATCCTTACTTTTAAAAGTGATGAGTCACTAGTCATGTGTCGTCAATATCCACTATCCACGTACCATTTATTTCTCCTTTTAGTGACCTACACAATAAGAAAATGATGTAGATTTAGGTGCCCACATTATCTTGTATCCTTAAATGTTAGTAGTATACCTATCTCTATCTCTTAGTGAAAGATTTAAATGTTAGTAGTATACCTATCTCTATCTCTTAGTGAAACATCTTTAATTATATCCCAACAAAATGTGATAAATATCAATGATAACAACAGTATATGCAAAACAATAGAGATGTCCTATATGCATTCTTATTATTGTTTTTAATTCTAACAATATTATAAAACCTTTGTCGAAAATTTTGTCTAGATTGAGAGAAAATTATTCTATCATTAAATTTACATTTAGGGAAACTCCTAGGTCTTAGGTTGTATATATATGCATAACAATCATAGGTGCAAATTTATTTTCTAAGTTCTTTCCCTTTACAAAAACTATCTTCTTAGTAAATACTCCATTTTCTTTACTATAGCCTAAATCATATTTATCATTTTCTACTTTTTGAGCACTTAACATTGTTTCTAATTTTTCATTTCCTTTAGTAAATTTTGTAAGTGATTCTTTAAGAGACTCAATTTCCTTCTTTAAGACTACATTCTCATTTACTAGTCCATCATTGTCTTTATTGATTGAGTCTAGGCCTTCCTAAGTCCTTCAATTTCTAATTTATCCTCTTATAACAATTTCAAGGATTCCTTATATTTTCATGCAACTTATCTTTATGTTAGCCAAATTTTCCACAGATTCTAGCAATTCTTTATAAGTGTATGCAACTTTGCATTTATTTTCACTATTATGAGAGTGAGAAGAACTTACATCGTCGTGGGCCATAAAACAGGCATTTGCGACTTCTTCTTTTTCGAAGTTGCTTAGTTTGATCCATATGGCCTTTAATACTTTCTTCTTTGACTCCTTCGTTTCGTCCCTTTCTTTCTTCTCTTTCTTTTAGTCTTCTTGAAGATATGGGCAATATAACCTCAAATGGATTTTTTTCACCATATTAGAAACATGTTATGTTAGTAAATTTATTTTTAGATAATTACTTATCTTCTTTTCTATAGATGGGAACCTTTTTTTGTATAAGTTTCCTTAAGCCTTTTGTGATGAGTGCGAGTGATTCTCATTCTTCGCTCCCATATGAGAATTCTTCATTCTCATTCTCCTCCCTCCTCGTTACTTTGAATGCAATGTTCTTCTTTTTAGGAACTTTATCATCTTCTTAAGTCTCCTTTAATCTCATCTCTTAAGTAAAAAATGAGCCTATAAGTTTGTCGAGTGGAAGCACATTGAGATAATTTCTTGTATTATCGTGACTTTCACCTCTTATGCTTTTAACAAGGGCCTTAGTATGTTCCTAACATACTCAACATTTGTATAGATCTTACTTAGACCTTTTTATACCTTTTTATAGTATCTATAATATTGATAAACTGAGTGTATATATATATATATATATTAGAAATAGACTCATCTTGCAACAAGTAGAATAATTTATATTGATACGTCAATATACTCATTTTACTTGCTTTAACTTGATTGATAGCTTCGTGTGTGATTTATAAAGTGTGCCAAGTTTTATATGCAGCTTCACACATAGATATTCTATTAAATTTGTTTCTACTTAATGCACAAAACAAGAGATATATAACTTTGTTATTTAAAGAAACTAAATTTTCATCTTCACTATCCCATTCATTTTTCTTAGGAATTCTTTGATTTTCTGCGGTCTTAAAGGACATAAGTGTCCCTTGTAAAACTATTATCCAAAGTCTAACACTCTCACCCATAAGATAGCATTTCATTCTAGTCTTCTAATATAAATATGGTTTGCATCAAAGTAAGGTACTCTATGTAAATGTTGACCTTCAAGACTAGATGAGGGGGCATAAGTGTTCATGTATTCCATAGTGATCTTTTCCTTACAAATTTACTAGAATTTTCTTTAAGTAATACCTACAATCTAATACCAATTGTTCGTTTAAAATAACACCTAAGAGGAGGGGTGAATTATATTTTTAAAAAATTCTATAATGAAATCCTAAAGTTCTTTACACTTTTATGGAACAAGTTGCGAAAAAATAGTTAAAAATATAAGAAAAGGATAAAATTAACTCAATAGTCATATTTTAACAAAAGAGTAACTTATATGATAAATAATAATATAGATAAAAAAATTTATAACAAAAAAACATAATAAATCAAATAAGAAAAATTATGTAAAATTAAATATATTAGAAAAAGCGATATAACTTATTTATACTAGTTCGGAGATGGCTCACTTTCTCCTGCATATAGTCCCCAATAAAACTTGTTGAGATTTTTTACTATAATAAAAATACAATCATTAGAAATACAATCATTTTTCTAGCTTCAAATATAACTTTTAAATTCCTTTTAAGGCTTAGGAAAAACTTTTTTACAACAATATTACCTATGAAAAAACTACACTTAAAGAATGATATTACCCAAGCATAATTCAGTGTATTTGGAGGCTCATAAAACTCAAATATATGCAAAAAAAATTGTGCACTAAAAATATAACTCAAAGAACACTCTTAAGAAAACCTTCACAATGCTCAGAACACTTGATTAATTTATTAACACTCAGATAATGAAAACTAATGTAAAACAACTTATTTATAGCCTTAGGGTAATAATTTAGCCATTTGTTTTCATTATAAAACATTTTATTGCACTAAAATTTTGTTACTGTTGAGAAATATCTATTGAAGCGTGATTTTAATTTTTTAACGAAAATTTTACAAATATCAACAATGTTGTTGATGTATTGTTGTTGTAATCCCTTTAACATGGGTTTACAACTGTGCTGTTGAAGCAATCCAGCACCCACTGTTGATAATCGTGAAGTATAATAGTGGGAGATATACAATTTGTTAAACACACCTAAAACTATCGTTTATCCTACTGAAACACATAAAAACTTTTCCAAGACAATTTTAACACAATCCGAACTTATTTCAATGTTATAAGCACTTTCTAAACTCACTTACACAACCTTCCTAAAAACATTTTTAATCCATTAAAAGGATTATTGAAAACGTTTTACACAAATACCTCTTGATTATACAATTTATATGTATATTCTAAATGGATAATCATATTTGTAGTGTTAAACCTTTCGTCATTTTCTCAATTAAGCCCTATACCTTTAAAACTTCCTATTGAAGTCATATACTTATGCGGATTAATCAAAATCAGTCCTTTTAAGTCTTACTTAGGAAAATTATGCAAAGTTTAAGATTTAATTAGAAATATTATGATACAAATAAGGTTATTCCAAATACTTATAGTTCTAAACCTTTCATAATTTTTTCAATTAAATCCTAAACCTTCCCCAAATTTTCCAATTACCTATAGGACTGCCTTTGATTAATTCGCATAAGTATATGACTTCAATAGAAATTTTCAAAGATATATGACTCAATTGAAAAAAATGATAAAAAGTTTAGGACTACAAATCTAATTAACCATATTCTAAATTATGAATGTGATATGCATGAATTGAGACTAATCAAAATATCAAAAAGTGTTTAGTAAGATTTACAATAAAAATTACAAATAATAATCTATATAAATTACATCTTAGCCTTTCAAAAAACTTAAGTCTGGGCTAATCTGTTTCATGAATTATAACTTTATTCTAAAATTCTTTAAACATTTTTTACTCACTTTAACTTAATACCTATCTTTTAACATTTCAAACACACAAAAATATTAATACGTTTGATGTTTTGTCATTATTAAAATAAGGTGAACCTCTCTTAATTCAACAATTAAAAAATTATTTTTCCTTTTTTAAAAGAATATGGCATTGCTCTCAATTTTCTAGAACTAAATATGCATTAAAAGTGAATGTTCTTAAATTTTTTGAATTATTCGAATGTCAAAATTATTCCCATGCTTGCTTAGTTTAATTACAGTAGGCGGACTGATACTTTAATTAAGGACATCAAACTTCTACTAAGATATTAGGTGTTGTTTGGTATAGATTTGTTTTTAAGCTTTGGTTTGTTATTTTTTAAAATACAAAAATTGAATAAATATTACAAAAATTAAAAAAATAATATACTAAAATTACACAAAAATCGAAAATAATAATAAAAAATTAAAAATAATACACAAAAATTAATACAAAAATAAAAAAAATTACAAGTGGAACATGATTAATCTTTTTAAAAATTAGATAGTTATTACAATTTAACCACCCAATTTTTTGACTTCGTTCTTTCTTTGTATTTTTAATAGGATTAATTGGATGATACCTGTGCCATTGTTATTTTTATGTTTTTATTTTTTATGTTCAACGCTATGAATTTGACTCGAAACAAATCTAAGGGTCCGTATTCACGGTGTCTCTCGGTTTGAATGCACATGATCATTCCCTTCCAACACGGCTTGGCTATTATCCATTGCTGTTGGCGCCTTCCAAAACGGAAAACAAACTCATGGAAGCAGGAGCTATCTTCCACACCGTCAGTCCATGGAACCTCAAACGGCCATCCACACTGCACCTTTCGTCCCCAACTCTCCATTTCATTATCAACATCAGAGCTTCCTCCTCCTCCTCCTCAGATTCACAGGTATCAAGCTCTTCTCCTCTCACCTTTTCCCGTTCTTTTTAACAGTTTGTTTTTTCTCCTCTTTTACTTGTTTTCTGAAGGTGCGTTATAGAGGACCAAAGTCGAGAAGAGATTTGGTCGCCGATTGGGTGTCGAACAACGACGATACCGTTCGAAGCCTCCCTATCTACATTGGCGGAGCTTCTCTGTTGGCAGTGCTCTGTAATCGAGCCGTTTCGGGGATCGCTCCTGTTGCCGATGCCAGTAGGTGAGCTTCTTAGCTATTGAGTTATAAATGCTAACTCATTTTGTTGAATTGGTTAATGATTTGGCTGCTGTGCCTGTGTTTGGTTATTTTATGAGTAATTGGGAGAGTGGTTGGCATTGGAATCGTCTGAAGATGCTGGTATGTGAGTGATGAAATCTGTTTGCTTTTCAGTTCGCAGTCAAGAGCTGACTTATTGACGCTTGGATTGGCTGTGACTAATATACTTGCTGGTCTCGTTTGGCTGACAATTCGTCCCAAATCTGTCTCTCCGGTGAGGCTACATGTTGAATGTGTTAACTTTTTTTGTCATTTTGAAGTCCTTATAATTTGGAGAGGATTTTTTTTTTTTCCGTTTTGCTTGTTTTAGGTGAATCCTCAAGGAGTGGAATGTCGGAGAATATCTTCTGGCCTCTCTGACACTGTTATTTTGGAATTGTTATGGTACTACTTATTGTCATTGTTTGTCTGTCTTTTTTTCTTTTGTTTTGAATGTTAGAACTAAGATTTTTACGTAGTTTAGGATTGCTTTGGGTCAAATTGTTGGATTGGCTTTGTAAACTATGAGCAGCTAATCATCCTTTTCGTTGGGCAACTTAGGGTTTGGAAATCAGTGTCAGCTGCTACATGCTGCAGATCTTTGGTTGTTGTTTATGATTGTTGTTGTTTACTGCAAATTGGCATGGCTGCTGAATCATCTAATGATGGTGAAGCACTGGCTGTCGATGCCATCAAATTGGCCCAGGAGTCACTTTATCAAGGTGTTATGAAAACTGAAGCACGTAAGCAAGTGCCAATTTTAATGATATTGTGTTGGTGTACTTATTTCTATCTCTATGATGTGATATCTAAATAATTTGTTTGGCAAATTTGTCTCTCTATCTCTAGATACTCAGAATAATTAGCTAAAAGAAGATGATTGATGTGTGAAAATTTTGCAGAAAGCTATCTGGCAAATTTGTCTCTCTATCCTGGCAGGTCTGAGCTGCCATTTTTACCTCCAAACACGCAGGTAAATGAAAATCACCCTGATTTTTTTTTTTTTTTTGGATAAAGTAACAGAAAATCACCCTGATTGGATCATTCTTGTGAAACATATATATAAACAGTTGCTTATGCTAATAGGTTTTTTCGTCTCTGTAATGTAGAATTTCTGAGTGAAGGGGTTTATTTGATGATAAAAATCTGTTGAGTGCTGTTACATTTTATATAATGGTTGCAAATGTCCTTAAATATTGCTGAACCATTATCAGAATCCTTTTAGGCAGTTATCTTACAGCCCCTCAGAAAGAAAGGAATTTTAATAATTGGTGGGGACACAATCAGAGGTTTCACAAGTTCTGATCAGGTGCTTCCTCTATTTCAAGTTGTATTTTGTTATTCAAGCAATGGTCTCCAATAAGTAATGATTCATTATATTTTATTTGAAGTTAATGCTTACCATATCCTGCATGGATAATGACTGTGTCAGTGTTGAAAGGTTGCCTTTTACCTCTAGTCATCTGGCCTCTAGTTCTCTGCAATCCTAATCAATTTCATAGTTCTTCTCTCATTCCTTTTCCAGGCATGGATTACATTCCTTGGAGAGAAACTGGATGCCACTCTTGAAAATTTTACTATTCAGTCGGCGGTGCAAAACAGAGTGTGAGCTCTGCATTTAGAAAATGTTGCTTGTTGTGATCTACTTGACATCTCGTGTGTCTCTTGTCAAGGTAATGTCAAAGCAATTTCACTACATTCCATATTATATGTTTCTATGCATTTTGTGGTACTTGTCGATGTTAAGGATGAAACACATTTTCTGATCTCTTTTCAGTTATCTTTGATGATTAGCTAGTAGTATTGTATGTCTCTTCTCTTTTGTGGAATGTTGGATCCTGTTTTGTCTTAGCAGCATCATTCATTTGCACACAGCCAATTTTCTCAAGCATACATGCAATTTGCCATTTTGATAGGATAAACAGGGACGGATCCTGTTTTGTCTTAGTAGCATCATTCATTTCTACACAGCCAATTTTCTCAAGCATACATGCAATATGCCGTTTTGATAGGATAAGCAAGTGTCTCCACACAGCCAATTTTCTCAAGCATACGTGCAATATGCCGTTTTGATAGGATAAGCAAGTGTCCCTGCACTTAGGTAAGGGACGCTGATGTTTATACCATATGTAGGGAAATTTATGGAAAAAGAAAAGGAACGACTTGATATTTACTCTAATGAAGTGGAATATAGCTTTAGAAAAGGTTTCAAGAACTTTAGCTAATTCTGAAAAAAAAAAAAACTCAAGCTCATTACTTTGTGGTTCTATACTATAGGCCTACCATCTTGTTTTTCCACAGACACACTAAGCACTGGCAACCAAAGCAGACGATGACTAGCCCGTGAAGTTTGAACATGGATGCTGAAAACTATATGCGTACTGACTTTGTTTCTTAATTTCTTATTCAACACTATAATATTGAGATATTGAAAATCCATTTACAAACTTCATTGTTAATGCATGAGTAGTTAGCCCAAGAATTATTAGAGACGATAATAATTTTGACTCTATACATCTCTGCCAACTCTCATTATTCCCAGAAATGCAAGTACCACAGTACATAGACATTGCAAAGTATTAAATTTCAGTAAACTATCAAAATCACCTACCGAGTATAAACTAATAAAGATATTTGTGCTGAATCTATGTACAGGCAAACTAAGAAGTCCTGGGACCTTGGGCACGCTCTGTATTTGTCCTGCATCTCCTGTAATCACGACAAAGTGGCAGAACTATGTACTCATCTTAACTAGATATATAGCCCTGGCAAAAAAGAAAGCCGATATGTTTCCTATTGCTGGGAAAAGGATCAAATCCTGACTGTTTGGTGAAATTTAAGACCGATCCTCATGGGCAACTGCATTTGTCCCCTGCTACTTAGGAGAATACGGACGTGGTTCCAGCTACAAAAAGGCGGAGTGTGCATAACTAGCTTGATGTTGTCTGACTTGACCCAATTTTATTTGGATCCTTTGCTTCGTAACTTAGAGTAAAGTAAATCTTATCCTTTATGCAGATACTCTTGATGATACTAAAACACAAGTTTCTTTGGTTTTAACCTGTGCTGTGACCATATTACCAAATGTGCATTTGCAGACACATAATATCCCTGCCATGCACGACTTTGTTTCTCTCATTAACTGCACAATAAGATGGCGTGCAATAGAACTGGAAGAGCAAATGAACACTATTTCAATGGTTTTATAGAAATTCGGAGGATCTGTTTCAGGATCCGATATGCTTCCTTTTTTTTTCCGAAAAAAAATTGTTTGAGATTATTGTCTATAAGATTGCCTGCAACAGTCAAAAAATTTATTCCATGTTTTGAACTTTACAAATGTGTAAGAATTTTGTAATTTGCGCAATCAAAAAAATGAGAAAAGGTAAATGCAAAGGTTAAAAATTTGGAAAGAATCAATAGTTGCTCATGTATTTACTCTGATCTACGTGTGTAGCTAGCCTACAAGAGCCTCCAAACTTGCTGTTATCACATCAGAGACCTCTGCCAGGGAAGAAACCCTGTGGCAGCATCAGCGAAGTTAGCCAAAACAAAGTCCTTAAGGCCAGTGTCCCAAACTTCACAGAACTTTCTCCGCCAATCAGCTGGTTCAATGGCTTCAGTACCCAGACCAGGTGCTCTGTCCCTTGAACCCTTATTCTGATCTTCTTGCCAATTGGTAACATACGTAGAGACCCTTCTAAAGAACTTGGCTTTAAATGTGTCCCAAGCCTGGTACTTGTAATGGTTCACTAAAGCTTTGTTTTCAGGCACATTCAGATACCTGTAACCCTCTCTCAATTTAAAGTGGTGCACCACATTAAGAAGAGTCATATCAAGGAGGTCTGGCCTCACAAAAGATTTGTGTCTCTCAGGAGCTTGAAGCCGGCAAGTATAACCTACGGTCACACCCTGTATTGGAGCTGTGGTCAATCCAGACGGCCCAAAACTGTGGCAGGTTGTTCTTACTTCTGCATATGTAGGTGAATCGGTGTAATTTCCCACCAGGGCTCTCAGCGAATTTCGACCTGGGATATTTTGTCCTCTGTGATGAGGGAAATAGAAAAACTCATCCACGTCAAAAAATCCCAACCACTTGCACTCGTTCCTTGCCCTCAGAGCACAATGCGAGAAACCAGCCTCTTGTGCTTTAATCCAAGGCCAGGAATGCCTACTGATGTTATAGTTTAGCAGATTAAGTTCGTCAATTACCTCCTCAAGACCATCGTCGCTATTATTATCGTAGATAAACCAGCGTTGAACCCCAAGCCAGCCATGGTACGTAATCCACTCCTTCATAAAGGCAGCTTGGTTCCATAACATGGTACAAGCACAAAGCTCGTACTTATGTTTTGAACTCTTCTGGTGATTGCTTTTAGTACTGTAAACTTTAGCCGCAGAAGGCAGAGGCTGAATAACAGAATGATCGTTTCCGTCGACTCTACTCACTGTAACGCGAATGCCCTCAGCCCTCTCGGCGTTGTTTCGAATACTACGTGGTAACAAACACCTTATAACTTCTTGTGCAGCAGAAACAGCTTCAGTTGTGAACACAAATCCTCCGTCTTTATCAAAACTGCTCAAACCAAAATGACACCTGAAATGTGTTGGATCCGATTCTTTGTGGGCTCGTAGATTCAACCCTTTGACGAACACAACCGCCGTGTTCGAATCCAAAATCGCCTCGTAAACCACCTTATCCCAAGACGGGACCACCGTACTCTGATTCACCCTTGAACGCCATTCACCCTCCGCCGCCTCACCAGACCGTCGCAAGTCTACGACGGCGGAATAATTCCTGTCGGGAAGCTGACACCTCACAATGGATTTCTCCTCATGATACTCATCAACAGATATAGAAGGTCTCACGACAACTTGATCCAGCGGCTCCACGGAAGCATCCAACAACCTGTAGTACACACAGTCTAAGTTCTCACGTGGGCTAATCTTACTTGACACAATTAACAACAAGTGGTCTTCCAACAAGACTCTATCTTCCACAATCAATGGCAAGGATCTAACTTGAAAAGACTCTCTTGTTAGCCTACTGGGTAAGAGCGATAAAGTTGAAACTTTAAGCACTGGCCTGAAAGGCCCATCACGGAACAGAGGCCGATGGGAGGAAACAAACAAGAGGAAGACAAAGAAAGACAAACACACGACAAAAGACCTCACAAAACCCAACTTCCCATTGCGCTTAAACTCTCTTCTTCTCTTCCAACGTAACTCAGATTCCATTAGCTTGCCCCCCAGAAGAGTTCAGAAGATGATAAATTCAACACAAGATTGGAGTCTTGGATCTTGGATATGAAAATGGGAAGAGGTGTAGATCTGAAGCCGACAGTAGTTTAGTTGTTTCGTGAGTTTTGGGGTTGGGATTTGTGTCGGGACCAAGGAAAGTTAAAGGAAACTCTTTGAGAGAGAGAGAGAGAGAGAGTGTGTGTGTGTGTACTGGTGACGCGTTT
>JAOXYD010000003.1:9019345-9039664 GCA_028565735.1 Pinacopodium congolense | reverse complement strand
ATTTGGTTGTATTATACTTTGTTTCTCTATTTACAAAATTAGAAAAACTAAAATAAGAATAGAAAAACAAGAGAATTATATTTTTCATGTTTTGAAAATATATTTTTTTACATTAAATAATTGATATAATATATTAGCTAATATGTATGTTTAAGGTACATATAAATATTTTGATTTAAGAATTTAAATGTATTTCATATTTGGTTGTAACAACTAAATTAATTTTTTATCATAAACGTAAACTAAACAGATTTTTATTTTTAGTTTTTTATTACAAATCTCATCTAAATAAATTTTTATTTTTTAAAATAAAAAAATTTAAATTATAATAAAAATAAAAGTGATATTAAATAGTCTTTTAAATAATGAGTTCGTGATTATTTCATTATTTCCTATAGATATAGTGAGGTAGGGATTGTCCAGAGATCGATAAGCCTTGTAATTATCTCCTCGAGGATTAGATGGATTGCGTATCGTAATGGAGAATAAAAACCCCATTTCAGGTTCTTACTAAAAGGACAGATAAATCGTACCTAAGTTCTTGGAGACTTGATGTTGTTGTATGACACAAATGTATAGTTATTTTCAATATTGAGCAACTTGTAGGGTTTTTAGCCAAGGTATCTACTTATCTATCTACAAAACTTATGAGAAGTTTTGACTTTTTAATGTCGTTGCCATTTCCTTGTGTCTCATATAACTAAATTTCGTAGCTGCAGAACAAGCTTATTAAGGAGATGTTTGATATTGTTGTTGGTTTTAGTTTTTAGTTATAGTTTTTGTGTGTTTGTATTGATTTTTTTTAATTTTTGTTAATTTTTTAATTTTTGTACTGTATTAACGTGTTATTTTTTTCGATTTATATATTGTTTTTTTCGATTTCTATATTTAATAAAATAAGAAATCAAAACTAAAAATGAAAGTGAAACAAAGCAAGCCATAAGTTTAATCATTGTCCCTTAAGGGAAAAGAATAGGAATTCATTGGCTAACTAGTTATTAACCAGGTGATACTTAATGCTGTCAATAGCTTATGCATCAACCTTGTAAATTTAAACTAATTTATCTCTTTTTAGACAGGGACTCGAAAGAGCAATGGATGAAATTCTTGTCTAGTATAAGTTGAACACATACATTTTAGAGGATTAGAGATGTAGTTACACATGTATCTATAATTTGGCTTAGACTATCATCATAGTTGTCTAGTGAACAAAAATCTTGTGATTGGTTGATCTTTCTTAAGATTTAACCATGTCAAGAAAGATGATTGCCAAGACTGTAAAAGGCATCCTTAATCATTTGCTTTAAATTTGGTTAGCTTGTTAATCTTATCCCAGCTATGCAGGATTATAAAAGTAATAGTCTTTTGTGAAGGAAAAATTTGGAGATATCAACCTGAAATATTAAATAAAAAAAAAGAGGGAGGAGGTGATCAAAACTATTAGGGCGAACATGGTCTTGTGTTGTATATGTCAAAAAGAGAAGGAATATAATATATAAAAATTTAATGAAAGATTTGGTTTAATATAAAATTAAGAGTTTTATAGATTTTTTATAGCACATAGATTTTATTTATTTTTGGAATCAATTAATTCAATTAGAGAGGGTCTTGTGATTTGTACACGAAAGAAAAAGAGAAAAGAAAAAAAAATCAAAGCAAGTAAATAGAAAAGGACGAAAATTGGATGGGCGTGGGCCTAGCATTGCCAAGCGAAGGTCCGAAAACCTAAACAATAGCCCGAGAGGTTTTTATACGAAAGGTAAAGATGTTTTTAGGCCTTCATAACCAGACTAAATCAGAAGATATGGACGTGAACTGTGTGAGGCAATTTCTAAAGAGAACTTGGTCTTATCTCCGTTATTTAAAACTTGGGTTGTATATTCACAATCTAACTAAGGCCTATAATAGAATTGAACTTAAGGCCTGTCACAGAGGGCCTCGAGGCTTAGATTCGAGCTGGGTGACCCAAAACCAATAACAGCTTATATTGGACGTTGTTTCTTTCTACTACTGCCATACCAACTTCATCCAAATCGATTATTCATTCCAGTTTAAAAATAAGATTGTGGGTAAATATAAAATTAGTTGCTTTGATCGGGTTTAATCGAGGCTAATAAATTAATTCGGTTATATGGATATAAATTATATTATATTAAAATTAATCAGTTTAATAACCAATTAGTCAATTCAATGATGAATTGATTATTAAATAATAAAATCAATTAGTTAAATAGTAAAATTAATCAGTTTAATAATAAATTTAGTTAGTTTAATAATAAATTAATCAATTTAATTGTAAAATTGATTGATTATTCTTTACAAATTAAATCAGGCTTAAATATTTTTTGACTTATAAATTAATTCCATATTAATTTTATAATAATTTAGTTGATTCTGTAAACTTTAAAATTCTTATCTTATTAATTCGATATTCGACTCAATTTTGAAAATATTGATGAATACTAAATATCCTCGTATGCCTTTTATTTAACTTGTAACCATGTGACAATGCTCATGTACCAAACCTACTTGAAATCAAAAATATGCAACTTCTTTTTATTATATATACTTGATTGCCTCTCCCAATGTCCACTAAACTACCAAAAATGCCACTAAACCCTTCCTAATGAGAGCCTTCAGCGGTGGAACGGAAAATTCATTCTTGCAAATCCAGCCCTAATTTTGTAAACAAAAAGGATCAAATTAACCGCCTATAGCCAGTCACTAAATCCGTTTGGTGACCATCTAAATTGCTATCTCCACTCTCCAATTCTCCTTCTCTCTTTTATTCCCTCGTTGAAAGAGGTCAGCAGTGTTATTATGTTGGTTTTTAATCTCATTCGTAAGTTCTCTCCTTTTTAACAACATATAGCACATAGCATTGTGTCCGTCTCTTCTCTCTGTTTCTTTAGAGCAAAAACACCAAGCTACAATCTCCACCATCACAAAGGTTTGTTTACAAGCTCTTATAATCCTCATGAGCCCACATCCTGTTTTGCTTCTTCTCTAGAAAGCTTATATCTTTTTTTTTTTTTAGTTCAAGTTACGTTTGCTAATTCACCGTATACACAACGATCTCACCATGTTTGTGTCTGTGTAAATTCCCGTTTTTATTTTTTTGTTTTGGTTCATCTTTTTCTAACGCAATTGGTGAAAATTCTCAACCTTTGCTTCTTTTTCAAGTAATGCAATTTACTTGGTTAGAAAAAAAGTAAAATAAAATTATGCTTGTGGGAAATTTTCCTCCTTTTGTGGTGATCTGTTCGATTAGTTTTGGGTTTGATTTCTGTGTTTCTGGGCTTTTCAGTTTGTCTTTGGTAGATCTGCTTTGTGTGTTTGTTGCTCATGTTTATAAGGGGTGATGTTATTTATTTCAGGTTCTTATCTTGAGGTTTAAATTTGGAGTTGTGGAAGCATGATAGTCTCTCCGTTGAAGATATAGCGGGGTAGAAAGTGCGTGTGGTTTTGTGTTGTTTGCCTTTTGTTATAAATATGAAGAGGTCAAGAGACGATGTGTATATGGCCTCTCAAGTTAAGAGGCCTGTACTTTCTTCTAAAGGAGACAAGTAAGTTCTTTTGTTCTTTCCTATCTTGTCAGTTGATTCCCAATTCTTCTTTCATCCGAGTCACTAATCATCTACTTTACGGTTTTTTGTTTGATTATCGGAGTAAGCTCGTAGATTAGGTTCTTCCTAATCTCACCGTTGTTACTATCTGTTAATCGTTTAAGCGCGTCTGATGATATCATTAATGCTTATTGTTGTTTTGTTTTTCTCGTGTGGTTTAGTGTACTGAGTCAAGTTTTGATTATTTCTTCTTCGTTTGACCTGTGAAGGAGGATCGACTTCTTGGGCATAGTTACCTTGATTAATCCTTGTTATTAATGTAATTTTATTCCTTGCCGGACATTTGATAAATCATAAATATCAACGATGGCGCTGATTTTCTATTTGGAAGTCATACATTTAAAAATAGATGTATCTAAAAGGATATAACTAAGGATAAGGTTTCATTTGAATGTGGGTTCTCTTTACTATGATGTGTAATTTCCTTGTTTTTCTTTCTTTATCCTATTTATTCATTTCACTTGGGATGTTCTTTGTTTGGAATGAAGTTCGGGGCAAGCACAAATAACAGTTGGAGGAGGAGGAGGAGCAAGTATGCAGAAACTTACAACAAATGATGCCTTGTCATATCTTAAGGCCGTTAAGGACATGTTTCAAGACGACAGGGAGAAATATGATGAATTTCTGGAAGTCATGAAGGATTTCAAAGCTCAAAGGTTGATGTTTAAATGTGATAACAGTATTTACTATTTTCTTTTTTCTATATGTGAATTTGGAAAGTGAAACATCTATTGACAAATCTTACCTCTGTTTTGTTTATCATAGAATTGACACTGCAGGTGTCATAGCAAGAGTGAAAGACTTGTTCAAAGGGCATCGCAACTTAATTTTGGGTTTCAATACCTTCCTACCAAAGGGATATGAGATTACTCTCCCTCCTGAGGATGAACAACCTTCACAGAAAAAACCTGTTCAATTTGAAGAAGCTATTAATTTTGTGACTAAGATTAAGGTAGAACTACCGCTCCATATTTGAACTTTGGACTTATATTTTATTTCCAGGATTTAACATTTGATTTTTTTTTTTTTGCAGACTAGATTTCAAGGTGATGATCATGTCTATAAATCATTTTTAGACATTTTGAACATGTACAGAAAGGAAAATAAGTCTATCACTGAGGTTTACCAAGAGGTATCTGCATGGCATTTTGTGATAAGCTGTTCCTATGATTAGCTTCTGGCTTCTGTTTTTTAATGTCTCTAGGGCATGCATTTCTGGGACAACTATGTTAGAAATTGACTTGCTCCCTCTTTTAGGTTTCTGCACTTTTCCAAGACCATGACGATCTTCTAAAGGAGTTCACCCATTTTCTCCCTGATTCTTCAGCTACAGCCTCAATCCATTATGCTCCGTCCGGTAGGAACTCTATCTACCGTGATAGGAGTTCAACCATTCCTGCAGTGCGTCAAATCCATTTTGATAAGGTTTTTCTCCTTTCCCACTATTTCTATCTTCACATGATCAACAAGTTTACAAAGCATTTTTTCATTAATTTTCAGAAGGACAGAACTACAACTTCCCATGGCGAACGTGACTTCAGCGTTGATCGTCCGGATTCAGATCATGACAGGGCTTTGATGAGATCAGACAAAGATCAGAGGAGATGTGGTGATAAGGAAAAGGACAGGAGAGATGATGAATATTATGAGAATGATGGCAATCGAGACATCAACATCCTACGACTTGCACACAAACGAAAATCTGTTCATACTGCTGAATATCAAGGCGGGGATGGAGATGAAAACTTTGGAACTCATCCTACCGCATTCACTTATGATGATAAAAACGCCGTGAAGGGTGAGTTTGCTGTTGTACTTTCTTTATTAGTACACAAATAAACAGAGCTTATTAATACTGTTTACCTTGTTGGCAAATTTTTTAAGTACTAAAGATAGGTCCTGTCAATCGATGTCCATGAGGCTTGTTTTCATGTTTACCCCTAGCTTACTGTTTCTGGGTGCATGTCTTTCCTTGAATTGATGATAGGTTCATGTTGTGGCAGGTGCACTGAGTCAGGAGCTTGCTTTCTTTGAGAAAGTGAAGGAGAAGTTGCTTAATCCAGAAGATTACCAAGAATTTTTGAGGTGTCTTCATCTCTATACTGAAGAAATTATCAAACGATCGGAATTGCTGTCTTTGGTATGGCTGATTATGATTAGCTTTACTAATATGAATAAATCAATGCAAAAAGGATTTATTAACCTCCTCTTAGTGTTTGTTTATGCATTTGTTTATATTGAGAGTTGGTTTGGTGATGAAATCTGGTTGATATTGTATATGGGATGAGGAATTTTCTGCCGTATCTTGGGGTATGTTTGAGGAAAAGAACCCTCTTATGGTCTTGTGGCATTTGATAGGCCATCTTAAGGTTCCTTGGTGTCTTGTCGTATTCAATGTCATTATAAGGTTCCTTAGAAGAATACTAAGTTTAACTGACAATGATCTGTTCCACTTTTAGTTTGTAATCTAAAGAGTCCCTCATCCTGTACTGATCACAATTATTTGAACTGGTTGGTAGCAGCCATTTCTTCTGATGAACTTATGGAAATTTAGTTCCTGGGATTGAACCAATGAGGCATGTTGTCTTGACTCAGGTTGGCGATTTGCTTGGAAGGTATCCTGATCTTATTGATGGCTTTAATGAATTTTTTGCACGCTGTGAGAAGAATGGTAAATTTTCACCATATATCTGGGGACTTAATTCCTCTCATCAAACATTCTTGGTATTAGCTAACTAAATTTTTTTATGCAGAAGGTTTACTTGCCGGTCTTGTGAGTAAAAGTAAGTGATATTGTCTGTTGTCATTTAATCCATATATTTCTGTCAGATAAGTTTGTTACCCATCACTGAACTTCTGCGCCATTGGCATGCTATCAAGCAAAAAAATTCCTCACTTATTGCCCTCACATACTGCCTTTGAATGCATAGATCATTGCAACCAAATATAAGTTTGCCAAGAGCCAAAATGAAAAATAAACATTGGTGGGTTATTCTTGTTCTAAGACAAACTAGTATACTTTGTCTTTGATTTTTTTTTTTAAGATCAAAAACTTGGTTCAATTTCTCATTTGGAGCTTTGGTTTTAAGTCACCTGAAGGATTAAAAAGTTTGGCAATGTGGGTTGATTATTTGTATCATGCAATATAGAATACTCATGGGCTAAATACTTGCAGTTATATACTCACACATGCATACTGACATTCACATGAGTGTCTTTCATAAATACCACCTGAACCAAGATTCTACTAATCTTAGTTGTGCTGAGTTTGATGTGCTTCAAAATGATTCTTAACTGTGTTACATAAGTGGACAGAACCAGTGCATTTGAATCTAAAATAATCATAGCTGCATCCTGGTTACTGCTTGCCAAAATCTGATTTCAGTTTTCTTGTGCTTGAAGGTAATCTACTTAGACCTGTGAAGGTTGAGGAAAGGGATAGAGATCGCAATCATGAAAGGGATGAAAGGAGTAAGGATAGAGATCGTGAAACTCGTGAAAGAGACGGACTTGACAAAAATCTAGCCTTTGTCAATAAAGAGACAGGAAATCATAAGATGACCCTGTTTTCCAGTAAGGATAAGTATCTCTCAAAGCCCATTAATGAGCTTGACTTATCCAATTGTGAGCGCTGCACCCCTAGCTATAGACTTCTGCCGAAGAATGTATGCAACTCTTTACTTTTCTGTTAATGTTGATATAATACCTTCCTAATGTTTTACTAATGTCTGGATGCATGTGACTATCGTGATTATTCCATGGCAGTATCCTATACCATCAGCAAGTCAAAGGACAGAACTTGGTGCTGAGGTACTGAATGATCATTGGGTATCCGTCACTTCAGGAAGTGAAGATTATTCTTTTAAGCACATGCGTAAAAACCAGTATGAAGAGAGCTTGTTTCGGTGTGAAGATGACAGGTCAAAGCTTCCTTTGATTTGCACATTTAAACTTTAGTTCTTTATTTTAGTTCATATATTCTTGCTTCATGTTTCACTCTACATTTTAGCTGAGCTTCTTTGTCCTTGGTTTTCTGTGTTACTTGATTTTGAATGTATTCCATCATGTTACTCTTCCATAAGAAATTAATGACATTAATTTGCAGTCATTTTGTTAATCTTATTTTCTGAAGTCTTCATCTTTCTTGGTTGTCAGGTTTGAGCTGGACATGTTGTTAGAATCTGCAAATGTAGCAACAAAGCGTGTAGAAGAATTATTAGAAAAGATTAACAATAATTCTATCAAAACAGATGGACCAATTTGTATTGAGGAGCACTTAACAGGTTAGAAAGAAGAATGAGGTCTCAGTATATTAGCACATCCATTTTTTATGGCTCCTGATCACAGTCTTTTGACTTCTTCTGCAGCTTTAAATCTGAGGTGTATTGAACGTTTATATGGTGATCATGGGCTTGATGTGATGGATGTGTTGAGGAAAAATACTTCACTTGCTTTGCCAGTTATCTTAACTCGCTTGAAGCAGAAACAAGAAGAATGGGCTAGGTGCCGTGCTGATTTCAACAAAGTTTGGGCTGAAATTTATGCGAAGAACTATCACAAATCACTAGACCATCGGAGTTTTTACTTCAAGCAACAAGATACTAAGAGTTTGAGCACGAAAGGTATTTCATTCTTCACATTTGTGTTCATGTATGAGACCCTCCACTCTTCCTATTTATATCTCAGTAAGCACAAGGGTGATTGATGCCTGGTACCTTTGTATGCATGAGGGCCACAATGTGCAACATTATCATCCTCAGTATTAAATCAAATTAGATGACAGAAACATTTTAAACACCACCATATGTGGCAAGATTCACAACTCTTATGTGAACAGAACTTTACTTTTTTTTCCATCCTTGTTCATTTACTTCTCGATTTGCATTTTTATCAGAAAGGAAATAGACTGATGAATAATGACTCGCTCAAGCAGTTTCTATTGCATCATACTTCATTTCAGATTGCTTGTGTTCTGTTTTTTACAGCCTTGTTGTCAGAGATCAAGGAAATCAGTGAAAAGAAGCGCAAGGAAGATGATGCACTTCTTGCTTTTGCGGCTGGAAACAGACGGCCCATTATACCAAATTTGGAATTTGATTACCCGGATCGTGACACACATGAGGATATATATCAACTCATAAAATATTCATGTGGAGAAGTATGTTCAACTGAACAGTTCGATAAAGTGATGAAGATTTGGACGACATTTTTGGAGCCCATGCTCGGAGTTCCTTCAAGGCCTCATGGTGCAGAAGACACTGAAGATGTTATAAAGGCTAAGAATCCTTCTTCTAAGAGTGGAGAAAGTGAAGGCAGCCCTAGTAGTGGTGGTGCGACTGTTATGAATAAACATTCTAATCCTTTTAGAAATGGAGATGAAAGTATACCTGAGCAGTCAAGGTCATCCAGAGCTTGGTTGCTAAATGGTGATCACAGCATTAAGGAAAATGGTTCCCCTGATATCGATCATGTAGCTCGAAAGAGTGAGACATGCTGCAGTACACAGCAACAAGATAAGGTACAGAATACTGTAGCTGTGGCTGATGAAACATCGGATGTCAGTAAATTAGCTACTTCGACTGAACGGTTAGTCAATTCAAATGAATCAATTGCTGCTGGAGCTGAGCTAAGCAATGGAAGAACTAATTTGGAATCAGGTTTGAAGAGTGCATAATGTTTATTTTTTCTCTAATCTAGTTGCTTGTGCATGCAGATGGTTTTTTTAATTTGTGGTTTTCTTTCTTTCTTGAAAGAAAACATGGCTAGATTTATGAGATAATTTTGTTTTGGAAGGGATTGGTGATACTCCTTCAAGACCATGTAATGGCACTGTTGAGGGTGGATTTGGATTAGGATCAAGTAATGAAGTCCTACCTTCAATAGAGGTATATTCTCATACTCATGAGTTTCTATTTGCTTTAGTGAGGCTTGCTCTTCCTTGTAAGAAGGGGAGAAGTAATTCAAGCCGGCAGACCATGATATTCATATCTAGGTTTTTAGACTGAAATGCTTGTGAGTTGCGGAGGGTCTGTTGTTGTTGCAGTAGTTTATTTGCAGTTTCTTCAATCAAACTGATATTACAAAATAAATTGCAAAGAAATGCTCTCTTGGTCACCAATCTTGACTTCTCAAGGGCAGAGAATGTTAGGTTTTGGGTTCGATGTTATTATTAGTTATTGACAGAGCATCATAAAATTGATCTAGCAGGTTGGTGATCATTCAAGGCCAGCTATATGTGCCAACGGAGTGATAGCAGAAGGTTTTAAGAGTCACAAACATGATGAATCTGCTCGACAATTTAAAATTGACAGAGAAGAGGGTGAGTTATCTCCAAATGGAGATTTTGAGGAGGATAATTTTGCAGTTTACAGAGAAGCTGGCTTAGAGGCTGTGCATAAAACAAAGGATAGTGCAGTTACTAGGCAATATCAAACAAACCATGGGGAAGAAGAAACATGTGGAGATGCAGGAGGCGAAAATGATGCTGATGCTGATGATGAAGGTGAGGAAAGTGCTCCGAGATCATCAGAAGAAAGCGAGAATGCCTCAGAGAATGGTGATGTTTCTGGAAGCGAGTCCGGCGATGGAGAAGATTGCTCTAGGGAAGAGCATGAAGAAGATGGAGACCATGATGAGCATGATAACAAAGTTGAGAGTGAAGGTGAGGCTGAGGGAATGGCAGATGCCCATGATGTAGAAGGAGATGGGACAGTTTTACCATTTGCTGAACGTTTTCTTCTAAATGTTAAGCCTCTAGCAAAGCATGTCCATCCAGCATTACATGACAAAGATAAGGACTCTCGAGTTTTCTATGGAAATGATTCATTCTATGTCCTCTTTAGGCTTCATCAAGTAAGATTTTTTTCGATGTTCTGTGTTGCTTTTTAAACTATGTGCCGTCACCTCCATTGTGGTTGTTTTTGTTAATTAGATATTTTCTCTTTCTAAAATTTTTTAAGACCTTGTATGAGAGAATACAATCAGCAAAGGTTAATTCATCATCTGCTGAACGGAGATGGCGAGCTTCAAATGATACAAGTCCCACTGATCACTATGCCAGGTGATCTAGCTTTAGAAGTTCTGCTTTTACTATTAGTCTTAGGCATGACCAATGTAGTCCATTTATTTCTAATGGTCTTTACAGGTTCATGAGTGCACTTTACAATTTACTTGATGGTTCTTCTGACAATACAAAATTTGAGGATGATTGCCGAGCTCTAATTGGGACACAATCATATGTTCTCTTCACACTGGACAAGCTGATATATAAGCTTGTGAAGCAGGTAAAGCATTCAAGAGTTCATTAACATTTTTCTGTCTTTACTATTTCCTCATCTTATTTTAAATTCTTTTGAGAATTTTCCTCAGCTCCAAACAGTGGCTGCTGATGAGATGGACAACAAGCTGCTTCAGCTATATGCTTATGAAAAATCAAGAAAACCAGGAAGATTTATTGACATTGTTTATCATGAAAATGCTCGTGTTCTTCTTCATGATGAGAATATATATCGGATTGAATGTGTAGGTTTCTTGTTCTTTGCTTCTATTTTATTGTCCAGGTGGCAATTTATCTGAATTTGACCTCGTTACTATTTGATCTACAGTCTTCTGTGCCCACCCGCTTGTCCATTCAGCTAATGGACTTTGGACACGACAAGCCTGAAGTTACTGCTGTTTCAATGGATCCTAATTTTGCAGCTTATCTGCACAGTGAATTCCTCTCTGTTGTCCCCGACAAAAAAGAGGAGTTGGGCATTTTCATGAAAAGGTGCATGAACACAATCATAAAGATTATCTATAATACTGAGTTGCTATGTCTAATAAATCATTTTGTCTGCAGGAATAAGTACAAAAATTTGATTGGCGATGAATACCAGGTCATGGAAAAATTTCAAGTGTTTAATGGTTTAGAGTGCAAGATCGCTTGTAATTCTTCCAAGGTATTTGGAATTGGAATTGCAACATCTTCTACGTGGAAGATGCTTTTACTGTCAATGAAGTGCATCATATGTTGTTCTATTTGTTGATTTTCTATCTTCTGCCTTTCTTAGTTGGTTGATGATTTGAATTTTATACATGATAGGTATCCTACGTTTTGGATACAGAAGACTTCTTGTTTTGTAAGAAAAGGAAACGTCAAACACAGAATAGCTCATGCAACAACCCAACAAGCATGTCTGAGAGAGTGCAGCAGTTCCATAGATGGCTATCTATTCAATGATGCGCATCTAGAATTCACATGGATTACAGGTGGGCACAAATCTTCTGATCCTGTGAGCAATTAGGTTTACTACTAAGACAGTGAATTGCTTTTCCTGATATTGGTGTCTAGTTTTTCATCATTACTGATGTACTTTCACGTACACAAGAAGTATGAAGTTCTAGGAATGTTGCTGGAGTGTTAACATACTTAACCTTCATTCTAGGTAGTAATCGGCTTAAAACTGCTAGACCCCCACCCGAAAATCAGCACGCGTGTTTTCATTTAACTATGATAAATTGCCCAACATTCTGGGCCTACCTTTTGATTTCATTGTTGTAATTTCCAGTTATCCATCTTATGCAAGGAAGCAGCAAAAAGGCAACATTTGTCCAATGCCTTGACCTCTAGGTATCATTGTAAACTCTTGCATAAAAGGTGGAACGGAATGGATGGAATTGAAACTCATTTTCATATATTTGAGTAGTTCTCCCCATGCAACAAGCAATAAGGAAAGGGAAGGGAAGGAAAGAAGACCGGGACTCAGGCAGAACTGTAGTCTAGTGTAAGTTTGTGGCATTTTGAGCTGCGATCATGTACATAGAGAGTGACCGCTGATATAACACAATGTATTCGTTTTATTCATCAATATCTTTATAGTGATTTCCTTTTGCATCATTATCATCTTAATTTTCATTTTCCTTCTTATCAAGTTGATTTGATTCTTTAACACTCTCTACCACGATTCATCAACACTGTTCATGTTTAACTTACATATAGATGGTCTTAAATGGCTAAATACAATGCTAAAAACTGGTCCTCGTCGCATTCTGTTTCTACTTTTAGAATAGATTCTACTGATAAATGGCAAATATGGTCAATTGATCTTCTCAATAATATGCACAGTTAATCCCTTTTAGAAAATTGACAAAGGACATGTTGACACCGACATCAAATATTTTAGCAACTGTTCCAGCAAAAAATTCAGATCTCTCAAATTTGTACTATTAAAATTGGTTTCAATTACAGTTAGAAGACTAAATTCGACACTTAAAAAGGGTTATTTAATATTATTGTGAGTTGTGATTTTTAATTGTAATTTTAATATATTTATATTAATTTTTGTATTTTATCTTCAATTTTTGTACTGTATTAGTGTGTTACCTTTTTCAATTTCTGTGTTTAACAAAATAAAAACTTAAAATCTAAAATCAAAGTTATCCCAAACATCCCCTTAGCAAACCTAAACTACCGACAGAATCTCTGCAAACAAACCAATGACATTTCCTAAATGTCCCTGACAACGTTGGTAATACCATGCCACATTACGGCAACAGGCAAATAGAAGGAAAATGCATGCTATTTATCGGTTTGCACTTAAATGTTGAGTTTCAGTAGCTGTTACCTTGTATAGACAAAGCCCCTTGTTAGTGACTAATTTACAAGATTTAATAGGAAGAATTGTGTACGGAAATTTCCATTCGGGAACATGCCTACATACAAAAATTTCGGAGACCTACTTGTGCAATTATTTTTATGCAGCAAGTTCACTTATTGGTGCGCGGTCCATGATATTAGATGCAGTTTTTGCACAGCTTTGTAACTCTGGATCAATATCAGGCAATTTCGGAATCTGAGCCAAAAGGTCCATCGTACGTCGAATGAGACGAGCTAGATCTCCATCATCCATGGCACAATCCATCATCATTTCCTTCCAATTAAGCCCTGAAGCCCAGGCTTCCACCATACCAGCAAACTGGCTATCTAGACAACAGGGTTTATCCACCTCATGTTTTTCTTGAAGTTGCAATAGGGAGCATCTCTGATCATTCAATATGTTTACAACATTAATAACTGCAGCTGAGGGTTCATATATGTAGTTGCTATTATCTGATGAACGGAGTTTGATCCCTTCAGAAATTAAACTTGCACATACAGCAGCAAGTTGTGCTGGTTTCAAGTTCCGCAATATTTTACTTCGGAGAACCATTGCAAGCCAGAGTTCATTTTCACCTCTAATTGCAGCTGCAGTTTCACCAAGTGGAAATATAACCTGTGTATTGATGTCCAATGCCCTACTTTCATGTACAACATTGCTAATCTTCAGGAATTCCTTCCACCCAGATGGTTCAATTTCTTGTATACGTTTGCTCAAACGAGTTGATCTAATCTTCAGGCGTTTGATCTTATCCTCGGTAAAATTCTTCCAGTCTATAATTTTCTTGTATTCTCTAAAGCCTTCAGTCCTTGCTATTCTTTTCTTCAACCGTGAGACTTTGGTCCTTTGTCCTTTATATTGTTCCACAGCATCATTATATGCTTGCGATATATGTAAGACCTCGTCATTTTCAGAAAGACTATTAAGAACTGGTACATTTAAACTCCAAGACCATGTTTCTAAAGATCCTTCCATATACCATAAACCACCAACTTCAGAATCAGCAAGTTTTTCCCATTGCTTCTCCTCCCTATCAAGAAGAATCCACATTGCTTCATGGGGTAAAGCATCTCCTTTGGCCAAAGAGACATTAGGAAATCCCGTGCTGTATACAGTCTTAATCCATTTCTCTGTGAAAAGGTACCAAGAGTTATCTGAACCAAGTGCCACATAGTAGGAAGGTTCAACATCTTGATAAGTTTCCCCGACATCGTCTGACTCAGCCAGTCCATCTAGTGCATATGAATCGCCAGTAGAAATCATCTTTTTAAGCCTTGAATCACCAAAGGAATCTGCTTTGCCCAAATAAACTGCTGGGACTATATGTTCAACTCCCTCAGAATCTTTATATTGCAAGCACAAAAATGGCAAGTGATTATTTCCCAATTCCTTCAAATGAAGTTTCAGGGCATTTAGTCTCATTTTCTCCATCCTCCTCCTTAGTTCAGTTCGGAGTTGTTTCTCTTCCTTCAATTGTTCCCGCAGAACTGCAATTTCCTGATAGGCGACATCAGATAGGATGCTTCTGCTCTTCCTATCTATTGCATCATCACTGATTTCAGAGGTGAGGATTTCTATCTCTTTCTGTATGCTAGTGAGCTCCTCTTTCGAGGCAAGCATAACATTACTACCAATATAGGTCCCAAAACTTCGTTCAACTAATTTTTTTGCTTCCTCCAAAGTTCTCCCTCCCTGCAGTGCCTTCACTTCAGCTGATTCATTTGACCTGCGAGTCACTTTTGCACCTGCAAGAAGATTTAGGACCATGCCATAAGAAGCAGTAAATTGCGACACAAGAGGTTCTATTCCAGCAAATAGAAGCTTGCAGCACTCTTCAGCGCCTTCAGTTGGAGCCTGAATTAGTACAACATGTCCTCTTTTATCAATGCCTCTACGTCCAGCTCGTCCAGCCATTTGAAGCAGTTCGTTTGGGCTTAACTGAATTCGTCCAGAACCAGTCCTTTTGCTAAGAGATGATATAACAGCTGTCCTAGCAGGCATATTAATACCAGCAGCAAGTGTTTCGGTAGCAAATACTACTTTAACAAGTCCTCTTTGAAACAGTTCCTCGATGAATGATTTCCACAGAGGTAGACAGCCAGCATGATGAGCAGCAACTCCTTTCTTAAGTCCTTTAATGGCAATGTCCCTCACAGCATCAGGATTCTTAATGCTAAACCTCTTCAAAGCCAATTCTACCTCACTCATCTCGCAATCATCTAACAGCTTGCAACCCTCAAGGTACTGAACAGCTGCATCACAGCCTCTTCTATTAAAAACAAACCAAATTGCAGGCAACATATCCCTTGCCTTAAGTTGATTTAAAGTGTCAATAACTAGAGGTACCTGAAAATAATAATTAATCATAAACGACTTAACTTCTCATTCCAGAGAAAATTTAATTTACAGAGTTAAGTCAGAAGCAAAGATTAACACAAAAGACAACCAAAAGCAAAGACCCATGGACTAAGTCATTTACTTGCGAACGGCGGATTCTACTAATGTCATTCTTGGAAAGCGGTTCTCCATACATCCCAGCAGCACTATAGGTGTCAATTTCACTACCACGTCTTCTTGAATTTCTCCTTCTAGACTTATCGTCCTTGTAAGATTTAATCCCTGTAGCAGACAGTTGCAAGTAATTGAGGGACAGCTTCCTGTAAAGACAATAAAATGAAATTAGTATAAGTAGAAAGCACTACAGAGATAAATTCCAGATTTTCTAAAGATGACGTGAAATGATGTTTTGTCGGTAGTAAGGAAAAAAAAAAAAAAAGCACATGACTTCAAAATGCTTGGCACGATTGAGCTCGTGTTCAAAAGCACTAACAAAAAATGCAGGCACTAAAAATTAGAGCCACAATATAACATTGCAGATTATACTTATGTCATTCTCATGATGACAGTGAAACATCAAAATTTATGTTGGAAGGAGGTTAAATGGAAATGAAAGACGAACCTATTCATGCGCTTTCCTTTGTCATCAAGAAGGGGATACAGAGAATTTTTTGTGGAGAAATGCCAGGTCAATGGAACTGGCCGCTTTGACGATGTCACCAATTCTGTCTTTCCATGAACCTAGAAAGTACAGAATATCTTAGAAGCCAGGAATGGGACCCCTGAGAATCAGATTTTATAATACATCTAAATTTAGCCACTTTGAAAAAAGAAGCCTAATAGCATTTTTGAATTGAAACCAATCAGTAATATCATAAAATTTTAAACCCATAGAAAAGAGACACAGCTAAAAGCATTGTGCATATATCTGCTGGTGGTCTTTACTTTAGCATGAACTTCTTGGGACGTAATGACATTAATTATTACAGCAGAGACTGGCTCAGAAAATTTAACATGTGTAACAATTTGATCCAGCAAAGAACATGAGGGAAACAGCAGGCACGGCCCAAGCAAGGATAGGGCCAATGAAACACATTCTTTCAACCTACAACTTAAACGTCTTGTACCATCCATATTCTAGTATGTTTGAGACATCTTCGAGTAAAGTAATTACTAGATTGTTTAACACATAAGGTACCTCATTGATCCAACCAGCTAGCTCATCTGGATTCTTAACTGTTGCAGATAAACATATGAGCTGAACCTCTTTCGGGCAATAAATAACCTGAATAAGTTTGATTTATAAATGAAAAGAGTTTTTGTCATATCCGAGCTCCAACAAAAGAAACTATACTTACTATCTCCTCCCACACCGTACCCCGAGATATGTCACTCAGAAAATGAACTTCATCCAGTACAATAACATCAACACAGAAAAGCCCAGTCCCAGAAGAAGCCATTCCAATGCTGCAAGATTCAACTGTCAAAAGCTTGCTTAGACAAGAAAATAAACTTCACAGAACCACAGAATACATCATAAGGCAGAGGACAGCAAAATTCATCTGAAAACAAACTTACTTTCCAGCAAGCTCTCAGCTTTCTTTGAAAAATGATTAAAAGAATCTTATTTCACCATTTAAGGGATGACTATATGATCGACACAGCAATATGATTCTAGTAATTCTTGCAAGACTTGGGGCTAAATCAATCAAACTACTAACCAAACTGAGTTGCAAGTGACGATGAAGACTAGCAAGAACCAAAATGGCTTACGTTTGCTAAAATTTAAACAACAATACGGCATACCTCTGATACATCATGTTCCGCAAAATCTCAGTGGTCATAATTAAAATCTGAGCATCTCTATTGATGGCAGAATCTCCCGTAAGAAGGCCAACATTGTCATCCCCGAACGTCTCCCTAACAAACCACAGAGACGCAACAACCAAATTATGTTTCCATGGTAAATCTCCTTCAGTTATCAATAATCTCCAGGCAACTCCTAAAAATCACTAACCGAAAATCACGAAACTTCTGATTAGACAAAGCCTTAAGCGGAGTGGTATAGAATATCCTCCTCCGTCTCGCAACCGTGGCAACTGCCGCAGCTTCAGCTATCAAAGTCTTCCCACTGCTCGTTGGTGCAGAAACAACGACAGATGATCCCCTTAAGAACCCTTCTATAGCCAAACGCTGTACACAAAAACAAAAAAAAAGAATCAAGATTCTCTACACCCAATTAGAAAATAAAAGATTTTCATTGTTAAAGAATCATCCATTTCCGTAATCGAACCTGAAATTTATCAATACGGAAATTGTAAATAGACGCGAGTTCATCAACATCAATGATCTCATCCCCAAACTCTTTGACCACAGTACACAGTCTCTCAACTCTCTTCCTCTTTGACTCCTCGCCCCAAGCCGACACTTCCCTCGCATCAACCGACAGTTCCGTTTCGTCCTCGCTTAGTTCGGCCAACACATCGTCGTATTCCTCCGCAGCCACGTCTTCATCGTCAGCATCATCTTCTTCTTCGTCGTCTTCTTCCTCCTCCTCTTCGTCTTCGTTGTACCCTTCTTCTTCGTCAGCGTCGGAGAGCTGAGAGTCGACGGGGTAGAGAGAGTTGAGGGACTTGAAAGATCTGCCAATTCGAGGGAAGTTTATGAGGGGAGTGCGGTGGGGAATATGGCGGGAAAGTTTTAGGGTTTTGGGGAGGGTGTGGGGGAAAGGAAATGAGGGAGGGTTGTAGGGGAAGAAGAGTTGAGAAGAGTTGCAGAGTGCGTTCATGGCGGGAGAGAAGCTTTCGTAGGGGCTTTTGGTGCCCTTTATTTTTAACGGATGGATTAGATAATCATTGCTGCTACGGTGTCGTTTTTGACGTTTTTTAATTCTTCATTTTAGCGGTTCCAGGCTAAAAAGAACAATGAAAATTTGGCCACCTTTTATATCTTAATATTTACGGCGTCTAAACTTTTTAATATTTAAAAAATATTTAAATTTTATCATTTTAAAAAAATCTTATCTTTTTTCCTTTAAACCTTATCATTGCCATATGACACTTTTATATTAGTCTAAAATTTTTATATAGGTCTCGCATATGGCACTTTCGTGATTTTATGAAACTCACATCAAATTTTGAATAATGCAAGACTCGCATAAAATTTTAAACTAATAAAAAAGTAGCAAATGATATAGAAAGAATAAGTTAACCTCACAAATTCACGTTGTTTATTATATGCTCATTCTTTAATCATAAACTAAGTTTTAATATTGTATTGATACTGATACTGAATTTAATTTTAAAATAATATTGTAATAATCTTTTTTTTTTAGGGAATTAATCTCATACTTTTTTTTTAGAAACGTTTGTGCCTATTTCCCCTCTTTTTCCTTTTTATCAGAACACAATGCTAATGATCATTCTAATATGTCTTTTGTTTACTTATTTTAATTTTCTTCATTTTCGTTCTTCTTGCTTCTACTTTCAATTTTTTTTTTCATTTCTTCTTATGTTGGAGATCTCAACATTTTAGGTAAGAAATGCATTTAATGTTCACTTCATTATTATTGGCAAATTGGTGTCTTTTCTCTACCAATATCTGTTTTGATGTTTATTTCTTCATTTGTTCAATAAGTTTCAATAAAAAAGAGATACAGAGATTTAAGGTAGTTGATATGGAAAAATAGTTGTCGGAAAATATATTATCACTGAAGAAGGTGAGGAAATGGCCTGAGGAGAAGATTGAAAAAAAAAAAAGAAATGGAGAAGAAGACCGAAGAAGTGAGGGAGTGTCGAAGAAAAAGGGGATTTATGGAAGAAGATGGGTTTGGGGTATTTTTTGTTTTTAATAAAAATTTAAGGGACATATTAGTAATTAGCAACAGAAGGGCATTGCTAAAATTTCATATTTAAGTCAAGACAATTTGGTAATTATAAAATCAAGGGTATTTTTGTATTTGCTGAAAGGGTTAAAGTGTTGTTGGGCTTGGTTCTGATTTGGGTTTTTGGACTTCTGGTTTTGAAATTATATTAAGTTGGGTTTTTTATTTGAGTTTGGTTACTAAATTTGAGTTTTATAATAAGTTTGGACTTTGAATGGGTATTTGGGCCTGCTGGAATTTGATTTGAGCCTAAAGGACTTGATTAAGATTTTCTGTTAGGCCTAAATTATTAAGGTGGTTTGGACTTTGGGATTTTATTTTGGATTAGGTTGTTAGATTTATTTGGATTTTCAAATTTAGGCTTTAGGAATAGATCTAGATCTTATAAGGTTATTCTTGACTAACCAAAATCTGAGTTGGGTTTTAAAGGATTAAGTTATGGTTTTCCTTTTAGGTTAGAACATATGGAATCAGATTTAATTTTATAAAGTATTTGGGCTAAATGGATATTTAATTAATATTGAAAAGAATTTCAATACACGGACTTGGAAGTTTGGTTGGGATTTGTTATTTGGGCTTAGATGAAATCTAAATTGGCTAAAAGGGTTATTACAATTTTCTTTTGGACCTTAAGAATTTTATTGAGTTTTAATATGGGGTCTTTAGCCTAATTTTAGCCTAAGTAATTAATTGGGGCATTTGGACTCCTTAAATTTATTTTAGATCTTTTATTAAGAGGGATCCTTTAGAAAGTGTACCTAATGGGCTTGTATTCTTTTTATAGATCCCGTTGAGCTGTAGTGGAGCACTGGGTTGGATCCAAGTTTACGAGTTT
>JAOXYD010000003.1:9001235-9013313 GCA_028565735.1 Pinacopodium congolense | reverse complement strand
GGAATAATAATAATAATTTACTAAATTTATAAAATTAAGAAGAATAAATAATAATAATAATAATAATAATAATATAGATAAGGATATTTTGGTCTTTTTATTCGTTATTCCTTTGTCATTTCAAGTTTATATTTTCTAACCAAACACTGACATAGAAATTCTTTAGTATTAAACCAAACAAAGTAATACCTATTCCATTCTATTCCTTATCTATTTCATTCTTAAAGAATAGTTATTCCATTCCTTATCTATTCCATTCCGTAAACCAAATGTACCGTAAGTGTTAGTGCCAGCTCCACTTAAACATACGAGGAGTACGTAACGTACAATTTCATTTAAAGAAAATATTTGATGATCTTTATCTGATAAATATTAAATTAATTATTAATATATAATAAACTATATATGATCACTACTAATGATCATTATTTAAATTATTTATTCATAACGGTATATGATAACTACTAATGGGAAACATCAAGTGTTAGTGCTCCGCTCCGCTTAAACATATATGGAATTAGTAACATATAATTTCATATAAGGAAAATATGCATGTAGCTGTTTTTATGTGATAAATCATTGTATGAAAATGTTTATATTAAATTATTCATTAATAAATACGACACGTTTTAGACATTTTCTCACTACTAATGATTATTATTTAAAATAAGGCTGTTCTATAATTATTTGAAAGTGGAATTAATCAATTTTAATGTTTTTTACATAGGTATCTCCCACCGTATACTTCATTCCCACCGGGAAGAGGAGAGGAAGACGATGTTAAACGTACAAAACTAAGGTCATCAAGTGGAAAGAAATTGGAAAATTTGATGTTTTCACAGCTCTCGTATTTGACAATATTCATCATTGTCATCTGCATAACCGAAAGACAAAAGATGAAGGAGGACCCCCTCAATTTCACAGTCTTAAACGTTGTGCTCGAAGTTGTAAGGTAATGTAGTCTATTGTCCTTTGAAGTACATAAACTTTCAAGATATTAAAAAAAGGAGAAACATAAAGAATTGATATATGCTTATGCTTTCTATTGCCTTGTCTTTTCATATAACATAATATTATTGAAGTATTGGAAAGAATCTATGCGAGGTCAAAGATATGAAAATAATATTACCATAGATACGTATGTGATTCCCTATTTATAATTAATGAATAAGTGAATCTTATTCCGTGGGGATGCGAGCATTTTGTAGTGCTCACATCTCTATCTTATAACGAAGAAGTGCGTGTGTTCGATGTTGAAAAAAATGAGATCAAATCAAATAAAATCTTAATTTAAGCGAAACTGAAAATAATAAAGATAAAATTTAACGTATGTGTCTTTTGCAGTGCTTACGGGAATGTGGGATTTACAGTAGGCTATAGCTGTGCAAGACGACTAAAGGAAGATGGGAACTGCAAAGATCAATGGTTTGGATTTTCAGGGAAATGGAGCGACGAAGGAAAGATTGTTCTCATACTCGTCATGTTCTTTGGAAGGCTGAAGAAGTTCAATATGAATGGAGGCAAAGCATGGATAATATAATATATTTATAAATAATTTTGTAAATTTTATAAAATTTAAAAATTAATTTATAATTTTAAATAATTATCTGAAACGGTACCGGTATTATAGTATCATTTTCGAGGCCAATTCAGTACTGATATCAATACGATACTTAATACACTAATTGTTAGTTATAGTACAACTAGTTAGTTGTACGTATAGTTTATATAACTACTAATATCCAATCTACATATAAAACACTTTTTCTGTATTATTCTAGAATAAGGAGAAACAGCTCAGTCTGTTTCGTAAAATTCTCTCTGGCACTAAAATTTTATCCATGGACTTTCTTTTTCAAGAGTTAATTACATCGTAACTTTTGTTATTTAACTTTTTTTTAATTTTAATTATTATATTTTAAAAATTTATCGATCACTTTATGTTGAAAAATCTAATATAAAATGAGTGGTAAAATTTAAAATTTTAATAATTAAAGAAATGAAATAAGAAATATGATTAGCTCGCAGAACGAAAATATAGTGGCTCCCTTTTGCTAATAATACTGGAATGAAGTTATACCAAGTTCTCCTAATAAGATTCATAAAGATGAAGAAAACGCTAGAACGCCCACAAGTTTTCATTTATTCCCGCCGAGTCAAATTCTGAACATTTTTCTCTGTTCTGAATTGTTTTCAGCGAAGGAAGTTATGTCTCCGTAAAAGCTGACCATTTAGGAAATTGGAACAACATAAATATACATAGGTTAACATAACTTGGAAAGAAAGAAAGAAAAATAAAGGGTTTTAATGGTTTTTGGTAAACGAGGTCTTGAACCAATAAAAAAAAGGAGGGTTCAGTTCTTATTTATGGCAAGTTGGTTGGGTTCTCAGAATCTCAATCCACCCAACTCATTAATTTAAACCAACAAATTAACTCCACCTGACTTGTTCATAAATTGTATAATTAATTTCTCTTTAGTACTGCATTACCTGTCACACAGTACCAATGCCTATAAACTATGTCCTAGTGGCCAAGACAGAGGACCCTTTATTTTCATTAAGATTTGCGGATCTCCTCAAACTTTGCAGAAGGTCAATGCTCAATACCTGACACCTTTCTGATAATCCAATTTTGTGAACTTATTCGAAATGCTCAGGTTTGGAATTATATTAAATAAAACACGTTGTACATGGCAAGAAGTGTTCAATTTTTTAGAATGATACCAAAACATCAAGAAATTACTTTGAAAACTTACGCCGTGTTAATTTGGGGTTTGATTTTTAATTTTTTAAAATATAAAAATATAAAAATATATTAATACAATATAAAAATAAAAAATATAATAATTAATATAAAAATATAATAACTACATCAAAAATTTACAACCCATAACTTAATTAAACATCCCTTTATTTTTCTCACTAAAATTAATTCACTTAAAAGTAAAACATAAAATGTGCATGAGTTAGTAGATAATTTAATAAATATTTAATAAGACTTTCAAAATGTTGAATACTATAAGATATTTTTTGTGTTTTAAAATAATAAGATATTATAAGATAAATTAAATTACGTAAAATATTTATACAATAAATAAAACTACATGAAATCAGTATCTTTTACCTTAATATGATAGAATAATCTCAACTAATAATTATGGTTGTGATTTTGTAGAAGTGAACAGGGGAAATAAATAATGGACATCTAACAACTTGTAATAAAGATTAAAAATATATATATTTTTGGAATGATGTGATCAAACAATGGAAGCACTGTCGCTTGTTCTGGCAAGTTTTGAATTCACATGAAAGATTCTATCTTTTTTTCCTTTGATGTTTTATTTTGTTGTTTGTGATCAGACTGTAAATATGACATTGAGTACTTCTAATGTTCTTATATAAGGTTTCATTTGACAACATTATTGTATTGAATAATACTATATGACGATGACATCTTACGTCCACTAATCATCTTTTTAAATATTTTTGATATTTTAGTTCAAGAATTAAGTTACAAATGAAATTGACTTGTAGTTGGCCTCAAGTTTTGAAAATTAAGTCACCATCCTTGTTATAGTTATTCTAATTGTTATCCCTGTTTTCATTTTGATAAGTATAAGTTTAAGACATATTTGATATCTTATGCCCTTTTCTATAAAACGTCAAATTAGAAAAATCCTACGTTATGATGCGTGATTAGCTTCTGAAACCTGCTGTCATCTATGATCTAACACGGAAAATTACATTATAGCTAACATGTTATCAAATAATCGACTAAATACTATCGGCCTATTACATCTTACCTATAAATTACCTAGAAATGGAACTTTGATGATGAATATAATCACAGAAAATTGTAGTATACATTTCGAACTTATCAATTGAATTTCGTACACAATTGTTATTGCTGGATTAATTTAATGATAATTTAATGCATCTCTTTCACATAGTGTGATTAAGCCAAGTAATGAGACATAATAGGGATTGGTGTTGTGAATGAGAAACTTTCCTTCTAATATCAATTATAAATCAGTGATGTTCACGATTCCCTGAAGATGTTAAATAAAGGTACTTGGCTTTTATTATAAATTTGAAGTAAATAATTAGCATAATATTCCAGGAAATAATATTTGAAATTAAACTTTGCTGTGTCAATTTTAAGTAACCAGAATATCACATTACTCACTGATAATAAAAATCAGGACATAATGTGGAAAATTAATTGCGGCCTCTTGTCGATAATCAATAATAGCCACAATCAATAAAACCAAAAACACAGAACCACGACAATGAAGAGTCCAAACTTTGGACTCCTTAACCCATTTATCGCCTTTCTATAGTGTACGTATGTACGTGTTTAATGGTCCCGAATTTACGGCAATTTATATCGAAAGAACAGTAAGATGCGAATGAATTACTTGTGAACTTAGGACTCCCATGTGCATGTACTAAAAATTATAAATTATGAGAATTACAAGAGAATACATATATGTTTAAAAATTTATTTTTCTATCCAAACGGATCACTTGCCACGTATAGTTAAATATAAAGAGTTATTTTTTTAACCATAAATTTATTTTTTCTTCATAGATTTATTATTTGTTGAATTTTATCACGCCCAGGTATATTCACTTTTAAAAAAGATGCATTAATTTGTGCAAATCATAGTAAAAAATATATTTGAAGTGAATTAAGAAAATTGAAATTCAAACAAAAAAACACAGTCACTTGAAAAATTTTCTTAAAAGTCATAAAAAATCCTAAAGCTTGGTCGGTAGAGGTTGAACTTGGTGGAGTGATAGAGGCAGAAAATTAGGGTTGAAACAAGCGCAAAATAATACATTTCTCAATCAAATTGTAGAATATTTTTACCGACCTTTTAATAAAAGCGTTTATCAAACATTTTGCATATTATATTGATCAATTTCTTTAGTTGATGTTTGAAATATTTTTTTTTTCACCTAAACAGGCAATAATTGATCTTTTTTTTAGAGGTTAAAATATCAATTTATCGAGATAGTCTGTTTTATTGATATTTGTAGTAAAAATTACAAATAGAAATTTATTTAGTTAAAATATATAATAAAAATTAATTTAATAGTGACAATTAAATATAAAATAAATATAAAATTATTAAATTAAGGTGTGCTTATAAATCTTAAAAATATATTAATTAATAGGTTATACCAATTGAAGAATTAGAAATTTTTGTTTTAAAAACTTATTTTCAAAATATAAAAAAACAAAATTTTTTTATTTCATTATTTTTATTTTTATTTTATAATTTTAAAAATAAAAAATAAAATAGAATGTAATAAATAGATTTTTAAATTTTTTATATTTTAAATAAGGAAGTTTTCCGTATGTTGTTATTGTCCCAACGAGAGCTTATATTTTTTATTTTTATGTTCATAAAATTCACGATTTTTTAAATGTGGATTAAATAAATTATTATATATGTAAAACAACATACATTTTTATATATTTTAAATAAATTATTTAATGAATCGAAAATTATAAATTGAGTGAAGTAATTGTAAATTTAATAACTAATTGACTTTGTTTTTGGTTTTAAGTCGATAGAAAAAATTTAATAAAAATTTCCAAAAAAAATTGTAACAAAAATAAGGGAATGAAACCTAAATGGCAAAAGCAAGCCAAAACTAAGAATTGTTAGTAAAGAGCTAAAGACAAATATGAAACAAGATCAATATTTTTTAATTAAACAAATAAAAATTTGTAATAACTAGACACATCATAAAAACATTTTCACATAAATATATCTTTTAATAAAAAATTCACATAAATATAAAAGGTTAAATAAATAGTTACAAAAAAAGGAATACAAATGTAAGGCAGAAACATTTGGTTTCGAGCAACCGTTATGAATTTATGATGCTTGCAATCGATTAATATGTAAGGTACAGCGCAGGAGCACCCAATAAACACGGCGTACAGTGGGTGTAGCATATTCCAGCTACTTCTTCCCATGTATTAAACGAAACACAGAATAAAAAAAAGGAAACTTTCAAATAAGGCACAAATGGGGAATGGGGATGCACGTGATCACATGGGTGAGGATCCAACATACAACCAAATGGGCCCACTATAAGGCTTGATCATGGCCGTCAATGTCAAAAATCAAAGATTACTAGCTGGATGCCTTGCAGAAACAGCTGGCGTCGCATTACTGGAAGGTAAGAATATTACTTGTCCCAAGATCGCGAATAGTAGAAAGGGCGAGCTTGATTCTTTTCCCCCTTCATATTCTATATCCCTTTCTTTGGAGTTTAGGCACTCAAATTAGGGCAGCCTCACCATTTTTTATGCCCAATATTATCTCATTCCCTCTTTATCATGTTTAATGAAAGGAATGAAAGTTTCTTTCATTTCCTATCTTCTTTTACTTTTTATAGTTAAATTACTTAACTGATATTTTTTTAACTTGGGGAAAAACAAAGATGATATTTTACATATCCCTTCTCAATGAACTTCAAAATTATTAATTAAATTCCTGTCTTACTATTAATCATAAATTAATTATAATAAAGATAATAATTTAAGTACTTTTTATTAACGGAAGTTTTATAAATATCACAATCAAATAGCTTCAGTTCTTTTAGTCGAAGAGGTGGTAGACTTTTACCTTCAGTAAATTCCAAAACTAAAGGCACCACAACCATACTCTCAATTGTGACTTGCCCATGTACCTAGAAGACATCAACGGCCAATACTCGTAATGAAGGCATGATACGATCTAAAAATCGGATATATTAAAAACGTACCATATATATTATCAAAAAGAAGTAATGCGTTAACAACGATAATCGTCTATCTAACACACATTTCCCATAAGTAGTTCCTGATAATCCGCGCCGTAAGACTTTTAATAGCTGTCACTCACTCTTTTCAGGTTGATCTGATTTAACTAGTATTTATACCTTCCGTAAAATTGCTTACCTTCCAAGACTAAGCCTCTGAAAAATTCACCATTCCCACTACATACGCGCACCATTGACAGTGAAATAAAATAAAAAAAGAGAAAGAAACATAGAAATTGCATTTAGTGTGGTAAAAACTAAAAAGTCGAAAGGGCTTGTTTAGTATTAATATAATTTTTAATTTTAATTTTAATATAAAAATCGATGAAAATAACATTTTAATATAATATAAAAATTGAGAATAAAACATAAAAATTAATATAAATATATTAAAATAACTAAAAATTATAATCTACAATAATACCAAACGACTGACTTCGATCAAAAGTCTCAGCTGCCTAAACCACGCAAAATCATCGCGCGTAATTCCACCCAGCAACCCACCAAACTTGCCACCCAAAAGAAACTACGCAGAAGATCCAAAAACTTCTCAACCTTTTACTGTAGAGATGCAGAATAGTTCCCGTAGTAAGAGTTCTTGTATATACCGTGTATAGGTATGTGTGTATATATATAAAGAGAAAGCATGTAAGAAGTGTCAATCCTCCTTCTCTCTCTCTCTTCCTCCGTTCCTCTCCTCAAACCCCAGAGAGAAAGGGCAAATCCGCGTTTTCTTTGAAACGGAAGCATTCTCACTAACCGCGTCGACTATTGTTTCATTGCTTCTCTATATATATTGACTCTTCCAATTCAAGGAAAGGAAAACAAAAAAAAAAAAATTCATTCACTCTATCAATCTTTGTCTATCAAGAACTGCAAGAACTGAGAGGATGGGCTTGTCCTACGCTGTCATTATCCCTTTATTGGTATCTGTTCTTTTGCCACCATTCTGCGTCGCGATTCGTTCCATTCCGGGAAAGGAGTTTAACGGTAACGGCGGGTTTCCGTTCATTGAAGCGCCGGAATATCGTAACGGCATAGGCTGTGCGGTGTCATCTAGTAAGCACTTTGTTTCCTCCTGCGATCCCTCCTTGGTTCACATAGCAATGACTCTCGACTCCGAGTACTTACGTGGCTCAATCGCGGCCGTTCATTCCGTCCTCAAACACAGTTCTTGCCCTGAAAACGTATTCTTCCACTTCATAACTGCTGAGTTCGACCCGGCTAATCCTCGGATCCTTTCGCAATTGGTTCGCTCCACTTTCCCTTCACTCAACTTCAAGGTCTACATTTTCAGGGAAGACACGGTCATTAATCTCATCTCTTCCTCGGTCAGACAAGCATTAGAGAATCCATTGAACTATGCGAGAAACTATTTGGGTGATATCTTGGATCCGTGTGTTGACCGGGTCATTTACTTGGACTCGGATCTCGTCGTCGTCGACGATGTACACAAACTATGGAGCACGAAGCTTGCTGGGTCTCGCGTAATCGGAGCGCCCGAGTACTGCCACGCGAATTTCACAAAGTACTTCACCGACGGGTTCTGGGCCAACCCGGTTCTGTCGCGGGTCTTTGCGACCCGGAACCCTTGTTACTTCAACACGGGGGTCATGGTCATGGACTTGGTAAAATGGAGAGAGGGCAGCTACCGGAGAAGGATCGAGAATTGGATGGAAGTACAAAGAAAACGGAGGATTTACGAGTTGGGTTCGTTGCCGCCATTTTTGTTGGTGTTCGCCGGAAATGTGGAGCCGATCGATCACCGGTGGAACCAACACGGTCTCGGCGGCGACAACTTGAGGGGGGATTGCAGGTCATTGCATCCAGGCCCAGTAAGCTTGTTGCATTGGAGTGGAAAAGGGAAGCCATGGGCTAGGCTTGACGCCGGTAAACCTTGTCCTCTTGATCGATTATGGAAACCGTATGATCTTTACAAAGGGTTTGACAATGATAAGATGAAGGATAAGAGTTTTGGGGTTTTGAGGCCTTCACAAGAGGGGTATTCTAGTTACTTGTAATGGTTGGTTTGTTTTTGCGTTAACACATTCTTTTGACAGAAAATGTGTACAGTTTTAGGAATTTAAGAGAGGAGGTTGGCGATGGATTGGTAGGGTTTGTGGTGGAATTCTTTTTCCTGCGTTCTTAGATTCTTTCCTTCTCGGTGTTCTTGAACTTCATTTTTTCTTAGAATTCATCTGTTCTTGTTTTTTAGATATGGGTACCGATTCCAGTGTAATTCAGGTTCCCATGCTTGGGAACAATTTTGGTTGATTCATTGCTTTGTATGTAAAATTGGATTATTCGGTATAGGAATGGAAGAATAACATACAGTTGTTCATTTGTTTCCATGTTCGTTTCTTCCTCCTCTTTTTTTTTTTTGTTTTCCATGAGAGAATGAATTTAGTCGTGTAGTTAGGCTATGAGATTTCCAGGTAATCATTGAATGATACAAAACAGAGGACCTGAAATGAAATCGCTGAGGACTCCTAGAAAGAATGAATTAAGTCCGGCTTGGGGGCATGACACATTGATGCTCTGCATTATGTTTCAACTACTTCCAGGCCCCACGCAAAATTGAGTTCTGTTGTATTGTTGCCTCTTGCTACGCATTGATAATTAGGTAGATAAATAATTTATGTATCTTAATTAATTGCTGGCTATTCAATTTCAACATCATTTATTTAATTTTAATGTTATCATTCAAGTACAAAGTCAGTTAGACATTATAGTTAATTTATTTCTTCTAAACGGATAAAAAATCAAGGCATTAGCATTACACAATCAAAAGTCGTTATACCTTTTAAATAATAATTTTAAAAAAAATAATGCAAGTAATAAGAAGGGACTTGATAATAATAATAAAAAAATTAGGGTTGAATAACATTATATAATTTTTAAAATTCTCAAATGTGACCATTTGAATTGAGAGTTTTTATTTTTATAAAAATAAAGATGGAAAGGTTATATCGAAATTAGATTAAATTAAAAGAAGTTCCATTTTCCCATGTCAAATCCAATTAAATTTAGGAGGAGAATTTCATCCGATAACCTGATAAAGAAAAGAAAACTTGTTCAATTAGTAGATAGCTTAACTCCTGAATTTTGATGGTGAAAGAAACTGAAAATCAAGATGAACAATCCAATTGACCATTGACTAGCAAACTTTGTGGTTTCCACGTGGTATGCCAATGAAGCTGACAAGCAAGTAGAGTGGGTCAACCCATTCGCCTGTTCATCGAGCAGCCAACAGGAGGGTTTCTGCGTTCAAGCTTGGAAAATTCAGGAGAATTAGTTTGTTTGATTGAGTCTTGGACCTTTTTTCTACGGCAGGCAGCTGCCTTTTTCTTCAAATAAACGTGTGCTTTTGCTTCGTTGAGAAGGCATAAACAATTAGTGAGTCACTATTCATAATCGCTTTCTTTCACCATTACATGCCCAACAAACCCTTTTTTTCCCACGTAAACAACACACAATTAAACGATACTTTTCTTAGTATGCAAATCCAAGATGTTTTGATCTACAAGTGATGATTGGAACCTGAAAATACAACACTTTTTCCTTTTCAATGAACGACTATTTACCAGGTCAAAAGGTGCAAGTGATGGAATTCTCTTCAATTTTAACAAATTCACTTTCAGGGACTGCTTTATTACCCACTTCATTAATAACCCATTTTCTTTTATTTTCCTATCCTCATAAGACCAATTTAAACCAATATAATGTATCTAACCCTTGTTTTATTCACTTTTGCGTGCACCACCACCACCACTCGAAGTGAGAGGTTCAAAATTTAAAGATTCAACTCGTAATAAGTCGTTATAAAACTGATATACAATAATAAAGTATATAAATTATAAAAATATGTAAAAATATATTATAAAATTAAATATATAATAAAAATATAAATGAATTACTAATATTTATTATTATATAATCAATAAATAATAATTCTAACTAAAATTAAATTTATTATAAATTATTAAAATAATAGTAATAATTAAAATTATATTTATGAATGATATTGTATCTTATATTGATCAAGAAATTAAAATATTTCAATGTTATATAAAGACTTGTAAACCACGCTTATATCTAAAATATTTGCTTAATATTTTTATTACATTTAAATAAATTATAAATAAATAAATTATAAAATTATTTTTAAAATAACATATTATAATTTTTAAGTAAGATAGCAAGTAACTGTTAGGAGATTAGATATTCTAATTTATTATTCATAACAAATGTATTTTCTTTATAAATTGCCTTTTAAAGTTCATTATAATTAAGATCAAGTAATAATTCTTTTTCTTTTTCGATTTAAAATCAATATAATTAATATAATCGATAATCAATTGGTTAAACTGCTTGACTTATAACCGATTAAACCGGTCGAATTGCTTGATTTATAACCGGTTAAAAGGAAAGATTAAATAAAAATAGGGAGGTTTTTTTATTATGAAGTTTTTATATAAAACCGAATTGGTCAACTGAAATGTTCACGGTTAATCGGGTTTAACCGGTCAAATCGGAAGGATTTTTAAAACACTGGTTTATATATGATTGATTTGTGTATATTATGGATGTTGGATGTTACTTTAGTATTATAATAGTGTGTAAGTTTGTGTGCTATGTATTTGTAAAACTTATTATTATATGAATTAAGGGATAATAATCATATATGTAACTAACCTTTTAGAAAATTTTCAATTGATTGGAAAACCTTTAAAAAATTTCAATTGAATGATCAAACTTTTAAAAGTTTTTCTATTAAGATAAAAATGTTACTCAATTATATTCATGTTTGCCATGCTAGTGCTCACATAGCAAAAGTGGCACGTTAGTATCCACGTATACACTTCTACCTTTAAAAATTTTCAATTTAGTGAGTAACTTTTTAAAAAAATTTCAATTTAGTAAGCAACTTTTTTTAAAAAATTTTAATTTAATGACCAACCTTCTAAAATTCATTTAATTTAGGTCAAATTACAATTTTCTAAAAAAAAAATAACAAATAATTAATACATTAATATTTTGTTAGAAAGTATTGTATAATGACTTCTAAATTTAGTTAACAAATATATAACTTACTTCTTTGAAAATTGAAAACTATTTTATTAAAATAGAATAATTTTAATTATATTTTTAATTATAAATAATTTACAATTATATTATAAAAATTATATTTTTAATTATCATTTTAATATAATAAATTTTAATTATTCAAAAATATTTTACAATTGAATTTTTAATT
>JAOXYD010000003.1:8986131-9001135 GCA_028565735.1 Pinacopodium congolense | reverse complement strand
CTATAGTACTACGAGTAGAAGGAGTGATCTAGTATAAAATATGCCAACTTATTACCATATACTGAACCCATGACTTGGACACTTAAATAAAATCTCCCTAAACCTCTCGAAGCTTCACATAGACTATCATTCTTATATTAAACAAAGGATATCATTTCAGGTTTTATCTTAGTTATCTTAGTCAGTGGGAAATTTTAGATAGAAATAGTATCATCAGTTCATCCCAAGTTATAATGGAACTAGGCTAGAGTGTAAAGAGCCAAGCTCTATCCTTATCTTGGGAGAAAGGTAATAATCTTAGCTTCACTACATTTTTAGAAATCTCATTATAATTAAATAAGTCATAAATGTCAGTTAGAATCCTCTAAAGTTAAGCCTTTAAATTATGAAGCCTTAACTATGGTGTTAAACCAAGGGAGGTTCTAATCTTACATGATTATTCACTAATGATTAAAGTTTATACTATGAAACTTAAAGAACGGTGTACTTTATGATAAATTCAATGTGTAAAGTTTGAGCGTAAAGACTAAATTGGAAGGGAATGGAAGGAAAAGCATTAAGAAAGCTCCAAGAACTTAGTTAAATAGTTTTGAATGTGTTTGTAAGTTTTACTTATTATTCAATTAATGTATAGGCTCAATTTCATCATGCATTGCATATAACTTTTTAAGATGCATAAAATTTCATTACACAGGCAAATTCATGGCTTAGAAGTCATTGAATTATTTTATTTATTCATATAGTCTCAAAATATGTTTTGAAACTTGTTTAAAGTTATGTTAATTGTTAAGAAAATGTTTGGAAAGGTTTAGGACTTGTTTGAATCATATTTGGGGTTTTCTAAACCTTCAATGATGTGAGAATAAGACTTAAATAGTGCTACTTAAAAGAGCCATTTATACCATGCATGTCTAGAAGCTAAACAGCAATTGTTCAAAGACTTCAACGACACCATTTAGCTCCCTAGGAATCGTTGTTTAGGGTCTAACATAGTAATGGCTAGTTTTGACTTTCGGTTTTCCAACAAATTTTTTATTCTAAATGGCTAGTTTTTGTTCTTAATGACTCCAATCCTTTCCTAACCTTATAAATAGCATTCTTAAACATTTATATCATATTTTTGTGCTTCTAAAACAAATTTACAAGCTCAAAATCTCAAATACCTCAAAGCTGCCATTGTTCTTGCTGTTACTACTTCAATCTCATTTTTCTTTATTAAAATCTACTTCTGGGTGGTTAAATTTGTTGTTATTAGTTTTCTTAGATATTTAAAAGTTTGATTGATCTTTTTCTCATTTTTAAGGTTGTATTTCGTTGGTTTCAAGCTCATTTGTTCATATACATTAAAACTATCTCTATTTTTATTTCTCTTTTGTGTTCTTCTATTTTCACTAAAAAATCTATTTTGTTTCTCTAAAATCATCATACAAGTTTTTTTTAATGTCTCAAGAGTGTAGTAGAGCTTTTACTTCAACTTTTAAGTACTCACAATGTTGATTGAAGCATCAAGAACATAGATCACTATAAGCTGTTTGTTTATGTGTCTTGTTTGTGTCCTCATCAATTTCAATCATTTGATCCAAATTTGTTGCTTCCAAATTACTATACTTTATTTGTTTAAAGTCCTCAAGGGTTTCATTGATTATATAACTGAATTTTTAAAGGTTTATTTTAGTCTATGGAAGCATCTACAATCACATCTTTCAAAATTGTTCAGAATTGGTACATTTTATCTTTAACTTTATTATTCATCATATATACATATTTTTACTACTTCAAATTTTCTATATTAAGTTTGTTTAAGCTTTCAATTGCATCATTATTATATCATTTCATTTATTAAAAGCAAAGAGCCCTTAGTTTAATTGAGCTTTAAGTGAAACACCTCTTTAGGTGTGTTTTGTAACTACAACGGGGTTTTCTTATTTCAATTGGTATTGATTCTTGTAAAGGCTCTCTTTCCCTTAAAAAGAGTTGTCAAAGGTTACTCTTTACCTTTAACAAGAAGATTGTGCCTTGAAAGGGTTACTCTTCACTCTAGAAGAAGATTGTACTTGTTTTTAGTGAGTTAGTCAAATTTCTAACAAGTGGTTAGAGAGTGGATTAGGAAATTTTTAGGGATTTTTTAATCATTATTAATTTTGTTATACTTTCTCTTCCCTTAACTCCTTATTTATTACTTGTTGTGTGATTTGATTATTACTTGCATTGTTATTTAATTGGCATTTACACTTGCATATCATGTTAGGTTAAATATTAGTTTAATGATTACATTTAGATTGAATTGGTTTAGGTGGCTAGTTTAATTAGCCTATAAAATTTTTAATCACTCAATCCCCCCCTCTCAAGTGCATTTTAGGAATTACAATCGATATTAGAGCCTAAGTCTCATATTTACATTAATTTCTAACAAAATGTTAAGTAAACATCCATTATGGCACATTTGCTAGGTTCTTTTAGTTATGAGGGTCAAAAAATTAACAAAGCACCATTTTTTGATAGGAATGATTACTTGTATTGGAAAACTAGGATGAAGTTTTTTCTTATGGCCAAAAATGTTAAATTGTGGGATATAGTGAGTGAAGGGTCATACATTCCCACGAAAATTGACAATGGACCAAGAGTTCTTAAGGTGAGGAAGAGTAGAATGAAGAGTATGAAAGATTAGTTTCACTAAATAGTAGAGTCATTGACATTTTGTTTCGTGCTTTGAGTACAAATGAATTCAATAGAGTGTCTATATATGAAATTACTAAAGAAATTTAGCATACATTAGAAGTTATTCATAAAGGTACCAACCAAGTGAAAGACAGTAAGATGTCCATCTCATTCATCAATATGAATTATTTTTCATGCATTATAATGAAAGCATTTCCAACATATATACTAGATTCATTGACATTATAAATTCATTAGAGGTTCTAGGAATGACATAGTGAAATGTTAAACATGTTAGAAAGATTTTGAGGTCTTTACCAAAAGACCTTAATGTTTTATCTTTGGATAAATTAATAGATTCATTGCTCACGCATGAGATAATAATGAAGGAGACAAAGGAAAAGAAGGAGGAAGCCAGATCGAGAAGAAAGAACTTGGAATTCAAAGCCAAGAAAGAGGAGCCTGGTGAAGAAGAAAGATTTTCAAAAGATAGTAAGGATGACATAGCTTTCTTCATTAGAAAAATCAAGAAATTCTTGAAGAAGAAGGCATACTCCAAGAGGAAAGAGCAAGGTCAGAATTATTACAAAAGAAAATCACATACTAATGTTATTTGTTTTAAATGTAGGAAACTAGGCCATTTGAAGAGCCAATATCTACTTCTCAAGGAGAATGAGAAAGATGAAAGAAGTAGTAAGAAAGAAAGAAGGGAAAAGAAGGGGGAAAAAAGGACAAGAAGGAAAAGAAAGCCTTGAAGTCCTTATGAGAGACCGAACATGAAGAGGAAAGTAACAAATACAAAAATGAAAGCGCTAAATTTTGTCTTATAGCTTTGGAAGATGAGGTACCATCTACTTCCCAACCTAATGATGATGAGAATAATGATGTAGAAGTATGATTAAGTTATGATGAGTTTTTTAGATATTTGGAACATGCTACCTTAAGAAGGAGGAAATTTTCTTCCAAACACAAGGAATACATAAAGTTGGTGGATGATCTTAGGATAGAAAATGAGAAGCTAAAGAATGACTCGTATACTTTAAAATCTAAGAGTATAGACCTTGATGATGATAGATGAAAATAATTCCTTAAAGACTAAGGTAAATTTTCTTAAAGAATTATTAGAAAATTTTACAATGGGAAACGAAAAATTGAATAACATGCTAGGAGCCCAGAAGCCTTCTAATGATAGATGTGACTTAGGTTTCACTTAAGGGAGTGGAACTCCTAATGCCAATACTATTTTTGTGAAGGGAAAAAGTTTAAATGAAAAGCAAGTTTTTAGGCCATCTTTTGGTAATAATGTATCATCTTCTAAAACTCAATATAAGAACATTCATCATGCCTTTATATATGCTCCAATATCTACATCTAGGAAAATTTGCATGCAAAATTTGCATGCTCTCAAGAAAAGACATAGTTTCTTTATAAATGCAAAATCATCATATGATTCATATAGGTTACAATCTATGCATATTGCGACCTACATATTCACACGCACATCCTATGCATGCTCATGCATCAAGAAATGTTTCTTACATTTATTTTAGGCCAAGATTTCAACAAAGAAGGAAGTTTAGAAATGTTACATCAAGATTTGCATATAGGAACAACTTTAGACCAAATGTACATTTTCATAAAGTTACATATATTTTTATTGTTGTGGTATTTTTGGAAACTTAGAAAATTTTTATTTTGATAACTTTGTATAAAAGTTGTTGCTATTCTTATCTTGATGAATTTGCCTTTTAGATCTACATCTAGAACAATACAAGAATGCAAAAAAATCTATAAGATAAAGTATGAGGATGTTTAAATTTAGAGGATGATGTGACACACTTATATCATGACTTAGGTATTGATTTATCAGCAAGAGTTTCCTATTCACAAAATTGTCTTGGCATTAAATGGTGGGTCTATAAGCAAAACTAATTTTGTGTGAGTCATTAAAGCTCTTCTAGGTGACTAACATATGAACCAATTTTTCATTTCCTTGAGTGAATTTTGATAGTAATTCTTTAAGAGTATTAATCTCTTCAATATCACATTCTCATACACCAAATCACTCTTATCATCATTACTGACAATCATATTTTTAGGATCTATAATGTTACGAATATCACACTTCAATTTCTCATTCTTAATCATGAACACATCTAAAAGTTTCAAGGTGTCTTTATATTTGGAAGAAAATATCTTCCTTTTTTAAGCTCATAACATTTAGAAATTCAACTAACTCATCATATAAACAGTCATTGTTACACTCATAACATCTAGAAACTCAAATAACTCATCATATGAATGGTAATTATTACATAAATCTTAAACTAGAATTAAAGGCATATATACCTTATTAACAATTAGTAAAGGCACGATGAGTCTGAACATCATATCAAAAGGAATCTAGAGTAAGTTCTATTTTAAAAGATGTATAATCATCTAGAGAATCCTTAATGTTAAATTAATGGGAATTTAAAGAAAACAAGTAATTGAATATTCAATCTAAACAAAAGCTCATAAGAAAGAGAGCTTTGTTAAAAAAATAAAATCTAGTTAAGGTTTTAGGTTTCAATAGGCTAATTAAGTCTATAGGAATTGAGATGTTCGAATAGATCTAGGGTATCTTAACAAAAGAAAGGTAAAACCAATGGTCATGGTAATATCTCTTCTATCTTCATTCTAATCTATCTATTTGACCATGCAAACAAATTAGAACAAAGGGAATGAGTACTAAAAGATCAAATCTTGATAGATGTTCTTAAAAATGCTCACCAAAGAATTGGAGTTTGTTCATTCACAATTCGAATTTGGTTATCTAATCAATAGACTAACAACTAAGAGCCAAGGTGATGGATCTCTTAATCATATATAGAATCTAACTTATGTGATCAAGCTAAGGAATAAAGATGAAAGATATATAGACAGATCAAAATCTTCCAAATGTAGAAGACCATATGAAAAATGATTAACACCCATTTAATTCCCTAACCTTGGCCAAAACAAATTAGCCACACATAACCATCAATGATTGTAAGGGTATGAATGAAAAGTTTAGGGGTCGTTTGTTATTGCTGTGGGTTGTGATTTTTAGTTGTAGTTTTGATATATTTGTATTGATTTTTGTGTTTTGTCCTAAATTTCTGTGCTGTATTAGTGTGTTGTCTTTTTCGATTTCTGTGTTTAACAAAAAAAAAAACCTAAAACCTAAAACCAAAGCTATACCAAACATCCCCTTATTGTTATTAATGAGACTACAAGTTTATACAAAAATAGGAAAATAAAGAGTAAGAAAATTATACAAACCAAAATAATAATTATGGATTAAATCCCTTATTATCTTCAGATCCAACTTAAATCTAAGCTAAAATCATTCACTCTCACTCACTCAATGTTTTTAAAAGAATTTTAAAAAAAAAACTTAAAAGAGAAAAGATATCCTTCCTCCTGTATAGCTCTCTTTTCCCCATCACTAATGGGTAGTATTCATATACCTCTGGCATTTTCCTCAAGAATAGTTATCATTTCATATTAAAAACAATTACATGGTTACAAATTTTTTTAAAATTAAAAAATTTTAAAGAGGGAGTAAAATGGCATAGTTTAACTAGGTCATTTTATTTTAGACTTTTCCCCGTATGGCATAACTAAAAGAGGGAGTAAAATAGCACCATTGTCTTATACCCATTTAACATCTATTTTTGTTTTCAAAATAACTTTTTTCACTCATAAACTTTTGATCTACAGCATATCTGAAAATTACTAAAAAAATCTCACTAACAGGAAAAAAAATAATGCTTAAAATAAGTAAAAATGTCTAAGAACACAATATATAAACTATCATACTTACCCATTATCAAATTCTCCCATATTCGAATGATTACTTATCCTTAAGCAATTTCTCTTGATAGCCATTTATAAGTTCTCAAATAGTAATAAAAAGTTAATTAAGTATTCAAATATAAATCAATGCAACCAATACTAATTAATATCTTTGTTGAATCAAGGGAGGTTCTAATCTAGAATTTGATGATAACAAAACATGTTTATTACTAATAATTTGTTTAGTGATGAACATTTTAGAAGATAGTTTTATGGAAGGAGTATTTGAGGAGTGAAATGGGATAAACTTGAAGACCAAAATTAAGCATAAAGTAAATCAAGCAAGTTAAGATCTTGAAGTACTTTAATTAGATCATTTAAATTTATTTGTAAGTTTTAGTTGAAGTTTCAATAACTTTAGGGGTTCAAAGTTTGATAATTACATTGCATATGTTTTAAAAATGTGCATAACATTTCATAGATCAAGAAAATTTGAGTTTTAGATTTTAATTGAAGAGTCTTAATCATTATTTTTTTAGAGGGACATTTTAAACTTGATGTACTCTTGTTTTTAGCCCTTTCCTACTTTCCCCTTTGCCTTCTCCATTAGTTAATGTCTCTTTTATTGGCCTTCGATATTTCCTCTTCTTTCCCGCTTTTGGGCCTTTACCATTTTTGGTAATGGTTTTTCAAATCCTTTTTCCCTCTTTCAGGAAGCTTTCCTTTTTTGTTCTATGGTCATAGCGTCTTTTGTGTCTCTACCTTGTGGGCATTTCATGTCATCTTAAGTAAAGATAATCCTTTGCATAAGGCTGTTAGTCAGAGTGAAGCTGCCTTAGGTTTTGCACCTAGTGCCTTTTTTACTCGCACTTGGAAGTAGATGGTAAGTGACACCTTCATAGACCTCACTCTTCACTATTACCCTCCTTCCTCGAAGAATGATCGAGATGTAGTGGCCCCTCCTGTGGAAATCCTAAAAGTGGGGGATAGTGAATGGAGTGCCTCCCTGATATACTTCTTCTTAAAAGACTCTGGAATGTTGAATCCAAGGGGAAATAGTGAAAGTAATAGGTCACTTGGATTACAATTTTCTAGAGTAGCTTAAGATTGCCAAATTAAAAGGGTTAGAATCACAAAATTAACCTAAAAGCTTCCAATAATGCAAAGGAATTCCAAATTAAATGATTAGCTAAGGCTTAAGCTTTAAATGATTTAACTGAGTTATAAAAAAGGTTGGAATGTCTAATATAGGGTCTTCACTAAATCAAGACAAAGTTATTGTCAAGTTAATGCCTTATTTATAGCATTCCTATTTTATGGTTTGATCCAATTATAGATGTAGAAAGTAGGCTTAAGCTCAAGAAGTCTAATCCTAAAATCCATTTTCTAAAACTAACACCCTCACGATTAATCAACCAATGGTCATGAATTGATTAAAATCACGTTATTTACTAATTTTTCCAATGATTAAGGTAGTTGGTCACTTGTCCTTAAATCTTTATCATCTTTATCTTAAGTGATTAAATTAAAATAAGCTTTAAGCATTCAAAATAAGCAAAGATTATCACCCAACATGTAATAAAAACTTAATCAATACATTTAATAACATGTCCTTATCTTAAAATCAGACTTAGCATGCATATATATCAAAGAACAGCAAAGATTAAATTAAAAACCCATGATCGTGAAATATATGAAAAGCAATAGAATGAAACAAGTGATTAAAGGGTTTAGATTGAACCAAATGAAGCTGTAAAGGGTTAGAAAGCCTTCAATCACGTTTACAAACCTTGGAAATCCTTAAAAACAACATGAAACCAACAAATACAAGGTTAGAAGAGAAAACAAAAGAGAAAACAAAAAAGAAAAACCTAACTTAGAGAAAGAAGAAGAAAAACTAAGCTAAATATTTGATTTTGATAGCCCTAAATATGTTCTACATTGCGCAAAATTGATCTCTAAAGCTTCATATATATGTCTAGAAAAAGTTGAAAGAAAGTGGATTAAGTTTCAGCCAATTAAAGAAGAGAGCTAGCTAGAAACATCTCAATAAGTACCCAAACGACACTTGAGGAAAGTTAGCCAATGTCATTCTACCCCAACCGTTTAGCTCTGCAGACTAACTTAATGGCAGTCATTCATCCTTAGAAGATGGTTTAGTTATGCCGTCGTTTTACTCCTAAAATCATAATTTTAAAAAAATTTCTCCAAGTTTTTCACTTTTCAATCCTCAAAATACAATGTAAACATATCCAAAGGTAAATCAAAGACTTAAACATTAATTTTGGAGCAAATGTGCATCAAATTACATTGAAAAACTCTATGAACTATGCGCCTAACAGAAAAGGAACCCATAACTTCTTCTTTTAAAAGTTGAAAAGGAACCCTCACAAATCTTACTTCAATAGATGAAGAGTAAGCCCTTGAAAGCCCTGTGGCATCCAAGAGGGAGGCAAAATGGGTGTTTGAAAATTTTCTTCTAAACTAAAAAAAACTAGGCTATAATTTTCTTCTAAACTAAAAAAAACTAGGCTATCTAAACCCATTTTAAATATATGTAATCACTAAATTAATATTCAACCTATATGATTTACCAATGCTTGTGAAAATATTAATCAAATTCAATCAATTATAAATAAAAATCACAAGTGCATAAATTTAGAAAGGAAAGGGAAAGAAGAATGCATTAAGAATATAGAGGTTGGGCCAAACCACTTCGACCTAATCCTCTCCCATCACAATTGTTGTTGGAGTTTCAACTATAATAATCTTCTTAAGATAAAGAGTAACCTTTACAACTTCTTCTTTTCATAAAAGAGGTGCTCACCCTTATAATCTTCTTTCTACAATAGAGGTAAAGAGTAACCTCACAAATCTTACTTAAGGGTGAAGAATAACCCACATATAATCTTGCTTCAAATGAATGAAGAGGAACCTTTTCAATCTTTCTTTAAATGATTGAAGAGTAACCCTGTCAATCACAACCAAAATAAGACAAATTTTAGCTCTCAACCTTGCTTCAAATGAAATCTTCCTTTAAATGATTGAAGAATAATCATGTCAATCACAACTAAAATACGACAAATTTTAGCTCTCAATAACAACCCCCCAAAATCAGTCTTTTAACCTCAATTCAAGCTAACACAATTGATATAATAGTTTGATAAAAAATAATGTAAGAAATGGCTCTTTATATAACTTATGTAATATCAAAACTCGATACATTCCCTAATATTCATCTAATGCATCAATTAATATAAATCATTCCTAATTCATAATCAATAACCAAAGAAAATAAAATCTTCTTTATTCAAGGTGAAGAGTAACCTATTAAAAAAATTTTAACATCAAAGAATAGCCTATAACTCAATTAACAACCAATGTAAGATAAAATCCCTAAAGTAGAACACAAACACAATAAAAAAAATTTTAGCATTGAAAACTCATCTCACTGAACTTACTCAAACCTTAATAGACCAAAAAAAAATTGATTGAAGCAATGAAAATGAAAATTAAGGCATAAAATAACAAGATTGAACAATAGAATCATATGAGCTATCAATATGATAGTATTTCAACTCTAGCTAATAGAACAAATGTTTCTATCCATATAAGGACATAAAATCAACACAATAAACCTTTCGAAAGCTAAACAAATCAAAAACCAACATATTGGAACAATAGAAACAAAATTATAGCATGAAACAATAAGATTAAATTAATAAAAACTCAAAACTCTTAAAACTTTGAGTGTAATGGCTTTATAAGCTTATATTTCTCTCAAGATGGCATTAAGAACTAAAAAAAAGCTTTAGGACTCTTATTTGTACAATTTAAAGGCTTAAGGAGTTGGATACAAAAAATAGATGTAAGGAATGAAAAAATCAAAATAAAACCAATTGTTACACTTACAGCTGATGCAGTGATTGACCAATTAAGCACATTGATTAACCAATGTAACTGACACACTGGTCAACCAATCATTGGTTGACTAGTTATTGTTGTAACAACATATAACACCTGTAAAATCCGTTAAATCCTACTCCAATTCATTTGTTTCAATCCCAATTCAATTTAAACAAGTTAAAAATCATTTCTTAAGTTAATTTAAATATCAAGACATAAAAATTAAGATTAAAAACACAAACTATCTTAGGTTATGACCAATTTTGCACACTTTGAAAAGTCTTGGTTTTAAAATAATTCAAAACCAATTTAAAAAGTTTCAAACTTCTTTCTTTTCCTTCAAAAACATCGCATACAAGTTTTAAAATACATTTCAAGGCTATTTCAATTTCAAAAATATTTTAATTCACTTCAGTCAAGAATTTAGCATTGGATATGGAACATTTCATTCAAAACATCTAGAACATTTTCATAAACCTTTCAAAGTATCCCAAAAAACAAAATTTTCATAAAATAACTTGACTCAAACAAATTTAAATATATTGACCCAACTTCAATTAACTTAAAATAAGTTTCAAAAATCATTTACACATCAAGAGGATTTCTTTTAAAATTATTCACATAATTTCCTCTTAATTATGAAACTATAAACCAATGTGACATCTTAAACCAATTTCTAATATGTCAATGCAATAAACAAATTTAAGCAATCACAAAAGAATTTATTAAAAATCTATAAGTAATTTTGTATACAAATATAACATGCAAACATAAACCTTTCAATCATTGATTAAGGTTAAGAAGACTTACATACTAAAACGCAATCCTCAGCCTAATCAAACTTGATCTTCTTTCTTGATCTTCACTTTAACTCTTTAATGCTCACTCCATCATCATTCTCTTCATGAATGTTCTTCTACTTTAGGCTCTAATACATGTCCTTGCACATTTTACATCAATCTATCTTTTTAGCATACCAAAGCTAAAACATTAGTAAAAAGAATGTTTTGTCCTCATCAAAACAAATAATTAAAAGTTCCGTTCGTTTAACAACCCTTAATTACAAACCTCAAAATCCAATAATCAAGCCCTAAAAGAAAAGCATGCATAATCTTAAATTCTCACTTAATAATCTCAATGCTCAGGGGGCTCATAAATTATAATGAACTAAATGCATCATAACTCACAAACTCAAAAATTACAAAAAATTTTCTTAAACCTCATAAACTCATCCTAAATCCATAAAAATTTCTAAAATATCCTTCCATAAAAACATCTTGCATTACCTATTAACCATATATTTATAATCTTTCCAAGCTCAAAAACTCGTTAGACACACTTCCTAGTTATTAGAGGGACTTACAATGCAATTGAAACCAAGAACAAACTAATTGTTACTCATCTGAAACTTTGACTAGTCGAGCCCTAGATGGCATTAATCAGCCAATGCCCTAAATTCAAGCATACCTGTTCATTAGTCTTTAGCAGTGGTCAACTAGTGCTTCTATGGATTAATTTTTCAGCTTCTATATAGGCCTTCCAAGCTTTCCAAATACCTAAAGCCAATTATCTTTAATTGAAACCAATTCAAACAAATTCCAAAAGTTTCCTAAAACATTTTAAGGGACCATTACCTTTCAATTAAAATAAAAAACCAAATATTGCTTGGTTTATAAACATTTAAGCAACTTTTGAAACTTTTCATTTCATAACTAATTCCAAAAAATTTCTAAAAATTTTAAAACAATTTCTTTTACTTCAAAACTAAGCCACACAAGTTTTAAAACATTCACAAAATGAATTTTGACATTACAACATTTTAATTAAATTCAAAAACAGAATATATATTGGCTTATGGAAAATTATGCACTTTATCAAATTATATACAATGTAAAACATTTTCAAACAATTTCCAAGACTTTTTAATCATCCTAAAACCATACTTAGCAACAAAAACTTGACTCCAAAGTGCTCAAAAACTTCCCCAAAACATTTTAACACATTGAGAGGATCTTCTTTAAACCTTTCACAAAATGCTTCTTGATTTTCAAACATTAAATGAAAAAAATCCTAATATGAAAGACATATAAAAATTCTATTCAAATCCTAATATACAAATGATCATACAAACATTAATCAAAATTCAATTCACACATTCATAAAGATTGAGCCCTTAAAAACATTGTAAAGACTAAGACAATATTTTCAAATAAAAATAAAAATACAAACATAATAAACATTAATATCTTCTTCTTAATCTTGATCTTTTTATATTTCTTGATTTTTACTTTAATACTTACTTCACCATTCTCTTTTTCTTTATGAATTTACTTCCCCCTTAGGCTCCACCATGTGTTCTTACACATTTTGCATTGGCATATCTTTTCAATGTATCAAAACTAGAATATTAGTAGCAAATTTGTTTTATTATCATTAAAAAATATATTAGAATTTCCCTTTGTTCAACTTAGGTTACCAAATCTAATGGAGGTTTTATGGTCTTCTTTTACTTGAGCTTATAAGAATAAGGAATTCCTCAAGATTGTAGAGGAATTTCATCAAGAATCTTGGCAGGCACATCAAGGAGTCTACTCTAACTTATAAGATATAAAGACAAAGTTACTACAACGCGGTATGGAAACGTGCTACTCCAATCTAAGAGTAAAGAAAACGCAAATCCAATCCAAGATTTGTACACAAAAAAACTAAAAAGGTAAACAAAATTCTTAAGAGAAAAGTGTGATTTAATTCAAAATAGGCAAAAGGTTCTTCCCCAATACATAAAAAGCTATTTATATGAGTTATAAGACCCTAAAACCTAATAACAAGCATATAAACATATTTTATAGTCCTAATAAACATAAAACACTTAAAAGTTAACCTTCTAGGCACTTTCTACAAGATGTGCATTATTTCTCTCCACTTGTAGAGAACTCAACCTCGAGTTATACTCTGGATAGCCTAATTTGCACTCTGGTAAGTAAATATCTGCAACATTAAAGGTTGAGTTAATATTACTCATCTAGAAAGGTAACTGAATGACATATGCATCATTATTAATTTTCTTCACAATCTTGAATAAAGCATACTTCCGTGTCTTTAACTTATGGTGATGTCTAACAATTCGATTCTTGTTTAGAAACACCATTACTTCATCTCCCACCTTAAAATTTTAATTTTTCCTATGTGAGTCTACATTAGCCTTATACTTCACATTGGCTCTCTCAAGTTGTTCCTTCACCTCAGTTTGTCCTTTTTGGGTTTTTTCTTTTTGATAACTTTTTTGTGCTTGCATGGATGTTAACACCTTTAGGTAATTAAATAAGGTCTAGTACATGATTTAGTACCTTAGTGTAAACCACAGAGAATGATGATCAACCGATAAAGGTATGGATTGTATTGTTGTAAATGAATTTAGCTTGTGCAATGAGAAAATTCCAACTTTTGGCTTGTTTGAAAAATACATAGCACCAAGTTACCTAGTGCCCTATTCACCACCTCGATCTATCCATCGATCTGTAGGTGAGCTATACTACTATACTTTAAAGATGAACAAAAAATGCCCCTATAAAGTCCTCTAGAAATGACTCAAAAGCTTGGTGTCTATGTCAAATTTCTATGGATCCTCACCACTTCTCAAAAAAAAAAAAAAAGTTTTGCAATGGTTGTTGCATCCACTGTCTTCTTGCATGGTAAAAGTGTGTCATCTTTGAGAATCTGTCAACCACCAATAAGACTTAATCCATGCCCCTCTAAGTCCTTGGTAGACCCAATACAAAGTCCTTAGAAAGGTCTTCCCAAATATTGCTAGGCATGGATAATGGCATGTATAAACTCACATTTGATGCATAACTTTTGTGAGTTTGGAATATCTAGCACCTGGAAACAATAGAAATGATGTCTCTCCTCAATTTTCTAAGTTGTTTAAATATGGGGTCAAAAACTAAAAGTTGGTTTTGGAGAAAGCCAAAAGGCATTTCAGTTTCCATTCCTAAAATCGTTAATTTGTAAATAAAGTATTAAGGACGGATGTAGCCAAGTGGATCTAGGTAGTGGATTGTGAATCCATCATGCACGGGTTCATAACCATGAGAAAACAAAATAAAAGCCCATGACCTTAACCTTGTCTTCATCCATTCGGATGCCATATTTTCCCACAACATATCTAAGGAACAACAAACTTTCCATTATAAACAGGCATATCTTTAAGTTGGCATATAATTGGTTTTCTCTTAAGGCCTCAAATACAAGCCTTAGATGTCCTACGTGTTCTTCAACAGATCTAATGTAGATAAGAATATCATCAAAATAGACAAACACAAACTTACCTATGAAAAGTCGTAACACCTAGTTTATAAGACACATAAAAGTGCTAAGTGTGTTGGGAAATCCAAAAGGTATAACTAACTACTCATATAACCATCCCTTTTCTTGAAAATTATCTTTAACTTATCTCCTAACCTTATTCTTATCTGATGGCATCCACTCCGAAGATCAATTTTAGAGAAAACAATTGCTCCACTCAGCTAATCTAGCATATCATCAAGTCTCATAATGTGAAACTTATAGCCAATAATGATCTTGTTGATCGCTCTGTTATCAACACACATCCTCTAACTCC
>JAOXYD010000003.1:8964024-8975251 GCA_028565735.1 Pinacopodium congolense | reverse complement strand
AACTGTTAGTAAAGTAGATATTTCTAATTCATTATTCGTGATAAATGCATTTTCTTTATAAATTACCTTTTAAAGTTCATTATAATTAAAATCAAGTAATGATTTTTTTTTGAGTTAAAAGTCAATATAATTAATATAATCAATAATCAATTGGACAGATTATTTGACTTATAATCAATTAAAACGATCAAATCACTTGATTTATAACCTATTAAATAAGGGGATTAAACAAAAATTAGAAAATTTTTCCACTAAAAGATTTTTATATAAAACTAAACTAGCCAATTAAAAAGTTTACGATTAAACAAGTTCAACCGACTAAGTCAAAAGAGTTTTTAAAATACTGTACACCACCATGTTTGAACCTATACACGTTCTATACTGCATACTTGGGAACAACTATTTTCAATGACAAATAAGTTTAAGCCTCAGTCAATGAAAAAGTTTTATACTCTTTTTTTTCTCACTAAATTATAATGTTGCAATTATAACAGACACTTCAATTAATATTGAGTTATACAAATACATTAACTCTTCATGTTTCGACCTTATTTTCTACTTCAAATGGTGTAACGTTAAATTACTCTTTTGTCCTCTCGATGGATCGATACTTTTGTTATTTGAATTATCAAAATTTAGGTCTTATTTAGTTGGGTTTTTATTTTTAATTTTTAGTTTTGATTTTTTAAAAATATAAAACTGAAAAAATAAAGAAAAAATAGCACATTAATATAATACATAAATAAAAAAAACACACAAAAATTAATACAAAAATACAAAAATAAGAACCACTAAACTAAATAAACATGCCTTTAATAATCAAATTTATGAAGGTTGGACAGTCTATTTTAAAGTGACGCACGCCGCCTTTGAATACAACAATCACCCAAGCAATCCGAGCACTTAAATTGCTTCCATTATCCTTTTATACATATTCATCGATTATTATGTGCTTATGAAATAGAGATAAATATCACCTTCAATATCAGATTAAGTCACCATAATCAACCTCCAAGATTTTTACGTATTCTGATGATGTCCTGGGTGGTGATCTGGAACCCTTTCCTCAAAACTTCGTCGGGAAGCGGAGGCTTGGACGTGAATGCAGCAAGGGAAGCGACTTGGGTACCTGGGTTTTGGCTACTAAGCCCAGATATAGCCACTGCCGGAATTCTAGCGTCAAGATTGAAAAGAAAATGGATCAGACCTTTCGGGAAGACAAACGATTCACCGGGCCGTAGCTGTTGAGAAAACAAGCGATTGGAGGTGTCGACAAAGCCCACAAGTATTAAACCACTGAGGCAGATGGTAACCTCTGAGGCTCGTGGGTGCGAGTGGGGTGGTACGAGCCCATTAGCCGCTATGTCAACTCGAGCCATGATCAGGCCCAGGGTGTTTAAACCAGGCAAATCGACCATGGTGGTCAGTGTGACGTTGAAGCCGAAAGGGTTAGCTCTTGTGTTCCCAGGCCTGGACAACACCGATGTGGTGAAATGGGAAGCTGTAGCTAGGTCTGGGTTGATACAAGGCACACCATTCACATAAAAAGGCCTCTTTGTGTCAGCAATGCAATAGTCCTGAAGTGGGTCAGGGTCTGCATAGGCAGGGCCTAAAATTAGAGCTAGGCTAAGGAAAGAGTACAAGAAGAAATAAGTGAGTTTCATGGTCGAGAGCCAGATAGGTTTTGGTTTAGAGATGCGGACTGTTGAGTCTAAGAATTGGCGTTAATATATAGTACAAGATGGAACAGTGATGTTTAATGTGATGATAAAGGAGGAAGATTGAGTAGCTTAAGAGCATTAAAAGGAGGAAATAGCAAGGCAAGTTAAAGCAGATTATTGAGTGGAGCTTAAGAACATTGAAAGGAGGAAAAAGCAAGGCAAGTTAAAGCAGATTACGAGTTCTAGTTGGGATGAGCCCCCACATGAATGTAATGTGCTGAAATCGACTTAGATATGCTCATTAAAGCAAAGGTACTCCTGCCACTTAACTTTCAAAAAAAAAAAAAAAAAAGGTGCTTCTGCCGTTTCTATTGCTGCCCAAAGGAAGAGGAAAGAAGCTTCCGTTTCATCTTTCCTCATTCAATCTCTGTCAGTGTTTAAAAGTTTTATTTTTTAAGATTGAAATAATGATATAATCTTAATATTGTTTTATATGAAACGAAAAAAAAGGCCAATATTCGTTAAGTCAATTTTTGATATAATTACATAATAACTATACTCCTTTGTTAGAATCTGGGTTTAGACTTCAACAATAATTTGGATCATTTCGTGACTCTGAATTTTCCCAACATATATATATATATACATATAATTGTATTCTCTTATAAAATTCTAAATAACGATTAAGTATGAAATTATTTTAGAATACGTTTAGTTGGGTTATTACTTGTAATTTTTAATTGTAAATTTTGTATTTTTATATTAAATTTTATGTATTTTCTAGTTTTTGTGCTATATTTTTCGGTTTTTATACTATATTCGTGTGTTATTTTTATTAGTTTCTGTAATGTTTTTTTTTTCAATTTTTATGTCTTAAAAAATAAAAAATAGAAACCTAACTAAAAATCACAACTAACAACAATACCAAATGACTCATAGTAATTTCTGTGTTTTTATATTAGTTTTTGTGTGTTATTTTTAATTTTTATACTGTTTTTTCCAATTTATGTATTGTATTAATATGTTATTTTTCTCGATTTTTGTGCTATTTTTATTGGTTCATGTATTTAAAAAAAAGAAATCAAAATTTAAAATTACTTTTGGTATCACTTCTTATTTTTGTTTTTTATTTTTATTTTTGTGTATGTGTATTGATTTATATGACATTATTATTAGTTTTTGTATTATTTTTTAGGTTTTTGTGCTGTATTAATATATTGTTCTTTTCGATTCTATACTATTTCTATTGATTTTTGTATTTTTAAAAATAAGAAATAAAAATAAAAAATGACAATCATACCAAATAAGGTAAATTTGAGATATTTCCTCTTACTAGTGTCAGTATCAATACTTCTACCTAGCATATGTTCTAAGCAAAAGCACAATGGTAACAAGCAGTAGCTACTAATTATCTACACATAATAAACAAAGACAGGAATTTCCATGACGTTACATGGTATCCAATTTGGTTTTGGCGGTAAGAAACCAGTAGAAGAAAACAGAAAAAGAAGGGAATTTTCACAAAACCGCAAAGTTAATCCTGGCGAAGTGACATGGCTATATACTCCACTTTGGACGTTTTATTGACGATAATGTTCAACGAGACTTTGGTTCGACAAATTCAATCAATCCCGGGGTCCACTAGCGTCCTAAGCTGTCTGGATATTTTAATGGGTTGGGTTGGGTTGGCTCATACAGATACGCAGTGATGATGTTCTCTCTACGGTAGTTATACTTTTCTGTGTGGGCCTTCTACTTCTGTGGAATTCCATGGCTTTGTCTGATTAGTTCTTTGGCCTTTCTCTGTAACTCTTGATTGAGATTTAGAAAGAGAAACCTGTAGGTAAGAAGGCTGATGGGTAGATAAAGAATTGTCTAGGTATTGGTTGTAATATCTTTGTACAATCAATGTAACCACTTTGTTTTGTTGAATCTTCCACGGTTACGGTCCAACTAAATCTTCTGATTTCCCACTAAATTGCTCTCGGTTCCTTTTTTGTTGCTTAATCATTATTGTTAATGATTAAACCATGAAAAGAACTAGCTTTTTAACTGTTGAACTCTTGTTCTTTCACTAGAAACAGGTTGTGGGAGTATGGGACTCTAATCAAAAGCTAAATCATTTTTGGGGTAAGGGGCAATTAACTCTGCACTTTTGTCTTGCTGATTGGGTTCATCATTTAGGACTTTCCAGAAGAACTAGAAACAGACAAGGGTCTTCTTACTATCGAAAGGTGAAGTCTTTGTAAAAGTGTAGGAAATAAAAAAGGTCTCATTAGTGTGAAACACAGCCACATGCTCTCTCCCATGTCCTCCTTTTCATTGATTTCCATATTTTAACTTTCTTCTTGTCTCCATGTGTGAGCAACTTGTTCTTGCTGTGCTTCTTAAGATTCAGTGAATCCTTGATATGCCAATGCTACTTACCGGTAAATAGTGCGCGAATCTGTCTTACTGTGCTCTGATCTTGAGGATTCATGGGTGAATCAACAGTGACAGCTTCGAGTCTTGAAGATAAGGTACACTCATTTGTCACTTGGCCCACTAATTCGTTCCGATCAAGTTACTATTATTGTTTTACAGGATGTATCGTTTGTTTTGCCATAGATTGTTCAGATAAATCTCAGTGTGTTATGATTGCAAAATTCCCTGGCTGCTTTTGTGTCATGGGTTGTCGTTCTGTTTCTTGATAGGATTTTGGTTTTTGTGTTACATTCACAGATGGGTGAGACAGCTACCTCAAATCCTGCTCTTCATGTGTCGGTGTCTTTCGGTAGATTTGAGAATGATTCATTGTCTTGGGAAAAATGGTCTTCTTTTTCTCCCAATAAATACTTGGAAGAAGTAGAGAAGTGTGCTACACCTGGATCTGTGGCGCAGAAAAAAGCTTACTTTGAAGCTCATTACAAGAAGGTTGCTGCTAGAAAAGCTGAGCTACTGGATCAGGAGAAGCAAATGGGTCATGACTCTTTGAGTTCAGATGACCATAACAATGGAGATCTGCTGGGCAAATCTTGTGGGACAGAGTCTGAGTTTGGGAAGTTTAGTGGCCAAACTTCTGAGGAAGCTATTTGGGAGGAAACAGAATTAAAGAGTGAGTTGGATGGTGCTGTTGTTGATGAGCCCGATGAAGATGCAACCAGTGTAAAAGTTGTTGAGTCATCGACTGAGGTGAAAGAAGAACTGGACCACAAATTTGATATATCCGAGTTGAACAAGCTAGAAGAAGCCCCTTTACTAAAAGAACAGGAAGATCAACCATTGGAGTCTCAAGACATTAAGGAATTGTCAAATAGCTTGGAGAAAGAGGTGGAAAAATTGCCAACTATTAAAGGGAAAATTAAAAAGTCAGATCTTCAAAAGGAATCTCAGAAGGTAAAGTACTGCTCGGTTTTGATTCTTGGAATTATCCTTCTTTTACCACGTGAAACTGTGTTTCAGTGGTTGGTCATTAATCTACCTTAATTTGTTCATTTAGAATACACCATTGAGTAAGGTTAGAGACATGGCAAGAGTGAAGAAGAAACCAGAGTCACCTGTCACTAGAACGCCACAAACTTCTATCTCGAAACCCTCAAAACCAAGCACGAGTTCCACATCAAGAACTTCGATGAAGAATTCCATCAGTTCATCGTTATCAAAGAGTAAAGTTCCTTCTGCAGGAGAAAGCAAGAAAATGGCTCCTAAATCTTTGCACATGTCTCTTAGTTTGGATCCACCTAGCTCTAACCAAGCCCCTGTTACGACAAACAGAAAGTCTCTTATTATGGAAAAAATGGGGGACAAGGACATTGTCAAACGAGCATTTAAGACATTCCAATATAGCTTCAACCAATTGAAATCTTCTTCTGGAGATAGATCTGTTGGCACAAAGCAGGTATGATTTTTATTAAATTTACCTCTAAGAATCCTTCTTCCATTTTATTTTGTTTCTACTACGATAGCAATGGTGATTGCCCCTTCGTTAGATGTAAATTTCTGAGTCTTTGTAACAGGTGCCTACAAAGGGGACAGAAGTTAGAGTTTCCACTTCTCTTACTCCCCGAAAAGAAAATAGAGGGTAAGTTTCCTTATCCCCTGCATCTAATGATCAGGAATTTACTGACACTTGGCATGATATATTTCATTTTTCAACTGTGAAGTGTTTGTTGTTCAATGCCATGATGCTTGCGCATTCATGCAGATAGATGCCTATGTGCTATTTTCATCTATGGGATCACTAACTTTAGGTCTGGATTTTTAAGTTGACTTCTATTTTCAAACAACAGAATAAGAAAGTTGACAGAGAAGTGAAAAGCTAAAATAGATTACCGGAAAAGGAGGATTGAAGTTTTTTTTGAATAAAACGCACCTTAACTTTTGTTATTTGGTTAGAATACTACTTTTCTAACACCTACCTTATTTGCCTACATAAATCCTCAACTTATAAGCCATTCTGTCATTGGCATCAAGTGGTGAAACTCTTGAAATAGTTCTTAAATTTTTCACTTAGTCTGTATGGTGATGGGGCATTGCCTAATGTTAAAAACTGCATAATCTAATCATCTAACCTTCTATGATGCGTTCTTTTCTTCACACATCATCCCAATATCCACTTTCTCTTATGCCCTTGTTGAGGACAGATGCTCTCATCTTGCTGAGCTTACCGGATTAAAGCTGGCATTATGCTGATTTTGATTTTCCTTGTAAATTGTTGGTTTGCACGAATGGGACATAGTATAACATCAAACTTATCACTTCATAGTTATGATTTATATTATCTAATCTTGAATTGACCTTATTGCTTTCAAGCAGTGCTGCAATGTAATAATGCATTTTCTTTTTGACATTATCTTATTTGTGGTTGATATTATACTAGTATGATCGTTGTCATTCACAAGCTCTATTTGTATTAATGTCATGTTGAAGAAAGGTTTGATAAAAAATGCTTTGTAACTTTGATGAACCAAGTTAGAGCCAGAGTTATCTGAGCTATTAAAAATTTCTTCCTTTCTGTTAACTTTTCTGGAATGATAATGTTGCAATACATGTTCATCATAGGTCCCTTAAAGCAGGTATTATGGATAAAAAAACTGCTAAAGTAGCCCCATCTTTGGGACTGAGAAGTGATGAAAAGACCGTCAAAAGCAAAGAGGTACCACTCAGTTCTGAGAAATTGAAAGAAAAATTAAAGGCGAAAGAGGCAGGGAGTACGCGCCTTCGAGCAAAATCAAAGGTGCATTTTCATACATCAAGATTGTAGCATGTAGGGTGTTAATGCATTCAATCAACAAGCCATAGTTGAGTCGTACAAATTCCCTTGTGAATAAAGCATCCAGATATAGATGCTGTGAATAAAGCATCAAGATATAGATGGTTCCTCTCATGTATTTGGAGAATAAAGTAAAGCAATGCATAATATCAACAAACTGAAACGGATTTAATGTTTTTATGCCGTCTACTTGCTACAGGAGGACAAGGAGGGTGAAACTAGAAAGCTAAGACAGAGCCTGAATTTCAAAGCCACGCCATTGTCAAGTTCTTATCGGGTGCAAAAAGTATCTAAAAGCCCTCTGGACAAGGTGTGTCATATTTTAAGTTTTTTCTGCTTTCACTTGCATATCAGAAGATCACCCTTATTTAGTTTCTATAATGCTATAATGAGTAAATCTACGTAGCTTTGGAAGCAAATTGATCCATACTTTACGGATGGAAAGGAATATGACCAACCCAGCATTTTTTACGTTGACAGGTGCCCATCAACAATTTCCCATATCAATGGTAGTTAGAAATGCACTTTTCAGTTCTTTCTGGAAATGCTTTATTAAATTAAAAAGAAATAGTTTACTTTTAAGTTGAAGTCAACTACCACTGGTGTTCGATAAGGAATATGGTGGGGCTAGATGAAATGGATAAGGCTCATGACTGCTTTTCTTATCACTTGTCAAGTGGACATTGCACTTACGTCCGTGATGAACAAGATGACAGGTTACTGCAGAACATTTATGGCATTCTTTTATACTTGTTTGTTATTATCATATCACATTCTATATTTTTATGAATACCAAATGCAGTTAGCATGCTGGTATTGAGTATATCTCTCCAGACTGCCTTTTAAGCAATGTCTCTGACTAGCTCTTCAAGAAAGACGTAGAAAAATGGCTTCAAATATTAGTTGACTGTCACCTTACTGTCAACTTACGTTTTAAGCGCTCTAAATGGCCTTGGTCCCAAGAAGGAGCATCTTATGCCTAAGTGCTGAAACCCTGTAGCATTACCTTAATAGGCATTTTAATACACCCTGAAACGGGATTCTAAATTATAAGTAAAGAAAGGAGAAATCATTCATAATAATGGGTAAAAAAGATGCAACAAAAGAGTAACGGCTACTTTTATGAAGTAATGATTTACCAGTTTATTAGACTCAATTCATATCTAAATACATAGATTATGGTACATGCAGGTGGGCTCAAAGACCCTCGGGATATAGAAAATTGCACACCCTTTATGATGATATCAGACAAGCCATGAGAGTCTCTTTCTTGAACAAGAACGGGAAGCATATCCATCTTGGAGGTTGCACATACTCTGTGTGGATAGTGGTCCAATGCATGGGACTATTTGGTTTCACGGTCATGTGATCACCGAGCAAAAACGGCGAGCATTCCTTGAAAGGTAGCGATCGTATTGAATGGCTGCGTGAGAATTAGATGGTTGGGTAAGGCTTAGTAAATAACAGAGGGTCCTACTATAGTTATTTGCTATGGGACATCACACTTCGTCCTCATAACATGTCAGAGGCATTTGTATAGGAAAAAAAGCTGTGAAAGTTGCTAGAAATACTGCGTGGACCATTATGCGCTATTAAACCTTTTATGTTTTTGTCTTGTGTGTAGCTCTATGTACACTGCCTGGATTGTACAATAATCTGCATTTTGGACCTTGGTCTCCATTTGGCTAGGTACGAAACTTCTTATTAAGATAGTTATGTTTGTTCACTTTCTTTTCTTTCTTAATTCGAGGTTTAGGTAGCGTTCTATAAATGATCGCCTAGCTAGTCCCCAGTATTTGTTTGTCTGGAGAGAGAAAGAAGAGGAAAAATAAGATTAAAAAAATGTTAAGCGTTGGAGTCCACTAAAGTCAAGCCCAGGCCTAAACCCACTGTAAGCGAATAAGGCCATGTGGTTGAAGTGGTAGCAATTGTTGAGAGTAATCACGTCTTGGTTTGACTCTTTAAGGGCAGGATTTGGTAGTCGGCACTTTTTTGACTTTCTTAAGACTTCCTCAAACCAAAGAGAATAAAATCAAGAAAAGAAAAAGGTAAGGGTTTATTTAGTTCAGATTTTTTTGTTTTTATTTTTGTGTATTTTGTATTTTTATATATTTTTTATCAATTTTATGATGTATTTATGTGTCATTTTTTTTTAATTTTATACTTTTTGAATTTTTATATTTTAAAAAATAAAAATAAAAATAAAAACAAATAAGCCTTAATATGTTGGATAATGATATAAAGTAGTATGGATTAACACACGTAATTTTTATTGAAGCTAAAGATACGTTTTTAATAATTAACATTTATACAAAATTTAAGGATTATAATATTTCATCATATTTAAATAGGGATAATAGTTATACAATTGATTAACATTTAAGGATTTTTTTTCAGTTGAGTGATAAATCTTTAAAATTTTTTAATTGAGTGAACAATTTTTAAATTTTTTTAAATTAGGATAAAAACATTAATTATGTTAAATTTATACTGATGTGAACGTCTACATGATAAAAATGTTATGTCATCGTCCATGTATACATCTCTCACCTTTAAAAATTTTCAATTAAATGAGCAGCCTTTTAAAAAATTTTCAATTCAGTGAGTACCCTTTTGATTTTGTTTTCAATTTAGTGATAAACCTTTTAACATTTAATTTAGGTTGAAATTAAATTTTTAATAAAAATAACAAGTGATTAATACACTAATATTTTATTAAGAAATATTGTGTAACGACTTTGAAGTTTAATTAACAAATATATAACTTATCCCTTAAAAAGATTAACAACTATTTTAAAATAGAATTCTTTTAAATTATATTTTAAATTACAAATAATTTTAAATTATATTTTAAATCATAAATAATTTTACAATTATATTATAAAAATACCACTGGTATACCTGTGAGGGTTACGGGAAACCTCAAATAGGTTTCAGAAACTAAAGTTAAGATAGATATAAAGGTCTGGTTTGAGAATTGAAAGATAAATAAAGATTGTTGTAGCTAAGATTCTAAGTATGCTAACCGAGACATAAGCCCTTATTTATACGGGGGTTAACTCTCAAGACCTGCCTATTAGGGATTTGAACCGACCAATCTTCCTCTTATTAACTTAAATTCAAATAAGATCATTAGTCCGATACTTTCTGATGCACAAGATCCTCATGTAGAGACAAGTGCAGAGCATACTAGTATATCTGTGTAACAGAAATAAACTTATTAAAAATTCAAGCTTTTAGGAGAGAGAAAGAGTTTTTAGAGAAAAGTCATAGAAGAAACACACAATGTTATTGATAGGACTCTAGATGCTTATAACGAAAGAGAGCCTTTACTTTTATAGGCAAAGGAACACATAAAAGATAGACTTTATGGATAAAATCAATGCCATGTTAATACTATTTAATGATATAAGTTCAAAGTCTTATCACCTTATCCTAAAGAGATAAGAACAATGTCTTATCATACAAGGACTCACAATAAATACAACCAACATAAAAACAATCAATATTTATTACATGGTCCCATAAAGAAATATAATGATTTCATTATTGTCTAATAGTCTTTTGCCATAATTGTATGTTAGATAGGGATGTATCGAAACTGGAACTGGAACTGTCACCGTCATTGTATTTTTTTCTTCTCTTGTTAGGGCTTACTTAGTCAGCTTTTAACTTTTTCAAAAAGTCTTTAAGTGCTAACTCTTCAATGATAAGAGGATTATTATATGGTTCTTGGGCATCTTGGAAGATCGAGACTGCTGATTGGGATGGATCGGCTATATCTGAACCTAACCAAAAATCCATTGAATCCGAAAGTAGCAACATCTTCCTCAGAGTTTAGAATTTCAAACTCTGGCATTTGAGGCTCACTAGGGACGAACTCTTCTGGGTAAGGTCCAATGGATGTCGTGACTACTAGTGGTGCATACCTTGGAATATGGTTTAAGTCGTCTAGTAAATCTTTGAGGCATTTGAGAATATTTTCTTTGTACTGCAGCCACTAAACTGAAGTATGTCAGAAGTATACTTGGTTGTCTGTGTAGATGGATCCGTCATGTGTTTTGGTGTAAGGTTGATGGAGGACAAAGAAGCACTGAGTATTTTGCTTCTCCATTAGAGTCTCCCACAGTCTAAGGTGTTCAATCAGTTGAGAGAGCTGAGATCTTCACCGTATTAATGGTTAGTACCACTCAAAGAAAGTTCACATGAGGGAGTTTTTTGTTTTCTTTATCACATAAATGCTGATAGATTTGCAAGGGATGGATGGAAATGGTACAGGTATATAGGGCCAAGAGTGCTTAGAGATATCACGTGG
>JAOXYD010000003.1:8950085-8963924 GCA_028565735.1 Pinacopodium congolense | reverse complement strand
TTCTTTTATTTTAAATTGTGATATCTATTTCACTTGCTGGAAATACATCTCTTTTTATTTTTGGTATAAACTTAAGTAAACTGTATGATTTTAAATTTTACATCTATATTTGTTTAGAAAAAGTAAAAGAAAATTTATATCTATATATGTGAATTGAACATTCTTTTTCTAAAATTAATTCAAATTATTATTTATATAATAATATATAAAAATTAATATTAATAAGAATGAAGAAGATAATTGCTATTATATCATATTTATTGTGTTATTGTTTTTTTATATAGGATTAAAGTAAAGTTAAACTCTATATAGTATAATTTATTTAGGGATTATTTTATAGATTTTATAAAATTCAAGGACTATTTCATAAATTGAAAAAATTATTCTTTAATATCGAATATTGATACCGATGATCATAACATTAATTTAGACAATTATAAACATCATCCAAGATATTAACTTGAAACATACAATTTTTTGTCAAAATGGCTTTAAGAATAAATATACGTCATTGATAAAGAGTCATTATGTACCCCTTTTCTAATAACTGGCACTTAACAGATTTGTCTTCATTCCTAGCATATGAGAAAAATCTTTGAAAGATACTTGTGATCTCCGTTCCTTAAGTTAGTAAGAATTTTTCCTTGTCCTACTACTAGAATGGTTCTATCATTTATAAACTTGACTTTGGTGTAGAATGATTCATTTGCAGATTACTCCTTTTTACTACATATATGATTGGTACATCCAATATCAAAGAACCATGTGTGATAATTTGGTGTCTCATTTACTATGGTGACCATAAAGAGAGTATGACTGCTATTATTGTCATCAATATTTTCTTGTATCTAGTGAGCAATTTGAGCACTTCTTTTGTTTCTATACTTATTTGCATAATATCCATGTTTATGATGCAAAAAATACTCGATATCTGATTTGGAATATCTTATTCTACCATGTATGCATCCATGACCTCTTATATATTACTGGTGGCTCAATTATGATTTTTCTTAATCACTATCTTAACTCCCTTTAGTCCCATAGTTATTACAATTTCCATAGTTTTTATTATTCAAGAAATGTCCACCTCTTCCTCATCCTCATTTACGAGTACCACCAAATTTCTTACTTGTACCACCCACTTTGGTCACATTTGCTAGATATTTGAGCTTGGAAGGCTTACTCCATTGGTTTCTTAGCCTTCTTATTATTCATGCATTGCTGATGGGCTTACAAAATTTCAAACACCTCGTCAACGGCTATGAGGATAGATCACAAGCTTCTTTAATGGCCACCACAACATGCTCAAATTAGAAAGTTAATAATCGAAAGATCTTCTCCCCTATGGCTTATTCTTCATGCTTTTCTTCATATATTTTGATTTAATTTTTTAAAATAAGAATTTGACTTGTGTAATTAGTCACTGTCTCAAATGATTCCATTTGTAAAATTTTATATTGAAGTCTTAAGGTTTAGAGTTTCACAATTTTGATTGTATCCACACCGTTACATACATTGTCATCCAGGTGTCCCAACCTTGCTTTGATGCAGTTACACCTGTAATCTTCTAAAAATATTCATCATTTACTTATTAATGAATGAAATGCAGGGCCTTCTTATTCTTTTAATAGGAAGCCTTTTTTTGCATTGTTGCTACCATCTTCAAGGTCAGTAACACCATTCTCCACAAGAACCAATAACTCGTGATAATAAAAAGTACCCTCATTTGAATGGTCCATCGATTGTAGTTCTTCCCATCCAAGATCTCAATTGAAATTTAGTTAAGCTATTTATAACTATAACTTTGATATTAATGAAGGATTTTGAGAGGCTTAAGGATAAAATGAATTAGATACAAGTAAGTCCATATATAACTAATGACATATCTTAACATAAAACTTTAAGGGAATGGATTATAAGCCCTATCTTATATATAATTCACTTTAACTTTCTATCTCTATTCATCTAACTTTACCAACCTATCTTTGATACTAATAAAAAAAAAGAAATTAAAAGAAAGATAAATAATAATGGTGAATTAGAGATAAACAAAAGCCTTTATATTGATAAAGATTACAGCACCACATTATAATGAAAAAGGACTAACTTATAGACTTTTCCACTAGCTATTTGAACCTAAAAAATAGGATAAATGTGATAAACTTGAGAGAATAAACATAAGAAACATTTTACTATATTATAAAAAAATCATAAAAATTAAATTCTAACAACTATTGATTGTTTAGAAAAAATAAATTGCAATAGAATGGGATTATGCCAACAATACCTAAATCTATTTGGGTGTTAACCTAAGGTTATGTTTGATCTATGAAGCCTAGTGCCAAATTTAGTCAAGAGTTCTTATTTTCATAGGAATTAGATTAAAACTCTATAAAAATGTTGTTATTTGAGTAATTGGTGTTTTACTTAATTTTCAAGAAAGATGGGAAAGCCAAAATTCCGACTATATTGCAGTCATTGTGGTTATTTAAGACTAAGAAAAACTAGAGGAAATCATAAGGAGAAAACATAATTAAAAGGTTAAAAAAAAGTAGAAAACTAACTATGTTATGCCTTTCATCTCAATCATATATGCTCAATTTTTTTAAAATATCGAGATATGAATTTTGATTAAAAATTTTCCCTAAAGGATGTGAGAAGAACTAAACTTTATTGAATAAAGTGAGGGAAGTTATTAATATGTACAACAAGTTTATTTATTTATAAGCAGTAAGTTAAACTACCAATAAAACTAATTAATTAACAAACATAACTACATAACAGCTTCATAACCAACCCCACTACTCTATTTACAAATATTTTTCTTCTCACACTCCCCCTTAAAATTAGCATACATATTGGTTAAGCTTTTCTTGTTTAATAGCATACTAAATTGACCAGGATTAAAATTCTTAGTAAAAACATTTGCTATTTGATCTTTAAACTTAATATAAGCAGGTTTGATCACATTTCTAACTATCTTCTCATGAATAAAATGACAATTAAGCCTTATCTGTTTCGTTCTTTCATGAAACACAAGGTTATTTGTAATATCGATTGCCATTATGTTGTCACAATACTAATCTACTGCATTTTGATGCTTAAATCCCAAATCCTTGAACTCAACAATCAAACAAGTTCACAAGTTACTACTACCATTGCCTTATAGTCAACTTCAGCAGAACTTCTTGACACCAAATTTTGCTTCTTAGATTTCTAGATTACAATATAATTACCAAGAAAAGCATAATGCCCTGTAACAAATCGTCGTGAATCTGCATAACCTGCTTAGCCATTATCCACATGCATTTTAAGTTGCAAGGCTAAATTAATAATAAGAAATATACCTTAGCTTATAGTGGATTTTATATATCTCAAAACCCTATATGCTACACTAAGATATTACAGTAGATTTATCCATAAACTGGGACATTATATGAACTGCATAACTGATATCAGGCCTAGTAAGGGTTAAGTAATCAATTTTCCAACAGGTTGTCTATACATTGTTGGATCCTAAAGAAGATTTTCATATGTTCTCCCTAACTTACGATTAACTTCCATTAGGATACTACCTGGTTTTTCTCTAATTACCCTATATTCTTGTAAAATATCCAAAGTATATTTCTATTGTGACACTAAAATATCCTTTGGAGCCTTTACTATTTTAAGATCAATAAAATACCTGAGTTTCCCAATTTCCTTGAGCTTGAACTTAGAACTGATCATGGTCTTTAATTCTACTACTAACTATTCACTAAAGCTTGTAATAGCAATATTATCAACATGCACCAATGTTGTAATAAAACTAGCTCCAATCCTTCTTGTGAATAACTAATAGTCAACCTTAGATTAAATATAACCAAGCTACAGAAAACTCCGGATCAATTCAATGTTCCTTTGGCATGAGGCTTGTTTTAAACCATATAAGACTTTTGAGTTTACAAACTAGCTAACTAGTATTAGATTCACCACATGTCTCCAATTGAAGTTGGTAATCCGCTAGAAACTGCATATAAACATTCTTAACTAAATCATCATTAAGGAAAACATTGCTATCACCAAGATGAGCTAAGAACCAGTTGTTAATATCATCAAGTACTAGAAACATTCTAATGGTAGATTGCTTAGTCATAGGACTGGATATTTCATTATAATCAAACCCTATTTTTTTGGTATATACCTATATCACTAGCCTAACCTTGTACCTCTGAATAGAGCCATAAGCTTTGTAGTTAATTTTATGAACCCATTTGACCCAATAACATGACAACTTAGAGGTAAAAGAATGAGGAACCCTGTTTGATTGGCCTCCAAAGCATCAAGCTCTTATTTCACTGAATTTTTCCAATAAATATATTTAACTGCATGCTAATGTGTTTAGGGTCCAAAGGTAGAAGAAAGATTGATGGAAAAGGCTTAGAAAGTAGGTGAAAGTCTATGTAAAGAGTGATACTGTTGAATAGGTAATGTAGTAGAGTAATTAGTGTGAGATGAGATATTAGTAAGGCGTTGTGTGAGATGAGATATTATTAAGAGGTAAATGAAATTGATAATCAAGTAAATAAATGGATAAGCATGAAGGCGTGGTACTACATCTAGGCTGGGAAGGAAGAGATGATGAAGGAATAGGTGAGGGTGAAGAAGAAGAAGGTAGGGTGACATGATGACTGATGAAATCTGAGTATGAAGAAGATAAATCTGTATATGGCGATGTAGTGGATGAATAATGGTCATCGTGGAACTTATAGAAAGGAGTAGAAGAAAATTGAGGCAAAAACAATACTAAGAGGAGAAGAAGAAACTTAGAGTAAAGGGAATAATATGTTCAAATAACTTGACATCTTTAGAAATAAAGGTGGCTTTGGTTTGCAAATCATGGAGTTTATAACCTTTGATCTTAACTAGATATCCAAGGAAAATATACTTTCTAGCTTTATGATCGAATTTATTTCTATGAATAAGTAAGGTAGAATTGACACACAAAAAACCCAAAACTCAAAGATGATCATAGAAAGGTGGATGATGAAAAATAAATTTATAAGGACTAAGATTATTAAGCAAGGGAGTAGAAATTCGATTAATTAGATATGCTGTTGTAAGAACAGAATCACCCCAAACATACAAAGGTAAATTAGCCAGAAAAAGTAGAGATATGTTCACATTCAGTAGATATTGATGTTTTCTCTTAAACACACCATTATGTTGAGGAGTACAAATACATGAAGTTTGATGTGTTATCCCATTAGTGGCATAAAGGTGGTCAATTGGAATTTAGCAACATTGTTTGTTCTAAAGACCTTAATTCTAATATTGAATTGGGTTGAAACAAATTAATAAAATCGAGGAATGATCTGAGTTAGTTGAGATTTATGTTCCAACAAATAAATCTAAGTATTTTTGGAAAAAATAATTGAAAAAGGTTAGAAAAAATGATTTTCATTCATATATATAGTAGAATAAGGTCCCCATAAATCAAGATGCATAAGATCAAAGACAACTTTAGTGTTTGGTGTATGAACATAAAAAGAACTTTGCTTTTGTTTAGCTTTAAGACAAATCATATAAGGACTAACTTTGAAAATTTCTAAAGAAGTAAAGACACAAAGAATTTGTTTCATCTTATCAGTGGCAGGATGCCCTAATCTACAGTGCCAAGTATCAAGAGATATTGTGCATACTGACTTTATTTCTAGAAAGTACAATTGACTTGATTTAAGTGAAAGATTAAGATAGAAATGATATAAGCCATCAATCTTTTTAGCCATACCAATCTGCATTTGAGATGAATGAGCCTAAATAAAACAAAATTAATATGGAAAGAAAAGGAAAAATATGGATCATTAGTTCATTTACTAACAGATAACAAATCAAAAGCAAAAGAAGGAAAAAGAAGAACATATTGAAGGATAATATTTTGTGAGAGAGTGACTGAACCTACATGAGTGATATAAACCTTTTCTTCATTCGAAAGTTGAATATTATAACTTTAAATAGGATAATATTGATGGAAAAACTTAAAAGAATTGACAATGTGATGTGATGCTCTAGTGTTTACTATCCAAGTCAGATATGAAATATCATGTTGATGCATCGCACTAACACATATATATTCATGAAGATAATGAGGTAAAATAGTAATGATACTTGCCATATTAGAATATGCAGAAGATATGGTGGAAGAAGTGCAAGGATACAATACTTCTATAGGTTGTTTATTAATTAAAGACTGATTAATGAGTAACTGAATGAGCCTATGAAACTGATCCTTTAAGAGATTTAGTTGTGAAGAATTGACTTCATCATCCATAGAGGTATGTTCTTGTTGATTCACTATATTAACCAAAATCTTTTGTTGTGATCCAGTTTTCCTGCTAGTAGAATTGTTATTTGTTTTGTTAATTTATAATCTAGAGAAAATCCTATTAGATGATAATAGCTCTCTCTAAGATGACCAATTTTTCCAGATGAGAACACACCTAAATTAATTTGCTTCTCCTTACTGCCATTATAAAAACATATGGCAATAAAGATGTTAATAGCTGTAACTTCTGTTGAGTTTCCTCTCTTAAAACCATGTTATACCCTTGATCTAGGTTAGTAAAGTGATTCATAAGAATTATCTAAGTTCTTAACCTTTGAAAACCTTCATTGAGACTATTTAGAAATCGAAACACATAATCCTTCTCTTCTTGATCAGCATAACGTTAAAAATAGTATGGATTACAAGCACCATAATCACAGTGAGATAAAGGCCTAAAACTTCTCAATTCCTCCCATGTCATATTCAACTCAATAAAGTAAGTGTCTACCATATTAGTACCTTGATTAATAGTGCATATAGATGTTGTAAATGATAGGTCCTTACATCATCTGGCTAAGTAAACCTTTGAACCAAGTTCTTCCAGATCTGTGAAACGTCTTCAATATAAAAGATTGATGATGCAATCAGATTGAAATTGATCTTAATAACCAAGCTATAATAGATTATTACATTTGCTCTAAGGAAGAAAATTAGGGTTTTCTTTGTTAGGTTTCTTTACTAATCCATCAAGGAATCCTTATTTATTTTTTATGGATACTACCAGTAAGAAAGATCTCTTCCATGAAGCAATAGGTGAAATAATGATTGAGCCACTATTTTCTAAGTGATGAATGAAGTATGGTAAATAAGGATCCTTTGTTGGTGAAATCAAGGCCATAATATGAACAATCAAAATGAAATAAAGGAAAATGAGATTAATATTAAGAAATAAAGAAAGAAATGTGTTTGGTTCTAGAGAAAATGGAGGAGGAAGAGAGGAAAAAGCTCCTGCTTTTGTACTAAATGAGAAAAACTGAACTTTATTGAATAAAGAACGAGGAAAGTTACTAATATATACAACAGCTCTGCTTATATATGAGCAGCAAGTTAACTATATAACAGCTTCCTAACCAACCTCACTACTCTATTTACACATATTTTCTTCTCATAAAGGAATTAATTTTTTTCAAAGTACATTGCTGAATCCTGTGTAGCAAACTCTAGTAATAAATGTACATAGAATTTACACGTGCAAATGTTTCTCCTCCTTTTTTAAGACCATCACTGTATTTCGAATGAGTTGAAATCTTACAACTGAAATCGTTGTCTGAAAGAATATGGGTACCGCACATTAAGTTGTGTTAAATTCTGCTATTTCTTTAGATAGAAAACTTTTAACTTCAACACAATTTGTCTGCCTGTGCGAGTGTTTGATGAAATATAAGTGCACTGGTCAGTTACAGAAAAATAATTGTAGTCTGTGTATGAAAATTTGACAAATCAATTTGACACTTGAAAAAGTTAGTAAAATTTCTGGTCAACAATTTTGTACACAATATGGTTGATAGATATATTCAGAGATCACTATCTGAGTCACTGGAACTGCCTCTGTATTTTTCCTTCATGAAATGTTCAGTTAAAATTGGGAATCTCACTGCTACACTGGTCGCCGGTGACTTTGGCGAGGAACCAGAAGCTGATGGTGATGTTTTTCTCTTTTGAAGGTTTCTGGCTATTTCAACACAGGCATGGTCAACCATGGCCAGAAAATCTTTTATAATGACAAATATTTGAAGTCGTTGTGATCCTTGATCTTTTGTACCGTCTGCTTGATAGTATTCTGAAGTTTTCCTCACCGTTTCCATTACCCTCTTTTGCTCTTCTTTTAATGATTTTAATTCCTGTTCCGCTGCTTCAAGAAAACCTTCAATCTCTTTTACAAATCCTCCTCCTCCGTCTCCTCCTCCTTTTGCAACACGTTCAGTTACAAGTTGCCTTACTTCTGATGCTCTAGTTCCAATGGAGGTGCACGTATTTGCAAACGAATCGTAGTCTATATTTGCAGATTTGATTACATTGGAGAATTCAGCACTGAGCCCTCCTACCACCGGCAGTCCCATCATTATATATTCCTTCTCTTTCTCTTCCTTTGATTCGGGTCTCTCCAGAATCACGCTGCTTTGGCTGTTGCTTTTACTTAAACTTCGATTTCGGTTGATAACACAGCGCTTTCCCTCGTACCTGACCACTTCTTCAACAACAAAATGAAGTAAAGTAGTCTTTCCATCAGTGCTTTTTACGTCTGATAGCTTTTGGAGGGAAGTTAGTTTGAAAGCCTGAGCATTTCCTCTTGAAGTTCCTGCGTTCATCCGATTGCCAGCCTTGAGTATTGCTTCTAAGAGTTTCGTAAGGAGCCCTCGGCTTCGAAGTTCTTGGCATGCTGATTCAAGTACTTGTAAATGTTTCTTAAAGTGTATAACTTCTGCATCATAATTCGATCTGAAAAGCATGGCATCAATACGAGTAAAAGCTGATGGGATGGCTTTCAGAAGATGGTAGAGGAAGGACTCTGCATCGGCTAGTTTTCTGTGGTCACCATGAAATCCCATGATTTCCGATTCTTCTTCTTTGGTTGGGGCTATTTTATTAAGCTTTTCGAGAATATCTTGATCAAGACCTTGGCCATCTGTCAATGCATCAAGGAGTTCTTTGCGAGAGATGGCTAGAGATTTAAGCACAATAGCTATATTCTGGGATCTTCTTGCCTCAAGGAGAGCAATTTTTTTGGGTGAAGTTGAGTTGGAATTCCTTGGACTGGTCGTGTTCGTGTGTAATTGGGGAGACTTTCGGTTGATGGCAACATATCCAAAAAGGGCTTCCATAAGATCATCATTGAATCTGCTCATGAATTTTTGTTCTAAAGCTATCAGAGTCCAGGAAAATGTGCATAGTTTAAATTGATACGTATCTAATTCGGAAGTGCCAAGAAAAACAAAAAGATTCAGGACAATTACCTGAAGGATCCACCTTCAATTTTGTCCCATACCATGGACTGATCAGGGTTTTTCTGCACCTTATCCCAGTGCAATGGTTTAAGCTTTACCTGACCATTATGCCCAGCTTCTGCCATGGCATTTCCAGTTGAAGAATCCCCACTTTTTCCAGAAGTTGGCATTCCTTGACAAGCCGGAATCGGTTGTAAGGACACACGCTGATTGCCCGCCTTAGGTGGAGGTGGAGGTGGCGGAGTCTGAGTTTTCTTTGCTGGCACAGGAGGAGGAGGTGGAGCTATCCCAGAACCTTGTCTGTTGGGCATTGCTGTGGTAACTGATTGTAGTGGCGCTGGTGGTGGAGGAGTTTTATTTGCTGGCATAGGAGGAGGAGGAGGTGGTGGTTGAGGACCTTTTCTGTTGGAAATTGCCGTTGATACTGATTGTCCTGGTGGTGGTGGAAGTAGTGGGAGAGGCAAATTTGATGGTTGAGCAACAGTATTGGCAGTCCCAATATTCCTCATGATATATCCAGGGTCTGCAGATTGGATATCACCACCTAGAGCAATAATTTTATCCTGAAATTCCATTTCTGGGACCACTTTCTCGTGTGATGATGGTGACCTTCCTCCAAGCAAAGGAATTTCTTGTACAGGTTTTGCCTTTCTTCTCGTTTGATTTATTTTATCTTCTTCTTCTTGTTCATCATCGTCGTCCCCCTGGAATATCTCCTTAGATAACCCATTTTTCTTGTATTCGCCTTCAAGTTTTCTCCAGTAAAGCACGTCCAATCCATTCTCATCGACAATCAACCCCTTAACATTTCCATCAACCCTTGAAAACTCATCACTAACCACTGCAGGCTGACTGGAATTGGCATCAGTTTCCATGCTTCTCCGCCGCAGAATCACGAACCTCCGCACCATAAAGAAGAGCAAAGTGGCAGCAACAAACGTGCTTGCAGCTGTTGCAGCTACTGCCTTGACAACAGCTCTGTTAGAGGAGTTCTGCCTCAGCAATGGTGGCAGCTTTTCTGGAGAAGGAATCCCAATTGGGAAAGGATAAGAAGTTTCGATATTTTGAGGGGAAAACGATTGGGAAAAAGATAAAGGAATAATGAAGAAGAAGAGGAAAGTTGGAAAAAGCAGCCATGGCTGGTTCATGACAGCCATCAGTCGTTGGTAGAAACAGATGGAATTGAAAACCAATTTAGTGTAGTTTTGTGAATATTAGAGGCGTGCATGTCTATCCTCTGTCTTACGCCATTGGAGTTCTTGCTCTCTTGACAGTTTCAAGGAGTAGTTAGTCGTTGGCATTTCAGTTACGACTAGTTCTTTTTTTCCCGGGCTTTTTCTATTGCCACCTTCCATTTACAATTAATCTAATATTTCTTCAAACAAATGAGCTTGCAGTTAGGTGGCGGAGATGGAATGGTTTACTTTGTCAGCCTCACATCTCTTGGTGGGTCCTAACATTCTTTAACTCATATCGACACAGTGTACGAAATACAAGTGGCGCTTATATTGTGTCGGTCTCTATCACAATCAATATATACATATACATATATATATATATATATATCTATATATGTAAAGTTCTAAATTGTTGCCTTGACGTGTTAAGCAAAGTGAGAATGCTGTATTTAATGATACCTCTCAGAAGCAGTTGCCGTCCAATCTCTGTGGGATGGTTTGGCTGTGGAAGAGGCTTCACTACTTCCAATTTCATTTAGGAATCAGTAATTTTGGGCTTGCCCGTAGGTCAGCCTCTAACATTAGAAATGTTAGATCAGAGTTCATCAGATTTCTCAATTTTGTGTGTAAAAGAGCAGGTTTGTTTTGATAATTTGTTGCTTAATTTTATATTTTTAATTTATTAAATAATTTATTTTAAACATTTAATTTATAGATTATTACATATTCGTGATTATTTAAAGTACATTTAAAGAACGATGATTATATATTATTTCATAAAAGTTATACTTTTAATTAATCTTATAATAAATTATTTTAAATATATAATATACAAATTGTTACATACTTGAGTTAATTTATTTAAAAGGAATCTTAAAAATATTGAATATATATTAGCTCACTAAAAAAAGTTCTAAATTTTAATTGATCTTGTAAATAATTGATCTTTAAAATGTAATTTACGTAATTTATTTAAAATGCATTCAAAGAGTAATGATTACATGTTGCCTCATTAAAAAATTTTAATTTTAATTAATATGAAATAATTAATTTTACTTTAAAATTTTAAGTTCACATTCTTAATTGAAATACTACATTTTCCAGTCCTTCCAAATACAGTTTTGAACATCCTTTTGTCAATGAAGCCGAAGCACTGGCTAGTCAAATATGTTGATGAACTCATAAAACAGAATGGGCATAAAACAGGAGTGGAGCTGCTCACCAAATAAACATGAAGACGGTTGCGAATGCGTCAGCTTCAGGAAATTATTAGTATAATGTAGTGGTTGGGGAAAGAAAGGAACTTTGCCGATCTTTTGTTGTCTCAGCTGTTCTGACTTGTGACAATAGTCAAGTCGAGCAACAATGCATTTGGTGGAATTTACTGACGGAATTGTTTTTCTGGTTGGGCTGTTTTCCTTTTCCTTCTCTTTCGGCTATGTCTTCCTTACTCATAGAGAACATACATTTTCCTGTTTTAGATCCTTTAAGCTTGGTGTGACTGCAAGTTATAGAACTGAAGACCCACATCGAACCATTGTGCGTGAGCTTACCTAAATAATTTAACATATCTTTTTTTTGAAAAACAAATAATTAAATATTTTACTCGGGTGGATTATGTTGATCACACGTATTGACAGAGATCCTCCTTTCTCTTTTTTGGTTTATTTTACTATCATAAAGATATCGATTCAGAAAGATTTAAATATTGTTAGGTATTACTTCTATTTTTTTTATTATTATTTTTGTATTTTAATTTTATAAAAAATAAAAATATATTTGATTGACATTTATAATGGAAAAAACTGAAAATAAGTACATATTTTATTCAGATTTTTAATAAAGAACAAATTTAATGATGATAAATAAATATGAAATAAATATAAATTTTTAGACAAAAAATATTTTTATATACATTAAACATATATTAATAGTTAATAAAATATGTCAATTATTCAATATAGAACAATTTGTTTATAAAATCTATTTTCAAAATAAAAAATAGAATTTTCTTATTTATTTTCTATTTTGTTTTTCTAATTTTATAAACAGAAAAATAAAATTAGAATACAATCAAATATATTTTCTTCTTCTACTTCTCAATTTTTAAAAATAGAAATAGAAAAAAAAAGGAATTAAATGGCCCTTTAGGTCTTCCATATAAATATTTTCCCTTTAGGCTAGCTTTATGTTGCTGAGGTCCGAGCTGGCTTTGCAATCTATTATAGACATATATAGGGAGCAACTTTCTTTATAATTTCTGATAAATTCATTGCAAGCTATTAAATAATAAATTATTAATTACCCAAACTATATAATAATGATGAGTTAGAGTAGAACCACAGAGAGTTGGAATACAAATGTTATTTCAAATATTGCAAGAAAAAGAAAAGAAAACACTCTAAAGAGATAAAAGCGAAATGAGCTAAGATACAATGAATACAAACAAAGAGACAAACACAAAACAAATTTAAACAAGACTAATAATAGTAGTAAAGAAGTGGGTTGGAGATATCTTTAGGATTTTAGGATAATCATTAATCCTTGAATCTAAATAAGAGGTATTCTATCATAGTGCTAGCCTATAGGCTCGAATAAGCTCTCAAGCTCTCAATTCCTTTAAATTAGACAAATCTAACAAGTTCTAGAAATGCTCTTATCCCCATCTATAACTTAGAACAAGCTCTCTAGATTTAATAGTGAAGATGTCTTAGGTACTAAGGAATGATTAACTTATGCCACCTACTCACAAGCTCGGAAGGTGTAACCTAAAGGTATGGGACCCTAAGTTAGTTGATTAAGTATAATAACAAATTCAATTAACCTATTGCTACTTTAAGGAATCGCTATGGACTATTACGTATCACATGCTCAACCCTAACTTTTGGATTAGGAAATTACCTAAAGGGTGATCAAGTCTAGAGATAACTCCTAATTCATGACATTTAATCTAAGTTTCAAACCAACCTAGACAAACAAGCACCAAATTAAGTATAAATTCAACTCCTTCTCACAATTTTTATCCCTTCATCATTTTAATATCTCTAAGCCCCTAAAAAGACTAACCACACATGTTTAAGCTACTTAAAACAAAGATTAAATGAACATAAATCATACTTAACTAAATAAATGAAAAGATGGAAAATTTAAAACACTTATGGTATGTTTGGTTAAGGGGAATAGAATGGCTATTCCTCCTTTATTCCTAAGGAATAGCCATTCCAATGCTTGGTTAACAAAAGGGTTATGGAATAATTATTCATAGGAATAGATATTCCTTAAAAATAAGGAATACCTATTCTTTACCCCACCTATCTTTAACTATTCCAAGAATAGCTATTCCTTATTATTA
>JAOXYD010000003.1:8938138-8949985 GCA_028565735.1 Pinacopodium congolense | reverse complement strand
TTAGTGAATTTCCAATAAGTAGTTGGAGAGAGGACGTAGTCTATCTTTGGGGTAGGCGAACCTCTATAAATCTTGGTATTCATCCCTTACCTTATCTCTTTTATATTTATGCATTGTGTTTGTTTTATCTTTACTTAAATTTTTTATATATTGACATAAAGTTTAGCATTCCATTTGAGTTAAATTTTGGTTAGAGATTGCATTATATTAAAATTGGCCTAAGGTGTTTAAAGTGTTTTAATTCTGCAAGAAAGTTTTAAACACCCAATTCACCCCCTCTTGGGTGCCATAGGGCTAATAGAAACCTTCACACAAAATCGTCAAACTAACTCAACAATCACTCAAATACTACATAATTCACTTCACACTCAATTGATATATTATACAAACCCCAATGCACTACTTATAGTAAAAATTCGACTAACTAGCTGTTTATGATCATTGTGCAATGTTAAAATTCATTTATTTTAGTGTTGGTTAAAGAAATAGCTTTTGGAGCAAGTCTATAACTAGTTAATCGATATATACCCACTGGTCAACCAATCTTATAAAATCAGGCATACTGGTTAACCAACCAAGCTCCATTGGTCGACCAACCAAGCTCCATTAATTGATCATCATTGATTGATTAGGTCTTGTACATACTGTTTTTTAAACACAATTTTTACACATAAACACATGTATAAATCAACAAAAAATAATTCATAACATTTCCAAACACTTTCTAAGACTTTCTTTTTAACTCTTAACACTTCAAACACATTTTCAAATATTTTTTCATATAACCTTTAACATATTCAACAACTCTAACACATATACTTAACTTAACCTCTTTTTCACATAAGTGTTAACTTATTCACACACACATTCATAGAATCTAACCTTAAAATACATTATAACAGTTTACAACTATATCTTTTCACACATTCTTTAACATATTCACATCAAACTAGTTCCCCAAAAACATTTTAGTGTATTAAGGGGATCTTTTAAGACCATTCACACATAATTCCTCTTGATTATGCATCCTATACCTAAAATCACTAACCATGAGTGCAAGATACACAATGTGAGCCCTTTCAACATAATAAAAAGATAAATATAAGACTTATAATAAGAATACAAACCAAAACCTATTCACTTACTATCTTAGAGTTTGATCTTTCATCCATCAACTTGATCTTTAACTAAATATCACTTTTGCTCCAATACTCTTACTTCCATCAAATTGATCTACCTTCATCTCTACTTATACTTCAAAGCTTCAACTTGGGCTCCTAATAATGTTTCTCAGTATCTTTTTCTTCATACACATACCTTATCTTCGAATCTATCTTTTCAATACATCAAACACAATAAATAAATTAATAGTAATGTTTTTTCATCATTAAAACATAGGTAGAACCACCCTTAGTTTAACATTTTCCCTCTTTTTTATTATGAAAAAATCATATGATATAAGAAAACATGGTCTAAATTAACCTAAAGTTAACAGGATTGAGGTATCTCCTTTGCCAAAACAAATTTTCAGAGGAATTATCCTTTACTTCATGAAGTTGGTGGGGTTTCTTTTGGATCTGATGCATTTAGGCCTATAGGTTTTTCTTTATGTCAAGGAGTTTAAAGTATTTCTTTTGAATTTGAAGACTCTAGGCCTACATGTTTTTATTTTTGGTGTTTGAATTTCATTTTAATGAAAATAAGAAGTACTTCACTAATAATTTTCTATTATACATATGAATTTAATGGAACTTATTCATATGTCAATACTTCTCAGATAAGTTCCACTTCATATGTGATGCACCTCTAAGCTACAGATCCTCTCGATCCTATAACTTCCATGCTTGATAACTTCCTTTTTATGGTATAAATCTAACCAATTTAAACATAACCTCTTTTGAGAATTCCTTTTTTTAAGAATTTTTTAACATTTTACAAGACTAAGTACCGACTTTAGATATTTTGATACCTTGTATTACATTAGTAACTTGAAATTTTGTTATTATGCTTCATTTTTATGCTTTCAACATCCCCACTCTCTTTAATTAAATCAAGTTCTAAATGAAATTGATCATCATTCCCCTAAAATTTTCTTAGATAGGAGTTCTTGGTGTTGTTTGAGTCGCCTATAGTGTGTTATATATCTTTTTAGCCTAACTTCCCTTAGTTTCCTTGATTTTAGCCTTTAGGAATTATATTATTATTATATTTATGACCTAGGTCAACTTATTAACCTATAAGAATGCAATGAATGCAACCAAATCTTCTTAGAAATTTTTAAAGGACCTATTATTAAACTAAGTCATATTACTTATAATTATTACTAGTGGGACTCCATACTTGCTTATGATGTTTTTCATTAAGAAGCATTTGATTGCGTTCCTTGTCACATTAGCAAAGGATTATATATTGACCCACCTCGTGAAATAATGAATTAGCAATAAGGAAAATTATATGTTGTCTTATTATGAGGAGAAATGTTTCAAGGATCCCATTAAGTGAAAGGTGGTGCTTGATATCCTTAATATATTCAGCAACATGAGAATAGTACATGAGTGATTACCTTTGGCACTTATCATATTTCTTTGCGAACTCTTGAGCATACATACAAATTATAGGCTAGAAGTATCCTCGCGTTGCAATCTTATGTGCTAAGGATGAACCTTCATAAGGACAAATTGTAGTAGTAAAACATGGTAAAGGATCTTTTTAAGTAGTTTCCCATATATGATTTAATATCTAAGGGTTTTAATTATGGGTTCTTTTGCCTTATTTTTATTATCTGATAACTCTCCCTTTCGTAAGTATCTTTTTTGGATTGGTTATGTCCAATCTACTTGATCTACTTTTAGTTGAGCTATATTTTTATTTAACTATACCTATATATATATATTTAAAAAAAATTTCCTAGAGGGACAATACCATTGTTGGCTCTTATTTTTTTATAGATGATTAGCCTTATGGTTTTGTTGCTTACGTATCACCTTGATGTTTGTTTATATCTTCTCTTTTATTTATTTGAAAAGTTTCTTGTACTTATCAACTTATTTTCCTTTTGCCTTATAGTTCTTATTAAGATGGTTGTTATAAGTTGTGAGTCCAACATGATAACTATGGATCTTATTTGAAGTCCATTAGTTAACTTCAGCGTACATAACGACACATCATCTTCCACCTCATTATTAAACCTTTTTAATTAAAGTTGTACTATGTCTTGTACTTTTATTTCCACCAGCTTTTCCTAATATATCCTAACCTTACTATCTTTTTCTTTAGTTATTCCATCCACCATATTGTCCATACTAGGTGTTTGTTGTTAGGTGTAAGTTATAATGGAATTCATTTTGTTTGCTTATGGGTATCAACATTTCAAATACAAAATCCACTATGAGTTAAAGATCTTCTTCAAATGTACCTAATGTTAAACTCCCCTAAATTTATTGAAAATTTCACGTCAACTTGATACATTTGGATTGTAAAGTGCCTATCTTAATGGAAGATCTGTATATACATTGATGGTGTAAGTATGAAAATAACTTCAACTTTCTTATTGATGTGAACCTTAGACCATATGTAGTTTAAAACCTAAATCTACATAGAATAGTAACCCAAAATTGTCTTTAAATCAAGTAAGGAAAATTTGATGTTCATTAAATCTGTCAAATATAACTAGAGTTATAGGAAACCTGATCGTTATAAGTTGCCTTAAAAAGATCATATCTGAGTTTTCGATGAAGTACAAAGACGTAAATTCTCATAAGAAGAATATCACTCAAGTTTTTTATTTGATAATGTTGTAATGTTCCAAGTGACAACCAACACAATATATAAAATCTTAATAACCTAAACCATTAATTAAAGGTAAAATTAAAAAATTCATAATAATGGCCCGTCCTATAACTAAGTGACACTTGAGTTAGGCATAAAAGGCCTTTGTGCTTCTATCTTCATCTAGACCAAACAACGGTTTTTAGGAAGCTAAACGACATAGTTATGGAGTGTTGTTTATTTTTTAACCTCCATGTAATACATACTTCTTCATACTCGACTCCATGAATCTAACTCACACAAGCCTATATTGACTTCCCAAGACCTACTCCTCAAGTTCAAAGCCTCTTCGATCTCCCAAAACATGTGAATATGTGATTATTTTGGCAATGGATCACCACTTCCTTGTAGCTTACAATGATGGCTAGACATCGGTGTATACTTGAACTAATCTCTATTATTCTTCGTTTATTCAAAATTATTTATCCTTGAATCATTCCATGGATCCTCCAAAAGACTTGAAATAGATTTTCTCTTTTTAGTTACAACCTAGAATGCTTCGATAATGCAAATTTTTCCTTCTTTATAAGGTCCTAAATCCAACTATTAGGTTTAAAGATAAGTGTAAAACTTACTTTAAATGCCCAACAAACCTAAACCCAGAAATCCATCCCATTCCTTAGAAAATTCTATAACCTGTCAAACATGACATTGCATATGGAAAGTCTATATATTACATTGAACTCCGTTATATTTGTTATATAGCTTGACCATGTCCCTAATTTTATAGGTAAATATGCATTTCCTTCTGTGTTTACTTGATCAGCCTAAAAGTATGCAAATGTGAGGAAGTAGGTTCCATTCAATCTATTAGGTTACCTATCTCTTCGAATACATCATATAATAAAATGCTTATGTTGTTTTTTATGTCTACTAATATCCCCTTGACTGTTGGTAATTGACAAAGTCACGACTTTGGTGTTTTTATTAAGGTTGATCATGAACCTATTGTTCGTTTCTTATAATATAATCTTGGAAATCTTCTTCCTATCTATTAAGTCTATTATGTTTAAGTTATTCATCGTGATCGTCTCCTCATGAAGCTTTCTTTAATTGAAATTTTTACACCTTAAAATCACCTTCAATAATCATGTATATCACCTTCTGATTAGGGTGTGATTCTTTATTAAGTTTCTTGTTTCTCAATCTTTACTCCTTCTTCTTTCCTCCATAACTTTGCCATACTTGCCAGTTTCCTTTAGGAAAATGGGTCAAACTTATTTTAGCAAGTTTTTAGCTATAGTTATAAGATTTTTGCAATCTTTGGTGTCATTATACGTTCTTGTCTATCTCAACGAGGCTGGCGGCCCTTCTTTTTGATTTCTTGAGTAGGTCATTATCAACAATGTAATAAAAAATTCTATTAAAGGATAATTAAGTTTAGGGAGATTTTAATTAATCTTCTCTTTGTTTTATCCTTTTAATTATTTTATCCTTGTCTTCCTTTCTTTAGTTTCATTAACCAATAAAACAACCCTATTCATATTTTCTTAATTCTTAGTAGTGGAGTTTCAAGCATAAGTTATGTATTTATGTGTTATGATTTATATCTCTTTAAAGCTTAAAGGTCACTTTTTCTGCATCAAATTTCATAAGGTTGGCATGGCTAACTTTGTTTGTGAAGGATGTTACTGCTAGCCTTACGATGAGACTAAGAATTTAGATTGCTCCACAATTGAAGCTTTAAAGGCAATATCCTAAACTTTATTCCATCCTTTGAGTTATTGATATTAAATAGGCAGAATCTTACTATCTATGTCTATTGCTTAGAAAATAGTTATCAAGGTTGAAAGTAAGTTCTAGAATCATGTCATTTTATGCAGTCAGGGTGGAAGAAAAGATTTTGCATTTTATGGCATCAAATGCAACATGCAAATTTAAAATTTACATATATGGGTACACGTGGTCAATATGATCGTACATGTCATTATAAATATCCAGAATTGATAAATCAAACTTGATCGATAATGGTTTATCTAAGATATCAAGTATCAGTGGACAATCAATGATAAAGATGTGTCCATCATACTACTTGTTTTGACAATACTGATTTCAATAATGTAGGTAGATCCCTTTTCTAATGACAATTATAGAGTATGAATTTGTTCCTTTTGCCTCTTTGATAGTAATTGTCTGACTTGTTTTCATAATAATATAATGTAGCAATTTAGTCCTCAGGTTGTTCATTGGTTTGATAGGTTTTAGAGGTGTTGGTTGTTCCAGTATCATTGGGAGACACATTACTTCCATGATTATTCATTATTCTTAGGGTAATGATAATTTAGTTGTTTTGAAATTTTCTCGAGTGGAAATATTAGAAGATTTCTAGAGGTTTCCCATAGACGATACTAAATGATGTAGATTGAATTTGTTATAAGTCGACAAAACTACTACTAAGAAGTCAAGGTTTTTCTTGATAAAAATACTTTAATCCTCAGGCTAATGAAAGCTGAAGGATATTAAGGATGATAATTAAATTTAATAATTGTAGTTATTAGAACTTATACTTTGATCCTCAAGAACTCTTTTATATACATTCTTTTAGCCATTATAATTGGATTCTAATTATTATAAATAACTTAGTGTTCTTTAAATAAGACTCTACTTCCTTACTAATTCCTTACGTGGGTAAATCTTATTTTGATTGAACTGATCCTTTATAAAATTAGACCTCTTACATGAAAAGTTTAAAAGATGTTGATGGACTTGATTGAATCTATTGAGATCCTATACGTACACTTGTTCGGTTTGGATCATAGAGAATGTTGCAGCTGGCTACTAAATTTATGTGCTTTTTGAATTAATTGAAACTAACAAATGTAACTGTCATCTTTGAGATTATCAATATTGAAACGTACATTTTGTGTTAAAAAATTCTACTGCTTCCTTACAATGGAAGACAACTACTTCAAAGTTTTTCTTTTTTTTTTTCCTCAAGTGCAATAGTTTGGAATGGAGGACTTTGGAGCTGTTAAAGAAAAATGTTTGCGGTGTATTTACTTAATATTTGACAACATTCACAAATCAATTTGACGAACTAAAAAAACTACTCATTTCGAGATGTATAACAACTAGGTTCACAATTTGGCTGAAAGATATAATTAGGGATCACTATCTGATTCACTGGAACTACCCCTGTACTTTTCCTTCATGAAATGTTCAGACAAGTTTGGGAATCTCACAGGTACTCTGGTTGCTGGTGACTTTGGCGATGACCCAGAACTTGATGAAGGTGTTTTCCTCTTTTGCAGGTTTCTAGCTATTTCAACACAGACCTGATCGACCATGTTCAAGAAATCTCTTATAATGACAAAAAATTGAAGTGGATTTCGTCCATGATCTTTTGAACTGCCTGTTTGATAGTAATCTGATGTTTTTCTGACAATTTCTGTTACCCTCTTTTGTTCTGCTTTTAATGCTTCTAATTCATGTTCTGCCGCTTCAAGAAAACCCTTCATTTCTTTCGTAAATCCTCCTCCCCCATCTGTAGCACATTCTGATACAAGTCGTCTTACTTCTGTTGCTCGAGTTGCAATGGTTGAGCATGTGTCAGCAAATGAATTGCAGTCTATGTTGGCAGCTTTCTTTACATTGGAGAACGCAGAGCTAAGCCCTCCTACTACTGGCAGTCCCAGCATCATATATTCTTTCTCTTTCTCTTCCTTTGATTCAGGTCTTTCCAATACTATGCTGCTGTTGCTGCTTTGGCTGTTGCTTCTGCTCAAACTGCGATTGCGGTTGACGACACAGCGCTTACCCTCATACCGAACTACTTCTTCAACAACAAAATGCAGCAAAGTAGTCTTTCCATCAGTGCTTTTAACATCTGACAGCTTTTTCAGAGAAGTTAGTTTGAAAGCGTGGGCATTTCCTCTTGAAGTTCCTGCATTCATGCGATTACCAGCCTTGAGGATTGCTTCCAAAAGTTTCACAAAGAGCCCTCGGTTTCGAAGTTCTTTGCTTGCTGATTCAAGTACTTGTAAGTATTCCTTGAAGTGGAGAATCTCTGAATCATAATTTTCTCTGAAAAGCATGGCATCAAGTCGAGTAAAAGCTGATGGAATGACTTTCAGAAGATGATATAGGAAGGACTCGGCATCGGCTAGTTTGCTGTGGTCGCCACGGAATTCCATGATTTCTGATTGCTCTTCTTTGGTTGGGGAAATTTTAGTCAGCTTTTCAAGAGTATCTGGATCTAGACCTTGTCCATCATTCAATGCATCAATGAGTTCTTTGCGGCTAATGGCCAGAGATTTCAGGACAATCGCTATGTTCTGGGATTTTCTAGTATCCAGGAGAACAATTTGTTTGGGTGAAGCTGAGTTGGAATTCTTTGGACTGCTCGTTTTTTTGTCTCTTTGTGGGGATTTCCGGTTTGTAGCAACATATCCAAAGAGGGCTTCCATAAGATCATCATTAAACCTGAGCATAAATTTTGTCGTAAAGCTGTCAGATTCTAGGAAAATCCAAAGAAACAACACAACGAATTCATCTAATTACAAGAAAGATTCACTAGATTTACCTGAAAGATCCACCTTCTATTTTGTCCCACACCATAGACTGATCAGTATTCCTCTGCACCTTATCCCAATGCAATGGCTTAAGCTTTACGGGACCATTCCCAGCTGAAGACTCCCCTTGTTCACCACCATTTGCAGGCCCTTGACGACTTGGAGTTGGTTTTAAAAGGACTTTAGGTGGTGGCGGCGGCGGTGTCTGACTTTTATTTGCTGGCACAGGAGGAGGTGGAGGTGGAGGTGGTCCATAACCCTGTCTGCTTGGAACTGACATTGAAACGGATTGTTGCTGCTGTGCTGGTGGAGGCGGCGGTGCCTGACTTTTCTTTGCTGGCATAGGAGGGGGAAGTGGAGGTGGTGCTGGTGGTGTTCCAGAACCTTGTGTATAGGAAATTGCCATCGAAACTGATTTCCCTGGTGGTGGTGGAAGTGGTAGGTGAGAAAGGATTGATGGCTGACTAACATTTTTGCTGGTTTCAATGGCTTTCATGCCATATCCAGGGCCTGCATAGTGTATATCACCAGCTGGGACTACAATTCTATCCTGAAAATCCAGTTCTGGAACAACCTTCTTGTGGGAAGCTGAAGATTTTCCTCGAAGCAAAGGAATTTCTTGTAAGGGATCCGGCTTTCTTCTCACTTTTCTCCCCTGAGTTATTTCATCCCCTTCTTCCTCTTTTTCTTCCTCATCTTCATTGGACATCCCCTGACGTAGCCCCTTTTTCTTGTATTCCCCTTCAAGTTTTCTCCAGTATAGCACGTCCAGTCCATTCTCATCGACGATCAACCCCTTAACGTTCCCGTCAACTCTTGCAAATTCATCATTAACCACCGGACTCTGACCTTCACCAGAATCAACGTCAGCTTCTCTTCTTCTCAGCGGAAAAATCACAAACCTGCGGACCCCAAAAAATAGCAAAGTGAGAGCAACAAAAGTGCTAGCCGCTGTTGCAGCCACCGCCTTCACAACACCGTTTTTAGAGGATGAGTTCCTCTCCGAAAACGGCGGCGTCGGCTGTGAAGTCAATAAAGGTGGTGGTATTGATGATGGATTTGCTGGAGAAGGAATCCCACTTGGGAAACGATAGAAAGTTTCAATATTTTGAGGGGAAAAAGATTGGGCAGCGGAGGAAGGAAGAAGCAAGAAGAACAGAAAAAGAAACAGGCAAAGCAGCCATGGCTTCTTCTTCATGACAGCCATAACTGCTTGTCTGATACAAACAGAGTCCAAAACCAATTTGTGTCCTTTTGTTATATTTATCCTTTTTTGTCTCGAGCATACTGGAGTTTCTGGTCGTTTGACAGGCTCAAAGAGTAGTTAGTCGTTTGCATTCAGGTTCTAGTTCTCTTTCCCGGCTTTTTCTTTTCTCCTATTTCTTTCCTCCTATGGATTAACCAAAATACCCTTTACGTAAAAACCAATCTAATATTTTAATTGAGCTTTTGAGGTTAGGTGGTAGATGGATGGAATGGTTAACCTTTGTCAACGTTCAGACACCCATTCCTAGCTTTATACAATAATGTACAAATAGTGCTTATAGTAAAGTTCTCTATCATTATATAATATATTAATTTTCCAGATAGCTCTTAATTGCTTCCTTGAGGTAACAAACAAAGTCAGAATAGTATAGTGTATTTAATTTCAATTTCCCAATCATTGCTTGTGAAAACTATTTGGCGCTCAATGCTTCACTAATCACTACCCGTGTGATGGTTTGATGTGGAGGAGTGTTATTGCTTCCTATTTCTTTTACTTAGTATGGTAATAGTTTTTGGCCTTTTCTAATCCGGATCAATTTCTGCTACTTTTGTACTTAAAATATTTTATACTCATGTGGATAAAAACTAAATATATGCGAAATATTCACTTTTTATTGATTTTTTTTCGTTTAAGAGTTTTACAAAATCATATTAAATAGCGTTAGATTTATTATAAAATACTACATTAAACTTATTTAAACTTCCACATAAAATTAAAAATTAATTACAATGTCTTTACTGTAAACAATTAAAATTCTGTTATTTATGTTTATAGTTATTGTTCTCGATGTAATCACTAAAAACTTCCACTTATTATGATAATTATACAAAGGTTATTTGTAAGTTAAAACATCGCAATTAATTTATTTTCTTTATATATATATACACACACAGGTTATAATTTCATAAAATGTGTAGGGAAAATCTACTAAAGTCGATAAAAGCTTTTGTGGATATGTCAATAGCATTATAAATAGAATATATAGGGTAGTGTTTAATAGTAGATACCAAGACTTTCACTCTTTCACACGTAACAATACAATATCATATTGACTAGGTGAGAAAGCTTATAGCCAGAGTGGGTAATCATGCATGCTTGACAGTAAGGTTAGAGCGGTCACCAAGTAGGTTTATCAAGAACTTTTGCTAATGCATTAAATTGAGGGGGGGAAAATATATATATATATATATATATAATGCAGTGGCTGTTAGGGAAAGTAAGAAAGTTTTGCTTATTTGTTGTCCCATTACCGTCAGTTCTGACTTGTGATAGTGTTCAAACTTAGCGTTGGAAATCGTTGACTAAGTCCTTTTATTCGCCCTCTCCTCTCCTGCTCGTGTTTTTCCTTGCCATTGCTAGTTTAGGAAATTGAACTATTCTTTGCGGGCTGACCTAAACCTAAGTCGTCTAGAACTTTTTACTCCTTCCTGTAGATTAGGTTGGATAGGAACCCACTTGTTTTTTAAGTTACCAGCAAGTTATTGACTACACAATGAGCAGACTCGGTCTTCGTGTTTCTCATCTTTTCTTTTTGGGTGGCATTTTTTGAGTTGGACTTGGTACACTTCATGCTGTAACGAGTCAAGGTAGCCCTGAAAATAAATATGGCTACTCGGCTAATGTCAATGTTTGGTAGGCTGCCTTCAAGGAATTGTAAGAAATGGGCCTAAAGCCCTTATTAAAGCAGACCTTTACCTTGGTTTTTGTTTCGATTTTGAGAATGATGACGTTACCTTTCCAAATGATTCTAATCTAGTGATTTTAGAATTGTGAATCCTCAAACATTTTCTAGTATACTTAAGAGTAATGTTTTGAATACTGTTTGTATTGGTTGGTATCAGTTGATACACGTGGTATCAACTTGAAAACAAAATACTTATACTATTTTTTATATCGCGTTTAAATACCAGTCGACACTGACAGCTTCGGTTTATATTGATTAGAATGCGCCGTATTGATTTCATATCGGGGACCAAAATAAAATTTTTAAAAATTATTATTTTTTATAAATAGTTTTTCTTTTATATATTTTTCATAATAACAAATATTTTTATTTAATTTTTGATATATAAATTAATTTTATGGTTATTTTTATTAAGAAGTCAATTTTATATTTATTTTAATCTCTAATTAATTTAAATTTAGTTAATACACTATAGATTTCATTAATTTATATTTATATTTGTAATCTTTTTTAATATACTATTAAATGATCTTAAATGTTCCATCAACTAATATTTA
>JAOXYD010000003.1:8925106-8936261 GCA_028565735.1 Pinacopodium congolense | reverse complement strand
ACCAGTGGTGTCAAACTATAGCAGTTGTAGTGTAATCATATAAGCATGCCTATCTATCTACAACCAAGACAATAGAATAGGCGCTATAACATTTCTTTTAACTATTTGCAAATTTCACAATTCATATATCAACAAATCATATGAAATATATTCCAAGTCATAAAATGTATATATATATTCATACATGCGAATCATAACTTACCACCATTAGAAGGGTGTCAAAGTTACACTTTTATATTCATATTATATATAGATATATATATATATATATGAGCAATAAATATCAATGTCAATCATTTATGTATTAGTACATTTCCTTTGGAATTCATTATACTTAATCTTAAATTCTATTTTTCAATCACCCAATTCACACATGATAAGTTCTAATGCATTTATTTAAAAGTGTTTGAAACGTCTCATACACATATAAAAAGATTATGATAAGAGTTTGTAAAAACAAAAATTATAAACAAAAATAATGTCACAGTCATGATAGACACTCTTTCCATTCATACAACTATTTGTTCTTTAATATGCATAAAGAAAAAGTCAGAACTGGGTTTCGAGATATTCTATACATTTTTTCCCTCCTTATGTAGTTTCTATAGCACCAAAAATCAGACCATTTGTACTTCTAAATCATGAGATATAAGCAAAATATCACAAATTAGTCCAAAACAAGGGTAACATCAGGTTACCTTGTTTGACCTTAATTTCCAAGGTCATAAAGTTAGAATTAAATCAAAGTCTCTTCTAGAGACATTTACCGCTATGTTTTAGGTTTCATATACAACTAAAATCACACAATTTGGGGATCTTTAGGTTTAGTTATGACTCAAACAATGTGACTAACTCTAATAAATATTAGATATAATTCCACTATACAATACTCTCTTGTCATATTCAACCAATTCTATCCAAGATAACACCAAAATAACACCAAAGCAAAATCTCAGCAACAATTCCACATAAACTAAGTGAAATCCCAATCCTTAAAATTGACAAAGTAGATCTTCTATTGTCTTTCTTTCCTTTCCTCTTTGACTTTGCTTGACTTACTAAATTGATTTCCACCTATTCTTACATGAAAAATGATGGGATGAAGAAGGTGAAATGGAGAAGAGAAAATCTGAACTTAGAATGTCTTCCACCCCTTCTCCATATCATCATTCCAAAACTTTCAAGACCCACACATATACTTGTTATTATTGGTCACACATGCAATAATCTAATTGGTCCATGTGTTAACTTTAGAAAAATTGTATATTAGTCATTCTTCTTCCTTTACTTCCCATATTAGTCTACAATCTTATCAATTAATTTCATGGCCCTATTTCTTAATTTTATAATGTCATAAATTTCATACAATTTGGTTACTTATTTTGGGAGATATACCCAAAACACTACAAGTTGTTTGAAAATAGGGGTAGTAACCATAACTCAATTTTAAACCAGAATTCAAAAATCTTAAAGGTACAATAAAATTTTGGTTCCTTTATGAAAGTTTTAGATCTATGTCTCTAGATTAATTTTCAATTGAAATTATCCAATTTGGAGGTATACAAACTAAGATATGGCTAAATTACAAAGGTATGTTCATGTTAAAATGAACAGATTACCCATTTATCCAAATCTTTTATATTAAGTACCATTATGTTAATTCATTTGTTATGTTCACTTCTTGATGCATCTTAGACATGTTATAAAATTTCTAGGGTATATGTTGAGTCCTTACAGAATCATTAGATAAACTATCTTCTACTACCACGGGCTTACTCACCTCTTGTTCTTGGTTTATTGATGACGTTACTACTTGGAATTCAATAGTTGGGTTTTTCTCTTTATCGCCATCTTCACTCTCCAAAAGATCCAAGCTTTTTTCAACTTCCGAAATTTGATATTCGTCTTCAGTTGTTTCACAAAACCACAACTTTTCACATACTAAGACTTATTCCTTGCTGTGTTGCAGTTCTTGCTTAATTTTCCTTTATTGGAATTGGTTTTTATCATTCCCACCATCAATAAACCACTTTGAGAGCAACTAGAAGAGACAATAGATGAAATTAGGGTTTTAATTTTGTAAATGCCCCCAAATAACTTTTTTTTTATTTTCATTTAATTCCTTACATTATTATATATGCTGACGTGTAAGACATTGGCTCTGTTAACGAAGAAATTAACTATAAGCTATTTTAGTTAATAAATAGAAGTTTTGGCATTTAATTGTCACAAATTAAAGTTTTTACTAGAATTAATCAATCGAATAAAGATTGATTTTTTTTTTCCGTAATTTGCCCTTTTTAAAATGAGTACAAAACATAGACAAATTTTACATTTTTTATCCAAAAGTGAAATACGGCCGAATATGGGCTAATAGCAAAAACCGAAGAGAAAATAACAAATATATTAAGTGGGAAGCTTCAACAAAGGGTAGAAGATAGTGACATGATATGAAATGTAATAAAAGGGAAAAACAAATGTATTAGGTGGCTATGCCAATCTAATTGAGAGCCGGCTCAATCATCATTCATCATAGTACCTAGCCAGACTGTTTTAAACTCAAAACAGATCACGAATGATCTTGTGATTTACGCAGATGGGTACAAAGTTGATGCATCTTCTGAAGCAAAAACATATTGTTTATTCTACAACAGCAAAACCGGATCAAACAAGAGTTATTATAAGCTGGTTTGGGTTGTTGCTTGAAGATAGAGACCACATTTTCCTACAACCTACATCTCACTCTGTCTCACATTGTAGGTGGTCCAACGATCCTTCTAGGATGGGGTTTATGCCCAAATGATAGAGGTAATGACCCCCACTGACAGCTTAGCATTTGCAAGCATTTCCACTCCGGATTCAGACAGCCAGACAAAAACTGCACATCACAGTCTACCCCACTCCTCTAAGTTCCTTCGCCAGGGAACAACTCAATCCGCCCAATCTTATTTCCAATATTCTCTCCACAGACATTATCATTCACATGCCCACATTCCCAAAACCCCACCATTTCAACCCCCCTCCCCCTACTTCAAAGCACCAACCTAACATTTCCCATAAAACATTTCATACTGCCAATTCTTGCACACAGTTGACATACGATCCATTATTATTTTGACATCACTACACGGCAAATGAACTGAGAGATACGGAAGGAGAAATGCTAAGAGAGAAAGAGCAACAGCTAGAAATTGAATTAAGAAAATTATCTTGTCGTTCCATCAAACCAATTCCTCCAATTTCATAGTTTCTGCTTAGTCTCACCAATTCCTTGAGCGGCAAATGTTCAAATCTATATATAACGCAATTAATGACATATAGACAAAAACTGGCCCAAGTTGAGGTAGAAAAAAAAAAACCGTTGATTTAACGGTGAACTGTTTGGATTACAGGTGGGTTTAGGTCCTCTTTGGAAGTGGGTTATGTAAACACAGATGAGTCTTGTAATAATCTACTCGGAGCTACTCATTTTAAGCCGTCTGGTAGGAGAATCTAATGAAGACGGAGAACACGGCACTGATGATGACAACACGGAACCTGCTGGCGATGGCGACGACGGACACGACGGCGAAGATGATGATGACGGTGTCGGTGATGATGACGTGGAAGGTGACGACAGAGATAGATCACACGATTCACAACTGTCACATAGCTTTCTCTTGTTAAAATTGTTGCCTTTCTCGTCTTTTCTCGCTCTAACCTCTCTTGTGGCCATGTAATCTCTTATCCGCTTCACATCTGATAACTTCACAGGTTTCACAAGAAAATCCTCAGCTCCCTCTTCCAAACATCTATTCATCCAAATCCAAATGATCCAGAAATTAGTTTTATACATTGTTCGCAGTAGTTCATAAAATGAACAGGTAAAAAGCAGGGAATTAATGTAGTACCGAGCGACCCGAGCAACGATGTTCTCTGATGACATGATCACTACTGGTATTTCTCTTAAAGTAGAAGATTCCTATAAGAGCATAGAAACTTTAATAAGAATCACGATTTTGTTACAGTCGACGAGTTCAGTTGAGGCGTGATTGTATAGAGTTCAAGATAAAATTGCGAACCTTGATTCTCTTGAGCAACTCGTAACCGGTCATTCCAGGCATACAATAGTCAGTGATGATTAGATCCACCTTCAAGCTCTGTAACCGAAACAAAATCAAATAATCGGTTCTTAATTTATAAGAACAGAGCAAATTTTCAAAAAAAAAAATTCAGAACAGAGCTTAATTAGCTAAGAGCACTCACGTCTAGGCCATCAACTGATGAACTCTTCTCTTCATCCAAGCCAAGGAACTGTAAAGCTCTGATCCCACTATCCACCGCAGTCACTGTACAACCGTAACAGCCAATTTCTATCAAAATCCCAGGAAACTAAACCCAAACCATTATTAAAACTCCCACTATTAAGACACAAACCTTTGCAAGACGAAATCTTTAGCAACCGCTCAATGACTTTGCGATCAACAAGACTATCATCAACTGCCAAAACATGAACTTCTTCGTGATCATCGGAGGGCGAGAGATTCAGGCCATCAATAGTCTCCGGCCGCCACAACCTCGAAGCCATACCGTTTCTGGCCATACCCAACTGTGAAGAAGGCTCAAATATTTGCGCAGTTTAAGTAAATAATTGAATTTTTTCTGCCACGGAACAGGAAATGCCCTCTTGGGTATTGGGCATTTGCTTTGCTTAAATAGTCTATACAATCTTAAGTCAAGAAATGCAATGGATTATAGTAATGCCCACTTGTCTCTGTCAATCTGTGGGATGTCTCTCTCTCTCACACTAAATCAAATCTTTACTTTCTCTCGCTAGAAAATCTTGACAATCTTCTTTTTTTTATGTGTATAATTTCAGTCCCTAATAAACTCTGAGATTCTGAAATCCACTTTGGTGCGATCTCCAAATCAAAAATGAAAGCGCAAGCTCCAACATATCATATCTCGCCAGCAAAAAAACGGATTCTCTCGTGTCTCGCGACAATTTGGTCAAATCTCTTGGGACTCGTGACCAGTGAACGGTCGGGATCAAGGAGAGAAATGACTGAAAGAGTCAATGGAGGACCTCGCCGTCAAAAACCTTATCGGGAAAAGTTACGGACATTGAACCTGAATTGGCGGCATCAAAATTAGGAAAAACTCGTGGTGATTCGTGGCCTTTTCTCGTTGGCTTACTGCTTTTATTACCGCTGTTCGTAAAATGACAGTCTTTTACACAATAAGGACGAGACACAAGTATCTGCTACTTTACGATTCCTTTGGACAACGCTTAACGGTCTCTTTGTCTGACACGTGTTCTCTGTTTGTTCCCTTTTTGATTGACGCTTAATCAAAGCTGCTTTGGAATTTCATGTATCCATGGGAATCAATTTATCTAACATCAATTTATAATAAATGTAAATAAAGAATATAGAAGTAAAAGTAATTTACTCCATTTTTTAGGGAAATGCAAATGCAATCTAAAAATATATTTACTTTTTTTTTACATTTGATTTTTTTCCCTAAATCAAGGCATTCGTGCCTAAATACAAAATTACTAGTTCCAAGTAGCAATATCTTTAAATCTTTTAAATTGAGGATACCCATTATTTTGCTGCAATCTTTAGATTGATATTAATAATGTGTATCATATCAAAGGAACTTTCGTTACGATCTTCTCCAATTTCCATATACGTTCTCACATGACCATGCAAAATCATTGTAAGTAGTGTTATTGCTTGCTACGTGCACTTTTTTATTTTGTAAAACGTCTTCAACACCTACATATGCCCTTAAAACATTTACTGTAAGAAATCTCCTACTTATATCCTCTCTTTTTTTGACAGAATTATATTTATCTTCTTGGTGAATTCCTTACAGGAAGATATCTCTGGTGGAAGTAATGCTGAAAGATAAATATAATAATTTGCCTAATCATTCGGCCAAATCTCTTGGGACTTTGAAAATCGTATATCTTTTATATGTATTTTCAAATAAAAATGGATATAATCCGTATTCTTCTTTAATTTTTACCATAATAATTAATTTATTAATACAAGCTAATAATTAGAGGCAAAATCATATCAATCCCGTGACTCATTTGAAGTAGAAATTAGTTAAATGAAATCATTAGGTCACATCTCATTAAGTTCTATGTGTATTTCGTGGTTGTTTCAACTTTCTACCAACGGGACAGAAACAATAAACACTAACAGAAAATAGGGTCCAAGGACGTGGCCAAAAAGTTGGATGGATAGGGCCACAAAACCAAGAAAAAACGAGGTAGAGGAGAAGATGAAATAAATGGTTAAATCCTAAAAAAGGTCCCAGAGAAGAACGACAGGACAGGTCAGGGAATGAAGAGATTTGGTGAGTCCTAACAAATCTACAGCCGGGACCATCACATATAAACACATCCTCTTTTTTCTCCCCCGTCTCTCTGTCTCTCTCTTTATCTTCTCTCGCCTTTTGGACTTTTCCTAACCTCTCTTTTAAAATTTTCCTCACCCAAATCTTGCGTTATCGCTTTTGTCTTTCCGTTGAAGATAGTTTTTTTTTTTTTTCCCACGGTCTATCATAAACAAGCTGCTAATCTCACTTATTATGATGTTTATGTTATCCCATTCAAAATAACTAATGAATAATGCTACTTTGTCTCTTCCATTTCTTCCCTGGAAATTCTCCTATTTTGGCCTTTTGTGGGTTTTAATTGTCAATTTAGATTAAACTTTAAATAGAAAATATTAATCTTTTACCACTTTATTGACGTTGTTGATCCTCTAATTTCCGTTTTTAATTTATTGGATGCTTTTCCAAAAGCTAGCGTGGAACATTTTATCCACACTCTTGCCTTGTAGGTCCCTAGACTTATTTCACGGGGCTCAGTCTACATTAAAGTCTATTCTTAGGCCTAAGAGTCTAGACTCCTAAATCTCGAGGAATCCCAACTTCGTACCATGTAAATCCTATTCCTATGGGTCTAATTCAATCAACCTATCTCATTAGAACCTCATCTTGTAGACATGACTCCAAACAATTTTTTATGTGATCAATTAAATCTACACAAAACCCCAAATTCATATACACGTCTACAAAGAAACCTTTTGCTATCCACATCATAAATTGGTGCCAAAATTAAATATATAAGAGAATCAAAATACAAATTTCATAGATATTTTTATTTAAAAGGTTTTAGTTATCTTGTTCTTCTATTCAAGGATGACTAGTAGGTCGAAATGAACCGGATTTGTAAAGAAACCTTTTAATTAAAAAGTTCTCAAAAGATTTGAACAGTAATTGGGAATTGAAAGGAGCCAATTAAGAAATGGTTGACCTTTTAATCGTGAAATCAAAGCTAAACCGACCCAAAGTCTTGATGAAAAAGAGATCTTAATAAATGTAAAAGTACAGATATCCTTTTGTCAAACCGAATCTCTTATTCCCACTAGAGAATATAAGCCCCATTTTACTTTCTTTTTTCACAAGCTTTGAAATGGGTACACAAGTCTAGAATCAATAGGCCATAAGCTTAAAATTAATCTTGTGGGGTCGTAGCCGTACAATTCTAACCTCATCTTGATTAGAGAGACTTTCGGTGGCAAGACATGAGCACTGGCTTTTACATGCATGCTCATGTTTGATTCTACAGCTATGGCCGACCAACTGAATTACCTGTATGGATTGGATCCGATCATGCATTAAGGTTCGCCAAGAATCATAGGCTATAATGGTGCAAGAAAAGCTGAAGACTTTGAAGAAATTTCGGTAAAAAAAGACAGGAAATGACCCCTGTGAAGTTTGATTGATCACTTCCAACCCCTATAACTTAAGAGATTTGGCATCTACTTTTCCAAAATTGAGTTTGATTTGGGGTATCTTTCTTTTTCATGTTTCTTGTACTAGCAACATCATTAGAGAACCGGATCTTCTTCCCTTTACCAAACAAGTAAACACGAATAATACTAATACTCCAAGACTGGATATTGCAAATAGGGGGGATGCAAGTAACATTTGATTTGTATGAATCCTGCCGTATTGAAAAAGATTGGACGATATTGCAGGGCCAATATATCTATATGTACATTGAAATATCACAAGATCTTATAAATCCAAGGATCATATATATATATATATAATCTCTTTTCAATGACCAGGTTTAAACTTAATTCTTTTTCCTCAATTATCAGGATCTGAAAGTAAATGCTGAATAAAGTAACTGATTAGGCACAATCATGGAAAGTCATCAAACATCAACAACAAAAAAGTGATCTTCTTAACTTATTCAGAAGCCATGTAATTTTATGTGAAAGATTTGGTTTTTGCTACTTAAACATCACAAAGATTGGGTCTGATTCTTTCAGGAAATGGAGAACACCCCAGTTCTGGCAAAAGCCACTTAGGCACAAGTATATGGTTTATTACGTATGTTTTTGCTTATCCAGTCACCTCCACTATCCATAAGAAAACAAATTAAAAGTTTTGGTCCGTCGATACGCAAGTTTTCCATTTCTATTTTTGTTGGAAGATCGAGATATTTGGTTGAATAATTGTTCGGTTTACCATTCAAACCATAGGCGACAAGATCGAAATACAGAAATACAAGATACCTCAGTTGGCAAATTCTGTTTATGTCATTCGTCACATGAGAATAAATGGTAAGAGGGATTCTAAAGTATCTTCAAATATTAAAATGTTTTTAATTTAAATATTTTTATTTTTATTTTTGATATAATTTTTAGTTTTGATTTTTGATTTTTTGATTCTTATTTTTATTGAAAACAAAAATTTTAATTAAGATTTATAACAAAAATTAAAAAAAAATTTATTTAGTTGCTATTCGTAACAAAAAAAAAGAATTGATTAGAAAAATATGTTTGAAATTCATCAAAACAATTTAATTCTAAATATCCAATCAATTAAAAGGAAAAAATTTATTAAAATAAACAATAATTCAAAATAAATTTTATAAAATATTTTTAAAAATTTTCAAAACTAATTTTTAAAACATACAATCATATAAATTTTGTATCTATGTAAATATGTCTCCATTTTTTAAAAATAAAAAATCAAAACAGAAATAAAATAGGATTTTTTTTTAAAGATACCATAACAATAAATAGTAAAATAAATAGAAATAAACAAACCTTAAATTTTCATATTAAAGGTCAAAAGTGTCTACTGTCATTAAAAAAAACTAACTTTGGTTGTTAAACTACTTGTTATAATTTTAATTTGTAAATAAAAAATAAATTATTCAAATCATATTGCTGAAAAATTATTATTTATTAAGAAAATTTTATCATAAGTAGTAGTGTTTGAATAAAAAACATTAATTTAATATACAAAATTTATTATCTCACAAAAAAAGAAATCATAACAATAAATATTAAAATAAATAGAAATAAGCAAACCCTTTCATATTAAAGGTCAAAAGCCTCTACTCTCATTAAAAATAACTAACTTTGCTTGTCAAACTACTTGTTATGATTTTAATTTTTAAATAAAAAATAAATTATTCAAATCATATTGCTGACAAATTATTATATATTAAGAAAATTTTATCATAAGTAGTAGTGTTTGAATAAAGAATATTAATTTAATATATAAAATTTATTATCACACAAAAAAACAGAAAACATAACAATAAATAGTAAAATAAATAGAAATAATTAAACCCTTAAAATTTCATATTAAAGGTCAAAAGTTTCTGCTGTCATTAAAAAAAAGTAACTTTGGTTGTCAAACATACTTGTTATAATTTTAATTTGTCAATAAAAATAAATTGTTTAAATCATATTGCTAACAAATTATTATATATTAAGAAAATTTTTATCATAAGTAGTAGTGTTTGAATAAAGAATATTAATTTAATATACAAATTTTATTATCTCACAAAAAAAGAAAACATAACAATAAACAGTAAAATAAATATAAATAAATAAACCCTTAAATTTTCATATTAAAGGTCAAAAGTTTCTACTGTCATTAAATTAACCAACTTTGCTTATCAAACTACTTGTTATAATTTTAATTTGTAAATAAAAATAAATTATTCAAATCATCTTAGTGACAAATTATTGTATATTAAGAAAAATTTTATCATAAGTAGTAATGTTTGAATAAAGAATATTAATTTAATATGCAAAATTTATTATCTCACAAAAAAGGAAAACATAATAATAAATAGTAAAGTAAATAGAAATAAACAAATCCTTAAATTTTCATAGTAAAGTTTAAAAGTTTCTGTTGTGATTAAAAATAAGGATAATAGTTATACAGATGAGCAATTTTTTTGTATTTTTTAGTTGATTGAGCAACTTTAAAATTTTTTCAATTGATTAACTTAACCTTTAAAAAAATTTTCAGTTAAGATAAAAACGTTAACTCTATTATATCAATGCAGACATAGTAAACAGACTTTGACATGTCAGTATTTACGTAGCAAAAGTGTCACGTCAGCATCCATGTTTATACATCCAAACTTTTAAAAATTTTCAATTCATTGAACAACCTTTTAAAAAAATTTTCAATTAAGTGAGTAATCTTGTAAAAATTTCAATTTAATGAGTAATCTTCTAAAATTTATTCAATTTAGGTCAAAATTATTTTTTTCTTTATAAAAATATCAAATGATTAATACACTAATATTTTATTAGGAAGTATTATATTACAACTTCCAATTTAATTAACAAAGGTATTATTTATTCCTTCAAAAGATTAAAAACTTAATTATTAAAATAGAATAATTTTTAATGATATATTTAATTAGAAATAATCTTACAATTAATATTGTAAAATTTATATTTTTAATTATATTTTCAATATAATAATTCTTAATTATTCAAAAATATTTTATAATTCAATATTTTAATTCAATTTAAGCTTATAATTTTTTTAAAATAATATATATTCTTTATAAGATACATTTTTTTTGTATCAGACATAGTTGCAATTAGATTTATTTTTTAACTATATCTAACTTATGATATATAATTAAATATAGAGATTTTGACTGATATAATTGAGAAATTTTAAATAATTGTTATAATAAATATAATACCTTCACAAATTTTAAATTTTAATATTTTAAATTGAAAATTAATTTTTAATAATTTCAAATTATAAAATAATTTTATAGTCTTATTGTTGAATTTTAAAATTTATTTCAAATATATTT
>JAOXYD010000003.1:8909506-8921788 GCA_028565735.1 Pinacopodium congolense | reverse complement strand
CTTGTTATAATTTTAATTTGTAAATAAAAAATAAATTATTCAAATCATATTATTGACAAGTTATTATATATTAAGAAAAATTTTATCATAAGTAGTAATGTTTGAATAAAGAATATTAATTTAATATACAAAATTTATTATCTCACCAAAAAAAGAGAGAAGAAAACATAACAATAAATAGTAAAGTAAATAGAAATAAATAAACCCTTAAATTTTCATATTAAAGGTCAAAAGTTTCTACTATCATTAAAAATAACTAATTTTAGTTGTCAAACTACTTGATATAATTTTAATTTGTAAATAAAAATAAATTATTCAAATCATATTACTGAGAAATTATTATATATTAAGAAAAAATTTATCATAACTAGTAGTATTTGAATAAAGAATATTAATTTAATAAACAAAGTTTATTATCTCATAAAATTTTAACATGTAGATCTTAAATTAGCATCTTATAACATCTATTCAAAGATCTACGTTAATTTGAGTAATTTTCTTTTAGTCTGCCGTCTCTTTTCGTCGAGAACCCCAAGAAGAGAGTGAAAATATACATCATACAAGGCAAATGAAACAATTATTCGAATATTTGATTATCAATCAAAATGGGCTCTTTCATTATGGGCTATCTTCACATTTTGGATCCGTCTTCGTGCCTTCGAAAAAAAAAAAAGAAAAATTCTTAACGTTGGCGTATCTGTGAAATCTCCCGGAGTGGAGTATGATTCTCAACGGGAACCGAAAATGGAGTGCGCCGGCAAGGGACTTCAAACACGGTGCATTGGCCCTCCGAAAAGACGCTGTGGCCGCTGCGGTGCTGTTTCTTATTGCTCAGCCTCTCATCAGGTAAGCCTATAATATTCGTTGCTACTACCAGTTGGACTTCTCCAGTGTTTCGTCTCCAATTAACCAAAGATGCTCTTAACTACAACCATTTGTTTAATTTATCTTTTGAGTTGTAGCTTTTACATTGGCATGACCACAAGCTGGAGTGTGAGAGGTTAGAGCAACAAATGAAGCGTGTGGAATTGTTGAATGATTTCCCTTTCACGTTTGCTCAAGAATCTACTTTTGAGGTTAAACCAATTCTTCTGTCTTGGTGCCTTTATTTGTTTGGTTTGTATTCAAAGATTCAATCTTGTTTACGTCGGACTTGTACTTGGGTACTTGGTAGATATGTGAAAAGAAGGAGACTAGGTGCTCATTTTTGAGAAAAAGAGATATACATCGATTGGGAATGTGGATGTGTGAATGCCAATGTGCTCCGGTACCAGCTTGCTTTGATTCTTCAAGGTTTATTCTCGACTAATTTAACGTTTCCACGTTTGGTTATTTATAATCGTGCAAGTTTCTTGCCTTCTTTAAGGGCTGAAAAATTGCTAAAAGACAGAGTTCAATGCGTGAAACAGGAGGAAAATTGGTTTAGTTGTTCTGGAAAATCTATGAAAGTGCTAGGAAGGAAACGGAAAATCAAATCTAAATCAACCTTGAATGCCTGTTTTAGAATGATGGACTTAAGGATTTTCTATCTGTGAGCTAGAATAGCGGAATGTCTGCCCACAAGAGGAGAAAGAAGAGATTCTCAAGCGCAAGTGACAGTGCATCATCACATGAATGATTTAACAGCATTATAAAAATTTCCCAGCTCTTAGAAGTATAGAGAAAGTTAGCAAGGGATCCTATTGCCCAGTAGTGACTGTATTCTTCTATTTGCCACATCAACTGCTTGATTTTGACTAAATCTTGGTTCAGAAGTTTGTTTTGTATATAGTCTAGTACTATCAAAATCCAAAGAAACGGTTGAGCTGCACAGATATTTATTATCAAATTTTAACCTCCCAAAACTTGATGATCAAAGTCATTTCTTAATTTCCTTTTCATCTTGTATGCAATTGACAGCTCAACGAGCAATGCATGGGGTCTTTCCAGTGAACTGTGTCCATGTCGTGGTATCATCTCTTTGTTTTTTTCTTTTTTCTTTTTTCTTTTTTATTCTTTGCATATAGATTTGATAGATGCAAATTTCATATATGGAATCATGCAGGACCTGTATCGCCAGTATTGGAAGATATAAGTTGTTGGATGGATTATTACCAATGGAGATGCATCCCCTTGCATTCACCCATTGCTATGCTTCTTCACTGGGTATGGTATGGTCGTGATTTTAAAAGTACATTACTCTGCCTTCACTGTACTGGTCAAGAAATGACTATCAGTCCCTGTTCTTTATTCCTGCTTGTATTTCTGATTTTGCATATTTAAGTTTATGGAAGATGTGAATAAGAATTGCCCTTTTTCTCATATATTGAATAGGAGTATATAGCCATATATATAGGGCATTACAAGAAGGAATTTAAATCTGGAAAAATATCTAGGGCTATCTAATGTAATCCCTTAAATTAAGGGATTTCAAACTTATTCTATTTACAACCTATCTAAATATAATCTATTTACAGCTGTTTAAAATCTCAACAATTATGCTAATTTGGGAGATTGTCAATACAAAACCTTGGCTTTGGACCTTGTCAAATCACACCACTCAATATTTTATTGTCACAAACTGCAAGAACCCATGATTCTTTGTGGATGACATCATATTTACTAAAGGTGATTTATAAGGCATTTCTAAATTAAGGATCTATCTACAACAACAATTTCAAACTTCAATAGAACTTTTTAGGCATCGAGATACCACAATCTAAGCAAGGAATTTATCTTTAACATAGAAATTATGCTTTATATATTTTACAAGAGACTAGACTATTAAGTTCTAAGCTTGTAGACACTTCTATGCAATTCACACCTTAATGTAAAATTTATAACTAATAGGAGCCTTCCTCTTATTCGTTGAGCTACCAAATATTATTATGCAAAACTTTGTCCCTAACGAATAAAAGACCTAATATTGCATTTCATATGAATGATAAGTCAACTCAAGACTAATCTTTGTGTCGAATACAAGCTCCTAGACAAGGTCTTTTGTATTGTAACCATGGATAGCTTGATATATTGGGATAAGCAAATGTAGATTATGAAGGTTCACAAGTTAGTGGATACTCCATGTCAAGTTATCACATATTTGTAAAGAGAAATTTGGTATTATGGAAACATAAAAAGAAAAACATAATAGTTCAATTAGTGTAAAAGTTAAGAATATAAGGCGAAGTCTAGAGCCACATTGAATTGCTATGGCTACTTTATAACCATGAGAAAATTGGAATTTATCCATTTAAGACCTATTTTACAAAAACAAACTATACGCTAGTATGAAAGAACCAAACAACACTACATATAGCAGCCTAACTAGTTTATCAAGAGACAATAAAACAAATTGAGGCAAATTTATCACTTCATTCAACAAATGATAAGCTTCAAAGAGTCAAATATAGAGTCTACAACTTGAACAGATTAGTTGGCCAGTCTCTTTACTAAATCCTTACGTAATTTGAAAATTTCATATCCTTGTACCAAGCTAGGAATATGGTTATATATACCAACTAGAAGGGTTAGTACTAAGAGTGAAGGTATGATAGTCAATCTTGTAGTTACATAATAGTCAATCTTGTAATTACATAATACTTGTATATAATAATATAACAATGGTGAATTAGGATATAGAACCCATTCACCTTTTAGCTTTCGATATAGTCGATCAGTCGGATTGGAATGGAATCATGGTGGCGAGGAGACTCTAAAGCATTAGACGGGATACTAGCGAGGAGACTCTAAAGCATTAGACGGGATACGAGAATATAGGTAGGGGATAAACAGTGTATCGAAGAGAGTGCGAGATACTAGACAAAATGTTAGACGGAGAAATTGGAAGAGCTGACCAACACCGAATAAGAATAGAAGGATTAGATCGAGAAGGATATACTGCCTTTTTTGACTAGGAACGACAAAAGCTCGGGACAAAGTCATTTGATGCGAAAGTCTCATGTACGGTTCCCTAAGAAGGGAGTGGCTACCTATTGGAGCTTTGACAGGATTGGGGGATAAAGAATATTTAATATAGAATGACTTTTTTATGGGATTGTTTTTCTCATTTTCTCAGGGAAGGTCAAGTTAGAAAATGAACATTTTTTACAACAGTCATATGCGTAAGTAATAATAATACTAATCTATAAGATCTTCAACCCTACCAAGAAAAACCAAAAGTAGAATTATGTTTTAGTAGAGAATAAATCAAGCAATAAGAACTTGAAAAGGGTCATAAAAACACCAATTTTATAAAAATGTTGCAACCTACTTCTCCATTCACTCGAACAAGCACATCACCTGGCTCCAAGTATGTGTGAGCTGGGCCACCTGGCACCTAAAACATTTCGAGGATGTATTTGCAATTTCCTTACAATTCATTGCACTAATAACTCAATGCTTAAATAACCAATGTCCTTACCATAGAGTCTACAACAAGCATTCCAGTTTCACCTGGAGGAGACGCATTTCGTACCACCTATCAATCAATAATACAATTAGCCACAAATAAGTAAATAGTTCCCAAAGTATACACCATTGCAAACAAAAAACAAGTCACCTGCTCTGTTTGACTTTGAAGACCAAGTCGACGTGTCTCATCAAATCCTTTATGGAGAAATGTAGCCTACATGTTCAATTGTATGCATAATTCCTCAATTATAATGAACAAATCCTATGCAACATTAGCTATAAAACCACCAATTCCAATTAAAGATGTCCATATCAACCTCGTTGCAACAAATTTATAAATGAGATACACTCCTAAGTAACACTCATAAGTAATAGAACATAACCAAAAATTTCACAAGGAATTTACATAAACAACAAACCTGTAGTGTACCACGAGGTACAGAAACTGCTGCCCATTTTTTTGAATATGAATCGTTTCCATTCTGGAGAAATCTTAGCGCCCTAATGACCTACAAAATAAGCAAGACTTTGATTGTCCATCTATTGTGCATAGCTTTTCATGGCTAACAAAAATACTAGAAAATTTCTATGATGAACAACACGAGAATTGACAAGAATTGTACAACCAATGCTTCAAGACATCAATTTCTTTCTTCTTATTTTCATTTGCCTAACAAAATGCTTCTAACAATTTTTCATTTTGTGCTGAACAGTTAACTATAATTAATAAGCTATTAATAACTAAATAGGAAATGTACAAAGGATATGTTTATTATCATGAAAGACCTAACTAATTTTCCTTGCATTAGCAGCTTTTGCATACTAGTCATAACAATTTTAACCTACCAAATATTGTAACCAATACACCAATTGAGGATATAGCACTGTTTTGGAAGATGTGAACTAAGAAATTAGCCCTTAGGAATCAGCTAGATCACATCCTTGATTTAATTAGATTATGCTAGCTGTTAGTGTCCAGATCATTGTTTCCTAATTTAAACTCAATTCCTACCGATCAACTAAATCACATCCTTGATTTACTAAATCAAATTATGCTAGCTGTTAGTGTACAGATCATTGTTTCCTAGTTTAGACTTAATATTATACGATATATTGATGTAAGAAAAAAATTTTAAAAAACTAACTGAGGATTGTAAACTTTACAGAAAGAAAGTTGAGAATAACAAGATGTTTATGTTCTTAACTGGTCTAAATGATGAATTTGATAAGGTCAGGGGGAGAATTATCGGCAAACAACCTCTTCACTCTATTGGAGAGGTGTTTATTAAGGTCCATCGTGAGGAAAGCAGGCGTCAAGTAATGCTTGATAAGAAACCTCAGCCTCCTATTGAAACTTCAGCGTTAACTGATGGTAGTGTTAGAGAACGTAAAAAGAAAACTGAAGATAGAAACAGGACTGAAAGTGTATCGTGTTATTATTGTAATAAAGCACGTCACATCAAGAAACCTATTGGAAACTCCATGGCAAACCAACCAATTGGAAAGGGTCACATGAAGGTAAATACTCAAGAATACCTTCTTCTCATAAATTGGAGACCAATCCTTTTAGCCAGGAGCAAATTAATTACATTCAAAAGCTACTAAGGCCTATATCAAAATTATCTAGTGCCCCTAATGCATCTATTGCACAAGCAAGGAGTGATCTTAGTACTTTTTCTTGTTCTTTCCCTATTAAATCCACTCTTTGGATCATAGATTCAGAAGCTTCTGATCACATGACTATTCTATCTCATTTATTTCACTCATATATTCCTTGTTTTGGTTATGACAAAATTCTTATAACAGATGGATCTTTTTCTCCTATTGAAGGGAAAGGTTCTATACTTCTCTCTCCTAAAGTTTGTCTTAAGTCTATCCTACATGTACCTAAACTTGCTTGCAATCTTCTATCTATAAGCAAGCTAGCTCTAGATTCTAACTGCAAAGTTACATTCTTTGATTCTCACTCTGTATTTCAGGAGCAGACTTCAAGGAAGATGATTGGCAATACTAAACTTAAGGATGGGCTCTACTACTTTGTTGATGAGGAACCTGAGAATAAAATGGGACATGGCTATAATAGTGTCTATTCTACCTCAATTAAGGATTAAATCCTACTCGAGCATAATAGATTAGGTTATCCTAGCGCCAATTATCTTAAAATTTTGTTACTTCAGTTGTTTAAAAATGTTGATTGTTCAAAGGTTGTTTGTGAAAATTGCATTCTTTCTAGAAGTCATAAAAGCAGTTACTCTTTGAAGTCTTATAAGCCTTCTAAACCTTTTTACTTAATTCACAATGATGTTTGGGATCAATCAAAGATAAAATCTAACAATGGAAAAAAAATGGTTTGTAACCTTTATTGATGATCACACTAAGCTATGTTGGGGTTTTTCTAATAAGTGAAAAATCAGAAGTTGCTCACATATTTCAAAACTTCTATAACATAATTAAAACACAATTTCAAAATAAAATCTGCATTCTACACTCTGATAATGGAACTAAGTATATGAATGAGATCTTAGGCAGTTTTCTAAAAGAAAGAGGGATCACCCACCAATCAACATGTGTTAACACTCCATAGCAAAATGGTATTTGTAATAACCTAGACTTGACCCAAGAGTAAAAGACTTGGACCCAAGACCCAAGAGTAAAAGACTTAGACCCAAGACCTTGACCCTTGACCCAATACCTTGAAACTTAAGTTAGTGAGTATTTAAAAAGGGCAAATGATTCAGAACTCATCAGTTTCATATCTATCGATAACCCCCCTTTTCTCTTTCAACTCCAACAATCACATCTTCATCATCCGACCACCCTTTTCAACAATCTAGGAGTCTATGAAACGCTCGTTAGATACTCCATCAAACCCCTAACTCTTTTGCATCAAAATCAACTTAGATTCGGAGGAATTGCGACTTAAAGTTTCGGATCTGTCTGGTAAGTAATCGATTTTCTATTTCTAGTCACTTTAAAACCAGATCAACACCTCACCAACTTCACCGTTGTCTTTAGGCTAGCACCAAAGCGTAGGTAGAGAGGGAAATCTGAGAGCGTTATCATTTGGGTTGTTGTTGAGGTTTAGAGTTTCAATTTGCATTAAGTAGGAGGATTTTTGACGCGTGACAAGCATCGTTAGATTTGTGAGGATACGATCTTCCCTTTTAGTTGGGAGGTGAATATCACCGCTATCTCGATGTCAGCCGGTGGCCCCACGCTCTGACGACGGGTGCGAGTCTTTGAGTAATTTAGCTAATTGGCTAATGCTTCCTTTATTTTCTTTCTATAGATCAAGCAGAAGCAGGACCTTCCACTTCGAGACCCCAGACTCAACGCGGAGGAACGCAGTCTACCTGTAAGTTAATATTCATGGTCATGCGTATGCATTTGAGTCTCATAAGCATCATCAAACTCATTATCATTGCTTATTGATCATCATTGTTTATTGATAACTATCATCACCACTTGCACACAGTCTCTTTGTTTATTGGATTAATATCTATACATATATGTTGATATCCTCTGTTATACTTGACGTGATGTGTGCTGATGTAGAGGATGGTTATGAGACGAGCTACCTAGTGGGTGTCACCAGGCTATGCACAGAGAGTCAATCAGTCAGATATGGGACTGTCAATTGTCTAGTTTTTGATTGGTTGAGTGGTTGATTGGTTAATACTTGAGATATGATACGGTTGGGGCGGTTCGGTTAAGTTACTCTCGGATGCCAACCGATATTTGATAGTATGGCGTAGTTGTGGATGGTTCGATTGAGCTACTCTTGGACGAGCAGATCACTACCCTTGGACTAAGTGATCCGTGTGGAATAAGAGAGCCCCTACAACTAGAGTATTTGGGTAGGGGGCATGTTATCGAGTCTTGTCTTAGTCCTCCCCCATCATTACTATTCTTACTTGTGATTTGTGATTTTATGTGACTAGGCGAGATGTATGCAGATTTATACATTCATACAAACTCATTATCGTGATGTGTTGTGTATGGCATATATGATATATCTCATATACATATACCTTTGGCATCTTAAGGTGCATAACATGATCATGGTATTAATTCACTTAGTGAGGTCTAACTCCCCTCAATCATTTCTTTTCAAGATCCTTCAGTTCAAATATCTCTAGTGTCAGGATACTTTGCCGGTCTTCTTCCTTTTCGGCGAGTTGATGTATGTTTGGGCTTGGATGTAACTTGACTCTAGAGTCGCAGTAGTACTGTACTTATCGGACTCTTTTGTAAAATAGTATAATGTTTGGTACTGTTCTAGTGGGGGTTTGTAATACGGTTATGGACCGTTGTGAACTGGTATGAATCTACTATGTTTTAAACATTTGTTTTTGTCTTTTTGTTTTCTGGATTTCTGGAATGTTAGGCTTGCTATTGGGCTAATAGGCCTTGGGTCTACTGTTCCTTTAGCGTCGGTCACGATCCAAGGTTGGGGTCGTGACATATTCAACCTATAAGCCACATTGCCCTCCTTCTTGATAATTTCAAAAGGTCCATCATATTTGGGAATCAACCCCTTGTGTACTGCTTTCTTGCTAATTTTCTTCCAAATCAGTAGTGCTAATTTCAGTAACACCTTGTCCCCCATAAAAAATTCCAATGGTCTCTGATGTTGGTCAACATATTTCTTCATTCAGTGAACAACTTTTCGAAGACTATCCTTGGCCTCTTCTAGCAATTCTTGTCTGCTCCAAATAAATTTGTAAGAAGTAGAGCATTTGCCTGCTTGTTGCCTTGCCAATTCCAAAGGAATAAGGGGCTATTGTCCCAGCACAATCTCAAAGAGGCTTTTGCCTATGAAAGTAGATTCGTGTAAATTATAAGCAAATTGAGCACTATCTAGTGTCCTAAGTAGCCTTCTAACAGAGCATTTATTCTTTCAGTTTGCCCATTAGTTTGTGGATAATTGGCATTAGAGAACTTCAATTCCGCACCCATCAAAATGACTATGGCAATCCAAAACCGACCAGTGAATCGTGGATCTCTATCACTCAGCACCCCGGTAGGCACTCCAAAGTGTTTCACCACATTTTTGTAAAAGAGATCAACAGCAATTTCAGCAGAACATGAAGCAAGGGCTCCAATGAACACTGCATATTTTGAGAAGCGATCCACTACCACCAAAACAGATGCTTTTCCTTCCACCTTAAGGAAATCCTACAACAAAGTCCATAGAAACAGATAATTAAGGATGTTCTAGAATGGGATGTGGTTGTAACAAACTTATCTCCTTTTGCTTCTCAATTTTATCTTGTTGGCAAATTATGCAAGACCTGTAATATGCCTTAACATGTGGCTCCATGCATATAGCCAAATATAGGATTTAAAGAGTAATGGCATCAACCTTTCCTTGCTTGGAGGTGCTGCCCACAGAGATTCATGAGACTCTTTCATTAGTTCCTTTCATAAGCCACCAAATTGGGGAACATACAGCCTGTCCCCTTTTGCCACTAGATCATCTTCCAAACAATATCTCTTGGTGATTCCATCCAAGAATTCCTATTTAAATCGGCAGTAGTTTGCATCCAATGTCCCTCCCTGCCAAATTTTTTCTACCAAGGTTATTTCTATCAAGGAAAAGTTGTAGATGGAGGCTAGAATCTCCTTTCTACTGAGGGCATCAGTCACTTGACATCAGCCACTTGATTGGACCTTCTAGGCTTATGTTCCCAAGGGAATCCATATTCTACTAGAAACTCTTTCCATCTTGCTTGCTTGGCTGAGAATTTCTTCTACACTTTGAAGAAAGTATTAGCAACGTTGTCAGTCCTCACAATAAATTTAGGGCCAAGGAGATAGACTCTCCACCCTCAGGCAATGAACAATTGCTTCAATTTCCTTCTCATGAGCTGAATATCTTTGTTAAGTTACATTTAGCTTCCAACTTTCAAAGGGTATGGGGTGCCCTTCTTGAACTAGCACTCCCCCAACTGCCTTGCCTGATGCATCAATGTGGACTTCAAATGAGAGTTCAAAATTTGGCAACTTCAAAACAGGTTCTAAGGAAGTAGCGTCCTTTAATTTCTCAAAGGTAGCAACACAATGATCTGTTCATTGCCAAAGATCACATCAAAATCATTCAACGAAACTACCATAAGGTTCACCTTTCTAGTCCATCCATTTATAACAATAGGCACATTGTAAGTCATGCTAGCAACATCCTGAGTCTTTGCATTGGCTGTTTTTAGACTATTCGTGCTTTTACTCACTTTCAATCCGCATTTGGTTGTCATTCTATCTGCAATGAATGTGTGGATAGCTCTTGTGTCCACCATTGCATCAATTTCCCTGCCATTGATTATAATATGTAAGTGCATCAGGGAGCCTTAGAACTGTCCAGAAATCCTATTGACTTCCACTGAAAGAGTATTCAGTAGTTGCAAAAGATTCACTAAAGTCGCAACTTCTCCTTCAAGTTCCTCAATTACCTTAGCATTTTATCCTTTCGGACACTCACGGGCATAATGAGTACCACCACAAATAAAGCAACCTGTGTTCTTTCCATTCTTTTACCCATCGGAGGAAGCAGCATTGCCTTTATTTACTTTAGCCTTTCCTTTGTCATCATGGTTCTATTTGCCCTCAAATTTTAGTTTGCAATGCCCAGACTTCTACTTGCCTTTGTGGTTGGTTTGCTTGGAGCTTTCCCATGCCTCCTTGTCCTTGTTTAGATGTACATCCACCAACCTATCCAAAACAGTATTGGCACTTGGCAAGTCTTGCACTCCCTGCCTTCTTAACTCAATTTGTGCCACACGTTTGGGGTCTTGAAAGGAAATTGAAGAGCTTATCTTCTTCGAACATGTTGCAGATGTCCAACATTCACATAGTTTCGAATGCTGCCTTCTTGTCTCAATTTCCATAGGTTTCCCTGGCAATCAATGAAGTGTTACAGGGCAAGAATTGTTCCTTTAAGACTAGTGCATCCTAGGTCTCAATTTTGGGTCTGCTAGCGTTCAAGCCATCATCAATCCAAGCCCTCCACCATAATTTTGCATCACCAACAAGGTACATGCTTGTCAACATGACTTCTATCATATTCTAGAACTCTTGCAGCATCAAAATACTGTTGCATATCCCACAACTTCTCAAGTAACTTTGCTTCTTGGACACCATCAAAATGCTTGGGTTCTGGTACTTTCAACCTTGTCTAATTTCTCCCACCACTACACAAATTTGTGTTGTTTTGAATAAATGCCAGAGCATCTTCCAGCACTCCCACCCTTTTGTTTGCCTAAGTCAAAATTTCATCCACTCTTTGGTGCATACCCTGGATTGCCTCTTCTAGGTGCTCCAATCTCAGAAAATTGCATGGTTTCGTCTTTAGGAATTGACCAGGGGATTTTTCCAACCTTGCAATTCTTTCCTACAGAGCTTCCATATTCTGGTTACCCATCATAGTTCCTATCTAGAGTTCTCTTAAATGCTCAACAGCCAACCTACCTCTGATACCAAATTGTTACAGGGGTCTGTTTTGTGAGGTTTTTTAATCACTCAAATGCCCTGTAATGCAATCAAGCCCTGCTAAATTCAGCAACCTAGAGTGCCCATAAAAATACTTCGAAAAATTCTGCCCATGTTTGAACAGATAGTAAAAGGACATAAGGGACTTGGATAAAATGAGCCATGCTCTTTTATTGCTTCCAAAATGTAGTGAATACAATAGGGACGTGTGTAAGGCTTACAATACTTTTTAGAATCTACACATAGATAATATATAGACAATAGCTGGACAGTTTGTCAGTTTACAAGATTAGGACAATTAAATCCAGAAAGAAAATATGATTTTATTCTATGTATTTTTGATAGAGCTGTACAGTAGTATTTATATACAATTAGAGGAAATCATAATCCCTATATTTAAGGGATTAT
>JAOXYD010000003.1:8896409-8909406 GCA_028565735.1 Pinacopodium congolense | reverse complement strand
TATATAATAATTACATAATAATTATATTATATATTATAATATAAACAAAAATATAATTTATCGTTTAAATCTTTATATAACATAATATATTATTATATTATACTATGTGATAATATTCTTGTATAATATTCTTATAATGTTAGAATTAATTTAAAAAGTATATAAAAAAAGTTTAGTAAAGGTAATTTTGGAAGATAAAAAAATGTGCCTTTTAATTTTGTGGAATTCATTTGCTATACCAACTAGTTTGATTGAATTTAAATTAGTTATATTGAATTCTATGGAATTTAAATCACATAATTGAAATAAATTTTTTTAGTATTTTAAATATAAAATTTTAAAATTGTAAAATGGGCTCTTAATATTCATTCTACATAACATGAATATATGGAAATGGTTAAGTGATTAATATAAAATTCATTACTTTGAAATAATTACGAAGAATATTATGTAGTTCTTAATTAGTACAAATCTGGAAAATCTTTGATTAAAGTAGAATTAAATTTTGAAATAGTTTTCAAATGCCCTTATAAGAATTAATAACTAATGATGATTAGCCAACATGAGTAGATTTAAAGACACATTAATTCCATACTTTATATATAGTTAAAATATTATATATAAAAAAAATTATGTGTAGAAAGAGTAGTCAAAACTACTTTGATATTATTTATATCAATCCCAATTTATGTATGTAAATTATTCATGTATACACTATTACTATCTTATTTAGATGTATAGGACTTTTTAATGAGATATTGTTAAGTCATATACAAAAAGGAAACAAAGGAAATTTAATTAAGTTAAATTAAATATAAAGTTTGAAAAACTCTAGAGTGAAATATAAGATATTTAATAAATAATGATTAATAAAAATACTAAATATTATAGGAATTTAATTGGTATTTAACTAAAATTAATTACAATTCTAATTAAAGTTTAATTAAAATTAAAATTATATTTTCAATTAAATAATTAAAATGTCCAATCTCTATTATAAATTAATGCAGTCCTAGCTTACCCCTTGGTATACCACTTATAGAGTTCTCTTAATTCGTTTGTTTGGATAGTGTATAAAGGCCAGATAGTTTATGATAGTCTCTATGTAGCCTGTGGTATTATGTATTATTCATGGTTTATTATATTTATAAATTCATTACATTATAGAATAAAATTAATTTTGACTTTTAAGAAGTCTTTTTTTTTTGCTATACATGATGAGATCACATCCAAATTTTTAAATAATGACATTAAATCTAAGTTTTATTCTATAATTTTATTTTTATTCATTTTTTATTGATAATAATTTTGGAATTGAAATTGTAAAAGTTGTAAACCTTAAGCCCTTATAATTAAATAAGAATTAAAGTGATCTTATCTTTCGAGAAATTATAAAAATGTGTTTTCTTCTGCAGTGTACATCATGACATGGTGTGTCAATTTCCTAACACCTTTTTTCCTTATATAATTTTCTAATTAAACATTTTATTATTCTTTAATTAAGTCCTTCAATGATAGTAATTTTCTTAATAAAATCCTTTCTATTAACTATATTAGTGGAAATACAAATATGATATGTCACCTTAACATAATGATATATAGAGTAGACATATATAAGACACATTCCATAGTGATCATAATTCTTATTATTTTAGGTTTCAATTTATCCTTTTATGTATAAATTAGGCTCAATCTAATGGAATTATTTTTCTTTTACAATTGCCAAGGTTGGAGAACACTAGGAGCAAGAAATTGATTTTAAAAGGATGAATTTTAAAAAATAAATTTACATTAAAGAAGGAAAATGTGTTGATACTAACCAAGCATGGGCATGTGTAGAGCCGAGAACAGCTAAGCTGAGAATTTCCAACTAGGAATTCAACTTTTATTAGGACTATTGGACTAAATTAGATTATAATATATAGTTTTGATGATAACAAAATATATTACTATTAATGTCTTTTATTCTTGATGATATCAGTAAGCTACTAATGTTAACAATCAAGTTCAATGTAAGAAGAAAGTTAAAAGATGAAGAAAATGAAAAAAGTGCAAAACATTTGCAGCTAATGTGAACATTAAGTTTACAAATAAAGGATAGATCAAGATAAAGATAGCTAAGGATGAATATGTCATTCTATATACTTTTTTATTATAAGTCTTGTCTTGATTATTAAAACATCTGTGGGGAATTCTACAAATATATTTAAGTCAAATTCTTTTGAAAAGAATGAGTTTTGGGAAGTTAAAAAAAATAGTTTTTTTTCAAAAAAAGTTTGAAAAACTTACGAAAGGAAAGTTCTTCCAAGCGAACTAGTTGACCAATATCGTTTATTGGATGACCAACGTAAGCATTTTTGTCCATATTGGTCAATCAATACAAGAAAGTGGTTGATTAGTATTAGGATTATATATATATATATATATATTTGTTAACCATTATGGCTGATTGGTCGGTCATTATTTAAAGCAAATAAGTTAAAACTTTGTCAATAGTAACATGAAGAGCAAAACGACTTGTATGTATCAATAAGTGATATATTGATTGACTATTACAACATATTGGTTACCCATTATGTTTGAGTGATAAATAAATACAGGTAAAAATGTAGTAAGATTGTGCGACTAGTCAATAAAGTGGTTAACCAGTGTGAAAAATTAATAAATAAAATGTGCCATCTAGTTGAATAATAAAAGTTATTTTTCCAATTTTAATGACTTGAATTTGTGTCTAACATATTTTTAAGATAGAGCAGTGTATAAAGTAAACCATGAATTGAGTTTTAAAGCATATAAGGCTATAAATACATGCTCTTAATATTGTTTAAGAAATTTTGATGATTAGAAAAATTGGGACGAATATGAGGAGTTGAAAGAGCATGCTCAAAGTGTTTTGTTGCATTCATTTGATTCATATTAATTTTTTAAGCCTTAGAGCATTGGTGTGAGTAAGCAAGATATTCTCAATTGTGTAATCTCTTGAGGGGCTTATTGATTGGTTAATTTAATTGTTTACTCTTCATCAAGTAAAAGAAGATTGTAAATACTTCTCTTTCCCTTAAAAAATATTATATAAGGATTTCTCTTCCCTTATCAGGCAAATTATTTGAAAGGAGGTTTCTCTTTACTTCATTGAAGAAAATTATTGTGAATATTCGAGAGTATCTTGGAGCATAGATGTAGGTAAAGATCTGTTTGATGAACTATTATAAATTGTTTGCAGTCTCTTTAGCTTACACTCTTTATTTTATGCAAATTTGTGTGATTGATTGAAATATTTTGGTATTTATCATCATTATACTCAAATTGTCTTAAGATGAATTTTAAGGTAGCCAAAACTTAGCAAAATTTTAATTACACTTAATTTTACCCTTTTTTTTAGATGCCATAGTGACCAAAAAGTGGCATTAAAGAAAGTCTCATCATTTTCATATTTTTAGCAAAATTTAGACTAAAGAACAGTATGGAACAATTTAATTATCTTTTTAGATAAGATAGTCAAAGTATAACTAGACCCCCTTTCTTAAAAGGTGAAATATATATATATATATATATATATTGAAAAATTAAGATGAAGCACTCCCTTTCATCTATAGGAGTGGATATTCGAAAAATAATAATGAATGTACATACATATTTTATTTTATACATTGAATAAGGCTGAGTTCAATAGACTATGCTTATGCGAGACAACTCAATAGATATGGCATATACTTAATATCACATATAACTCCATTCTTAAGTTAAAAAGATCTAAGTATGAATGCTTGTCTATCAATATGAATTATTTTATATGGAACATAATAAATTATTTTTTAATATGTTTGCTCACTTTATTTATATTATTAATTCTCTTAAAACTTTTGGTAAGACTTAAAACAATCTTGAATTGGTGAGAAATTTACTTAGATCTTTACCAAAAGTTTAGGATGCAAAGATGATATCTATATAAGAAGCCAAAGATCTAAGCACCTTACCATTATAAGAGTTAGTTAAATCATTCCTCACTTATAAGATGCAGATGAATGGATTTCATAAAGAGGAAATTGCTTTAATAAGAAGAGATGCAGTTTTTAAAGCTTATAAAGACGAGAAAATTGATGATGAGAACACTTTTACAAGTGAGAACTCAGAAGAAAAAGTGGCTTAAATATGTTTTATAGCTAATGATGATGAGGTACCTTCTTACTTAAATTTTTGTAATGATGATAATGATTGTTGTGATGATGAATTAGCTGAATCTTTAGAAGTCATAACTTTGAAAAAAAAAAGAAACTATCTTACTAGTATAATCAGACTTTGAATATTTTAGAAGAATACATGGTTGAGAATGAAAAATTGAATTGCGACTTTTGTAATATGATAGATCATAAGAATGTGGTTATTATTAAAAATAGTAAGCATGAATTGATCCATAAAAAATAAAGCATTAAAGAAGGAGATCAATGCCCTTAAAGAATCTCTATCAAAATTCACTCAAGGAAGTAAAAAAAAACTAGAAGGTATACTAGGAGCCTAAAAGAGTTCTAATGATAGGCATGGAATTGGTTTTATTTATGGGAATATATCATCTAATGTTAAAGTAATTTTTATAAGGGAAAGATTATTATATGAGGAACATTTGCATAAACAATCACATACGCATATTATACCATCTTCTAGATCTTTATATAAAGATAAATTTCATACATTTATATATGACTCTAGATCTAAACCTAGAACATAAAGTCATGTAGGCAAGAATAAACATAATTTTTATATAAAGACATAACATCACTCTCATTAATTTAGGCTTCATTTCAGATAAGATCATGTGATATATTCTCACATCGCTTATATACATGAATATAATCATAAGAACACCTCTCACGAAGATCTAAAGTCTTAATACTACCTCATAAAAGTACATTATGAAAGAAGTTCTAAGAATGCATATGTGTATAAGAACATTAAGACCCATTATCATACAAATGTAATATTCTACTTTTACTGAAATTATGGGCATATCGAGAGGTTTTGCCAAACAAAGATGATTAAATAAATCTTCAAGAAAATGGAATGAAAAAAAAAAGCTAGAACAAACAATCAAGGAACTAAATTAATTTAGGTACTTAAGGCGTATTGATTACTTTGTTATGTAAACTTCGAAGAATAAGAAAGTATCGTAATCTTAATTTTCTTTCTCACATGGCAATATCACTTTCAATTTCCATCATGTGAAATGATATTTTTGTTATGATCATGAACATATTTATCAGTTTCTCCTTAAGAAAAACAATAATTTTTTAATAAGTCCTAGGTTGAAAAATGTTTAAGAACTAACCCTAAGGACCTAAATTTTGATATCAAGTAGTATCAAATGGTTATCAAGTGAGGATTCAAAAATGGTACATTCAAAAATTAATTTCAAAAATAAAATCACCAAAAGCCCTCACTTGAACGAAGGAAGCATATTGTTGAACTAAGTGAGAAAGAAAATGAGGTAAACATTGATAAGGAGTTATATACTTTCTTTTATACTGATAGTATTTGAGAATATTGACTTGATATGCATATTTTGAGTAAAATATGTTGTTGCATATATGTAGAGGGAGAAAGCAGTGTTCCATGTATCAAGGGAGAAAAATATATTGATCTTTGAAATTAATACATAATAATTAAAAGAATTGTTATCAATTTAATACATGTTTTTCATGTTCTCTTTTTCCATGTGATATAGTTTTGACATGGAGGAAGGAAGTTATTTATTTCTCCTTTGATGCTTATAGAATTCCATGTCATATACTCTATGTAATGTTGACAAAAAGATGGAGAAGTTAAGTAATACTAGATATCCTTGTATAAAGGGAGTAGTTAATTGAATGTTTTAGTGGAATCTAACCTATTTTCATGCTTTATCCTATTAGCTTAATTCATTAATCATTTTATGATGCATTAATCAATGAGGATAAATTTTGAATGATTTAAAGAGAATTAGTGATAATTAATAGAAATTCTATTTAATAAAATATTTATTTGAAAAGATATTGTATTTGAATAGATTTCTTTTTGATAATTCCAAAAAAGGGGAAAGAATGGTGATATTGAAACTTAGGCCATGTTTAGAAATGTTTTGGTTTATAGTTTTGGTTTCCTATTTTTCTAAACACAGAAATGAAAAAAAAAACACACTATTACAACAAAAAAAAAACATACAAACCAATACAAAAACACAAAAACCACAACCCACAATCCAACTAAACATCCCCTTAAATTATTTGATGATGCATCAATTAAGGACAACATACATATTAATGACATTAATTTTCTCCAATATAACTAAATGTTTTTCTATCATTAAAAAAGGAGAGATAATTGAACCAAATGAGGTTTTAACTTATAGTTTTGATGATAACAAATTATGTTACTTCTAATGTTTTTTTATTCTTGGTGATATTAGTGAGCTATTATATAAAGCATCAAGTTCAATGAAAAGAGAAAGCTAAGGATGAAAAGAATGAAAAAAGGCAGAGGGCATTTCCAATTGATGTGAATATTAAGTTTACAAATGAAAGATGAGATCAAGATTAAGATAGTTAAAGTTGAATAGATTAATTTTTTATTATAATTATTATCATGATCATCTTAATGCTTCAAGGGCACTTTATGCATGTGGATTGTATGTTAGGTGAAAAATACATAAATCTTTTCAAGAGTCAAGACTAAATTAAGTTTTTTATTTCAAAGAAAAATGTCTTGATCATTAAAATTTCTTTATAGAATCTTTTGAATGTATTTGAGTCAAGTGCTTTTGAAAAGAATGATTGTTGTAAAGTTTGAAAATTTAGAAAAATGTATGAAAAATTTTTCTAAGTGAATTGGTTGATTAATGTGGTTTATTGGTTAACTAATGGAAGTGTTTTTATGCATATTAATCGAGCGATATAAGCAAGTGAGCAGCTAGCTTTAAGGTTCTATACATATTAGTCAACCAATATGGCTAAGTAATCAATCATTGTTTGAAACAAATGAGTAAACTTTTTTCAGTTGTAAAACAATGAGTAAAATGGTTTGTATATGTTCATGGTCAGTAGATTGGTCAACCACTACATTAATCAAGCTATGAATTGGATTTTATGGCCTTTAAAGCTATAAATACATATTTTAAGGTTGTTGAAGAAGTTTTTGTTAGTTTTATGATACTTAAGAGGGAGATGAACTAAATGCTTAACAATTGTTAAACTTAACTCCTAAATATATTTTGTAGAGGATGCAATCTTTAACCACAATTCAATCTAGCATGATGAATATATTTATGCTAAGTGATTACAATATAGATATAAATGAAATGTACAAGTAAGTAATATACAAAGTTTAATGAAGAGAGAGTTGACAAACTAATTTTATAGTAGTTTTGTAAAAAGACTTTTCCTTACGTTCACTTTCTAACAACTTATTAAAAATTTCACTAAAAATAATCTTCTTTATTTGAAGAGAAACCCTTACAAAATCAATTTTCTTTTATGAAGTTGAAGATTAAGGGCTTGTTCTATTGGGTTTTTGATTTTGATTTTTTGATTATGTTTTTCTTAACACAAAAATCGAAAAAAAAATATAGAAACTAATAAAAATAATACACTAATATAGTTCAAAAATTAAAAAAAGCACAGAAGTCGAAAAAACACACAAAAACTATTATAAAAATATAAAAATCAAAACCGAAAACAAAAACCTAAAGCTGAATCAATTGACCCCTAACCTTTTACAAGTCTTCTTTTAAGGTGAAGATGAATCTTTGTATAACCAATCCTAACAATTCAAAAGTCCTTTTACAAAGTGAATTATACCTTTAAAGTGTCTTATTTTAAAAGCCAATAAGGCTCAAATATGTACAAAGTTTTTCAAGATGCAAAATGAACTTTATAAACCACTTTAAAGTTTTTAGAAATTAACACAAATCAATTTTTCTTGGATTGAGAACAGAAAAAATAAAATTTTATTCCCAAAATCACAAAGGCTTGCCATGAATGCTAAAAAAAACTTAAAGCATTGATCACTTTAAAGCTCAATAATCTTATAAAACTTGATCAAGATATATAAAGATTATTTAACAACCTTTAATATATATATATATATATTTATTTATTTACAGCCTTCCTAAGTTCAAAAATACATTAGACATACTTCTTATCTAGTAGACTCACTTAAAATGGTTTTGGAAACAAAATAAAGAAAACAGTTATCTATTGTCAACCCCAACTAATCAATCACTACCTATGAGTTGTCAATCACACCAAATAGACTAGTAGACTAGTTTGTCTAATTTCTGCAGTAGTCGACCACTTCTTAAAAACTGGTTAACCAGTCAATTTAAAAAATAAATTATTCAGATTCTGCAGATTGCTCAACCCAAAATTAAATATTTCAAACTAATTTTGTTTACTTGAAAACCAATTTACATAAGTTTTAAATCATCTCCAAAATAATTTTAAGGACTAAGATCTTTCAATTAGAATAAAATAACTTAATATGTCTTGATTTATAAAGATTTATATGTTTTTTTAAAACTTTTTCACAATTTCTAAATTTTTTCAAAATTTTCTAAACTTCATAAAATCAAAATTTTCACAAAAACTTGACTCAACTAAATTCAAAATGTTCCCTACAAAGATTTTGGTGATCAAATCTCTTCAATTAAACTCAAGAACTTAAAGTGTTTCAATTTATGAAACTTTACACATGTTTTAAATGACTTATGCAATGCACATGCAATTTTAAACTTCTAAAGTTATTAGAACCTTAAATAATCGTTACAACCAAATTGAACTTATTTAAACAAACTTCTTGAAGTTCTTAACTTACTTGATGTTGCTTGATGGCCAATTTTGGCTATCATGTCTATTCTTTCTACTAGATTTTCATCAAATAAATCTATTTTTCAAAAATTATCATAAAACAAATTATTAGTAATAAAGATATTTTATTATCATCAAAATTAAGAAAGATTGAATTTTGCTCATAAGTTATTTAAAATCTTACATTCACGATCTCCTTTAACTTATTTTAAGAAATAAATTAATCAAATCAGGGGCCGTAAAATCCTTTTGATAATTGATAGTTTGATACATGGAGATCTCTTGTTAACTAGTAGGTTTCTCTTATCTTTTTTAAGTGGCTCCTCTCTACGCTGCAATACAGATTGAATTGAACTGACGATACCCTCAATTATCAGCGTTGTTCGAACTCCATATTCGATTTTAATGATAGTTTATCATTTATTTGCCCTTTAATCTATTTAGGCGGCCATCAATTGAGTTCCCTGTCCTATATGTTATAAAAGTATCTCCATTTCTGTACATGTAACAGGCGTCGCTACAAGAGGAAAATTCTTCATATATATTTAATCTACAGTTCAACCCCAACTTTGACCTTGCTTCTAGTCGGCCTCTCCAAAATTTCGAACGTAACCTGCCGCTGGAATTGTTTAGTGCATTAATTAACTATATGTGGTAATATTTTTAGAATCTTTGAATATAATATTTATATAGACAAAATCATAAGCTTATTTAAATCTTATCTAAAAGTAGAATTTATTTAAATTTATAACTATGCTAATATTATAAAATTTTTGAAAATATCAATTTTACAATTACGTGTAAAATTGTATTTGGCAATAAAATTTTGATTAGCTCTCAAAGTCCCCTTTTTCTTTAAATGTAAGTTGAACATTATAAATCAAAATTTCTAATTAAACTGATTGTATCACCATTTGTATCTCCAATTTTCATCATATTCTAGAAAAAAATAAACAATGAGAAAGACGGGTTGTTGACAAGCGTAACCTTCCACGAACCAAGAACAATCCAAAGTCGGCACGTTTTAATCTTTACCAAAACTCAGATTGTCATTCGTTGAAGGATCTTTCATTTGACCCAACCAATACAATCATAACGCAGCCCTTCCTAAGTTGAAAACCTAAAACCTTATCTTTTCTCAAACATCTCCAAGCTCTGTATTTCTGAAGAAAACATCGGCTTTCGTTATTAACATTAATAAACAAAACATGAGACCTAATGTGTTACTGGTTGCAGTTTCAATCTTGTCACTACACTTATGTCTTCCTGTTTCTGCCAGGTTTTTCCCTAACTTTTCTTCTATCCCACACAATCTACTACTTCCTAACGTCACAAACACTGCTTGGGACTCGTTTCACAATTTCTCTGGCTGTCACTTCGGCGAACAGTTTGCTGGATTAGCAAAACTCAAACAGTACTTTCATTACTTTGGTTACATCCCAGATAAACTCGCCAATTTTACCGACAATTTCGACGATCAGCTTCAGTCAGCTCTCAAAACCTACCAGCAAAACTTCAACCTGAACATCACCGGACAGCTTGACGAAGCGACGGTAAATCAATTAGTACGACCCAGATGTGGCAACGCCGATATAGTCAACGGGTCTACGAGTATGAACTCCGGGAAGGCGAAGGCTACGCCGTCTGGGGTCCACACGGTTTCGCATTACTCATTCTTTCCCGGAAGACCACTTTGGCGTAAGCAAGAGTTGACCTACGCGTTTTGGCCCGATAACGAGTTGGGCGACAACATGAAGAGCGTCTTCTCACGGGCGTTTCAACGGTGGGCGGAGGTGACTCCGTTGAACTTCACAGAGTCGGATGTTTATCTAAGCGCCGACATAAGGATTGGGTTCTTTAAAGGAGATCACGGGGACGGTGAGCCATTTGATGGGGTGTTAGGGACGTTAGCACATGCGTTTTCGCCGCCAAACGGACGGTTCCATTTGGACTTAGACGAGAACTGGGTGGTCTCCGACGACATTACCGCCTCCCTTATATCGTCGGCGGTGGATTTGGAGTCGGTGGCGGTGCATGAAATTGGGCATTTACTGGGTTTGGGGCATTCGTCGGACGAAGAAGCCATTATGTACCCGACAATTTCGGCGAGGTCAAGAAAGGTTGAACTAAGGAGGGATGATGTTTTGGGGATTCAACACTTGTACGGAACTAACCCAAATTCGAACGCCACGTTACCACCTTCCGTTCAGCAGAATGATACGAGTGGGACTGCTTTCGTAGATTCAAGGTGGGGCTTCGACGTATTGGTGAGCGTTGGATTGGTTTTGATGCTCTTGTAAATATTAGAAAATATCTTCCTATTTTTATAGCTTGTGGTTGTAGAATGTAGCGTGATTGATTTGTTTACCATATATTAATTTGATTTGAATACGGTTGATTACACGGTCGGATGGTTTTGATTAAAAGTCAAAATTATTAAAATATTTTTATTTATAATTACACACTATTTACTATATATACAAAGATACTTGTGGTAATTTTAACTTAACTAATTTTTCCTTCATTTTATAAGCAATCCAGGAATATTAATGTACTCTGTGTGATTGCATTTTTACAAAGAATTTTGGGTGAAAAACTCGCAATCGTGACATATAGTCAAGGAAATTCTTGAAAGCTCCTCCGCTTGAGCCACAGGATTATAATCATAACTTGAATAATTGTTACTATAGCAAGAAGTATAATTTGTTATATAATATTTGAAGAATAATTTAATTTAAATTTTAATATTTTTAAGATAATATTTTATTTTATAATATTTGTAAAATAGTATAATTTACTTCTTAACGTTATAAAATAGTACATATTATTTCATAATATTTATAAAATAATACATTTGACCCCTTTAATATTAATTTTGTCAAAATTTTATTAGATAAATATTAATTTTGTTAATATTATATAAATAAACTATTGACTAATCATTAAAAAAGTAATTAATAAAATTTTAAAATTAGTATTAAAAATACAATTTATACCATTTTGTAAACGTTAAAGAATAAAATATACCACAAATATTAAAGAATAAAATGATATTTTTAAAATCGTTATTAGAGAATTCAAACCTTTTTAAAAATGTTAAAAAACAATGGATATCTTTTGTCTTGTTACTTTTACTCGTTGTTATAAATATAATAGGAGGCCTGAATGTTGATTTAACTTTGTTTTTGTCTTATGATTTGCTCACACCAAAGTATTACTGCCATTGGTTTTCATAAGCAAGCAATTCATGGACTGCTCTTGCCAGTTCTAATTCCTAAAAAGCATCGGTGTGTACCAACTCAAATGATTTGGCTCAATGAATGAGCTAAATAAAATTTAAAATTCGAATGGAAGTTTATTTATTTTAATTTATGAATTCCCAATTCCCATGTGGATCTTTCGTCTTTCTAGAAAGAAATATCAGCTTGTCCTAATTCCACCTTGTTGCTATAAGGTGTAGTAGAGGTATCCGAACAACTGATGGTTTTCGTGAGTCGAGAAAGTGAAGATAATTTTTAATGAGTAGTGGGAATTAATAAATCCACATATTCCCTCATATACTATTCCAACCACACAGACAAACAGTGCATATTCTTATAATAATTGGATGACATTTTTCATTACAAAACAAGGATGGATGCCATTCTTGTTGCATGTAAAGCGAACTGGGAAATGTTAGTTGACCGGAACGATGTATTTAGAGTTTCAAAGGCGTTGACATATGCTGGCATGGGGACGAAACCGAACTACGAAGAATGCTTGTTTCTGGCTTAGCTTTTGAATCCTTGTTTGGTCAAACTCTTGATTAAATTCAGTGCACAATGGGCCTATGCTTGCTGTGATAAGAACCAAAAAGTTAGTTTTAGGCTTACCGGGCTCACAAAAAGCAAACAATCCCATTCAACTAAATAAAAGATGGAAGAAAATAGACAAATCCCATTCAGTGCACAATGGGCCTAGGGCATTTTCACGCCGTCTCCTCGTTTTTAATTTCTTGGATGAGAAATCTCCAAAACTACACCTCCAATCGCTAATATTACCAATGTTTAAGAAATCGAATTGGATCGATCGGTTCGATCCGATTAAATCGGAATCAGTCGATTTATTGGTTCAATTTCATTAAAAAATCGTTATATTTAAAAATTAGAGGATTAAGGGTCGGA
>JAOXYD010000003.1:8838487-8854230 GCA_028565735.1 Pinacopodium congolense | reverse complement strand
GCCACAATATAGGCATATGATCTAGTTCCTCAAGCCAGAAACAAGTCTACCATAAATTCATCATGGATTATCAATCTCCTAAAAAGAACTAAAGTATTACCAAAAGTGCTTAAAGTTGAACTTCCCTTTATTTATTTATAAAAATTAATGCAATTGATTAAGGTATTAAACACAACAAACTAATTATACCTAGCAAACAAACATAAGTTATTATATACATTCAATTGATTATTCTACTAACTTAATCATACGTCTAATTACATTAATAACATTCGATTTGAAAAAAAAATACAATTTCACCAAAAATTAAAAGATCTCCAATTTCTATACACCTAAATTGGAGAAAAATTAAATTAAATTAAATCAAATGCAATTGATGATTCTATTAACTTAATCATACATTTAATTACATGAATATATATTCAATTTGAAAAAATATAACAAAATTTCACCTAAAATTAGAAAATCTAGAATTTATATATGTCTAAATTAAGAAAATTTTAAATTATATCAAATCAAATGCAATTGATGATTCTACTAACTCAATCATATATCTAATTACATGAATATACATTCAATTTGTAACACAATTTCGCCAAAAATTGAAAAATTTTCAATTTCTATATTTCTAAATTAGGGAAATTTTAATTTCTATCAAATTAAAAGTAATGGGTGATTCTTTTATGTCAATCATATTTCTAGTTATATAAATATATATTCAATTTGGAAAATTTTAACATAAGTTTACAAAAAATTTTAAAAAAATCCTTCAACTTTATATGTATAAATTGGCTAAAATTTAAATTCTATCAAATCGAATATAATTGATGATTCTACTAGCTTAATTATACATGTAATGATGTAAAGATACATTCAATTTAGAAAATATAATATAATTTCACCAAAAATTGAAAATTTTCTAATTTTTTTATGTCTAGATTGGAGAAATTTTAAATTATATTAAATCAAATGCAATTGATGATTCGATTAGGTTAGTCATACACCTAATTACATAAATATAAATTCAATTTAAGAATACAGCACAATTTCAACAAAAATTAAAAAATTCCTAATTTCTATATGCCTAAATTAGGAAAAAATAAATGCTATTAAATCAAATGCAATTGATGATTTTACTAACTTAATCATACGTCTAATTCCATAAATATACATTCAATTTTGATAAAATATTCATAATTTTGTCAAAAAATTAAAAATTCCCAATTCTTATACCCTGTTTCTACTTAAATTCAAATTTGATTCAATCTATATGTATTTATACCAAATTCAACTTCTAAAATACTTAAAATTAATAAATTAAATAATAATTAATAAATTATTTAATGAAAATTTAATGAAATTGAAATTTTCAAAATTTTTAAGTTAAGAAATTTACCAATTTTAACTCAAATTATTCAAATTGGTTTATAGAAATAAATGTAGATGTAAGATAAACGTTAAAGTTTCCTAACACCTGCCATAATTTAACTTAAAATGTGATACATTGCCAAAAAAAAAAGATAGAATTCAAATATATAAAAGTGAGTGTTTTGTGATTGTTTGATATTTTAATATGCATTTTCAAGTTATTGGAGTTAGATGAAAGTAAGTAATAATAGGTTAAAATCAAATGTATGACTATTGTGTAAAAAAAAGAGAGGAGATTTGTACAAAGAAGATGAAGAATATTGAAGGAGACAAGAAAAGAGTTGAAGAAAAAAAAGAGGGAAGAAGTTCTCTGTGACATTTTGATTTGAGTATCGGTTTACTGATGTATGTAAAAATTTTTAAAAAATAGCATTTTAGCCCTAAACTTTCAAGGAATTATAATCTAACCCTGATAACAAAACAAAACCAACCAATTTAGGCTGGTAAGCCTAGTTCGAGCCAGAATACTGGCTCGACAAGGTACAAGCTTTAGCCCATAATGACATTGGACTAGTTCAGTATAAACTAATTTTTAATCCAACCAAAAATTGACGGTTTGTACCAATCTCCCAAGCCATAGTGGGTATGCTACAAAAATTAATTGTACGAGCTTTTTATTATAATAACTTCTTATATTGTTTAATTACTACATTCAGTATCATTACAAGTCTTCTTTTTAGACTATCCTTTATGTTGAAGAGAACAACTGATTCGTAGCTTTATAGGTCAAGACCATATGATTTTTAGCAAATGCACATAGATTTGAAGTTTCTTAGTAAGATGAAGGCTCCCAAATAGCTTTAAATATACCCTCTCTCATGTGGTAATTTTAAGAAGAAGATGAAAGATTTTAAGAGATTTAAAGAGAAAATAGACTAGGATGTAAGTGAACACATATATAATAGGTCAACTCAAAATGTTAAGTTAATGGATTAATTGTTTTATATTGTATGTAATTTGCTTCAATTTTATATCCCTTTCTGATGTGAGATAATTCTACTTGTAAATGTCCAATGTCTTTACCTTACAAGGTGGTCTATCCTTATGAAAACTAACTCACCTTGATCTATAATTAATACGAAACTATTTGAGTCACTCATGAATCTTTGTTCATCCAATTCAAATCTATGAATCTTTATTCATTAGGTTTCATCGCAAAACTATTTGAATCATTCATAAATCTTTATTTATTGAACCCAAATCTATAAATTTCTATTCATCAGACTTTGTCAGCTTAGTTCTGATACCAATAAAAGATTTTGAGATCTTAGAAAGAAAATTAATTATGTTGTATGTGAGCCTATATATAACAAATCAACCGAAAACTTTAAGGCAATAGATTAGTAGTCATATATATTATATATATTTCACTTTAATATATTATATATATTATATATATTTCACTTTAATTTTATACTTCTTTTCAATATAGGATAATTCCACTTGTGAATATCTAACAAAAACTTTAATTATAATAATTATTTAATATTAATATTAAGAAAGATCTTATTTTATTTTATATAAAGATTGAAAAAATAAGAGTAGGTAATACTTCTAATTTTATTTTTCCTTAAATGTTAAACTTTTTTAAAATTGATCTAGAGACACTATTAAAAGCTAAATATAAAAGTGATTAAGTGATTTTATTTTTCACCTATGAATTCAAGAAGAGATATATACATAAATCAAACTTGCGGATTCAGATTATACTTGTTATGATTATAATTTAATTTTATTATAGTTCAAAGATATTTTAATTTTTTAAAAACAAAAAATATTTTCGCTCGTGTTGGAATCAGATCTCGATTTCTCGAAAGATGAAACTCTAGGTAACTTGCACTCCTGTTTCCCCAGCTACATGACTTCAAACTTTACTGACAAGGTTTTAGTGTCCCTTCTACATTTTTCTTTTCCTCGCCCGCCAAACAATGACCACTTGTTGAACGCAAGCATGTAAGAAAGCACTCATAAGTTTTCATGAGCAATACACTCACGTTTTCTTTTTCATCTCCGCAAATAAAGTGAAAATTTTTTTTTTCTAATACTTGCTTGAAAAATTAAAAACACATTGAAGGTGAATTGTACTATGGGCAAAGCATAAAAAGGCTTATTGAAACCTTAAAACTCTTCAATGTCAAATTTTGCTACAGATACATTGCGTCGTTTTCAAGACCTTCAAGGCCGTGGGAACAGGCACAAAAACCGGGACTTAATGATCTGCTAACCGTCACTGTATCATGCAGCATAAGGGTTGCTGCTATTTTGGTAGAATTTAACATAATTGTTAAATGTCATATAACAACCAAAGTCTTTTTCCAGGAGTATTGATAATATGATGTATGACTTTTTCTTTTTGCCTTAGTCAATCTTGGTAGTCTTAATGATTATACTAAAGATGGGATTTGAACAAGGATTTAGGGATGAAGTATTGTAGGGGCCACACATCAAACTTTTAACAACCAAATAGCAAAATGAATTGAAATAAGCTGAAATCAATCAATCAACCAACCCACCAAGCTAGCTAGCCACCGTAAACCAATCTAACCTCAAATGGTCTCATAGGATAGCGATATGCTTTGGTGACAGCTTGTCTACTTGGAAAAAAAAAAAAAGAATGGGAAAGTGGGAATTGATGATCATGAGAGAGGAGAAGAGAACCGCTTGTGTAAAGAAGTCACCAATGAGAAGATGTAGGGTAGAGACAGTGGAATAACAAAACAATCCAAGAGTTTCTAGCATGTCCCCAAAGCTACAAAAGGTGGGGACCAACTAGAACAACTGTCCAACACAAATTCTTTTCCTACGTATAAATAAACATTATTTAATGACTTGATTCACCTGAAAACATATGCTTTTGGAGTATATAATATTGCCTTTGCCTGCTTTAAGAAGATATGCCCAGATCTTCAATTGACCCTTACAAGTATATATGCTTACATCATTGCTCACTTCTTATATTCCTTTGTTTAGCAACTACTCTCCTTAATATTCTAATAGCATTCCCAAAAATTGGTCAAGATCGACAGATTAAAAAGCACTCCTTATATTATTATTATTGTGTGGGTGGGGGGGATAATTACAAGAAGTTTCATTTTAAGTGCAGAATAATCACATTTCTACAGCCCTGAGCACTGCACAAGCATTATTGGAAGACCTCTTAGTGGATCGGACTCGGCACCCACAGCTTATATTAAATACATAACTTCCTACATATTATATAGTATAGAATTAGCTTTTTTTATAGGACGCCACTGACTAATTTGTTGGCTTATTAAAATAATCTTAGATATGTATTTAAGTACAGTGGGAGATATTAGTGCAGAGATTTTGAAAAGCTCTTTCCTGACAGGTGATTATGTCCCTATCTTTATTTGACTTTTGTTATTACGCTCCATATTGAGTGAGATTTCTTCTTTTTTAAGCATAGAATATGTGTTCTAGACAACCAATTCAGGGTTATAGTTGCATTTTTTATGCACTTAATGTTGCTTAAAGACCATGGAAATCCTCCTTAATAAATAAATAAGGTACACTGGATCCTACCTGATGGAGAAAGTTGGAAGTGTATCTACTACAGAAATGAATAAATTATAAACAAATAATATTGCATGAGACAGCTTCTCTGATCTGACTATTCTCTTTCTGTCTTCTTCTATATTGACCTTCGGGTACGTGTGTACTGTTCCCATGATTATAAAACTAATCCGGTTATATGCAATTCATAGCTGGAAAACCATATATAGGGAAGAAGCCAAACGACTAAACGGTGCATTGGTGATAATAAACGCCATCCTATTCTCGCTTCTGGACACAAATGGCAAAGGAAGCCTCCAACATCCAATCTTTCACATTAATGGATGGAGAAAATTACTACTCTGCAGACTCTTGTGTAGAGAAGAAGGTCAAATTGTTTGGGTTTGATCTGAATCCCCATAAAGAGAGCTGCCAGAAATTGTTTATTGAAGGAGATGAAAGTGTGAATTCATCAAAAACAGTTCCATCTAATCATAAACAGAAACCTGTCAAAGAGAAAAGTTCTTCAGGTGAGGCCGATGACAAGAAGTTCGAGTGTCAATATTGTTTCAAGGAGTTCGCCAATTCACAGGCCTTGGGAGGTCATCAAAATGCTCACAAGAAAGAGAGACTGAAGAAAAAAAGATTGCAGCTTCAAGCCAGGAAAGCCAGCATCAGCTATTATCTGAAGCCTTTCCAAAACAACCTCAGTTACAATTACAGTAGCTCAACACCATGGCTATATGATCCCTCCTGCTGTAAGCATCCAGAGTTTAGTGCTTACGAGGAATCCCAGATTAGTTTCAATCCCTATGATCAAGAATATTGCCATCTTAATGGCTCTCAGGCACCAAAATGGTATGCTGTACCAGTTCAAGTACCCTTACAACAAGATTCTTGTATGTTCAGTGTAACACCAGCTGAAAGATCCAAGGAGAACGGTCCTGTTATCATTAAGTCTTCAGCTTTCTCTGCTTCGGAGGAAACCTGTAAGTCTTTAGATCTTCAGTTAGGCCTTAATTTAAGATGAATATCCAGAACAACTCAAGAACTCGGATGTGAATCAGCCCAGGAAAGTATATGGCCCTATATGCCTTCCCCAGCAATATGGATTCACTGAAGTCTTCGCAAATTGGAAGAAAAACCGTGCATACAGGAAAATTCATGACAGGGTTTGTCCCTCAAAGACAAACTTATAGCAGATATTAAGAACATTGAATTGGGATCATACAATTTCGATACTTTTTGTATAATTCAATTTCTCTCAAGCTTAGCAGATTGTCACAGGGTTCTAGCCTAGCTATTCTGTACCTATTCTAGTTCTAAGTGGCACTATATTTGCCTACACATACCAGACAAAGACATATTGAATTCACAGCTGGCCAAGTTCTGAAGTTTAAAGAAATTTCATTGATTTGTAAACGTTTACTGGGGTTGGCTGATTCCGTGTGGCTGGTTCCTATAACTGATTCCTTTATGTTTTTCTTCTTCTTTTTAGTGGGGAACCAAGATATTCATGCATCTAGCTTCCACTTCTTCGTGTCAGTATGGATATTTATATTCTGTAAGCGCCTGTCCTTTCAATAAAATAGCCAAGTTCGACATAGGCTATGTTTTACGTTCTTCCTTTCTAAGGATGGAAAGCAAAACTATCGCCCATACATCAAGCCAGTTTCGATAGATCAATCTGAGAAGGTTTCGACATGACCTTTTTGTACCTACCTCTCTCTCTCTCTTTTATTTTCCTTAACAACTTTGTATGTGCGGTTTACAGATCGTTTCACATAATTTGCAGCCTTCAATGAATTGTTCATATGACTGTCTACCTTGAATTCCTTGGATTTAATTCACTGTTCGAATGGTTATCTGTCTCTTTTGTAAGAAAATATATTAAGTCAGGTCGATATCTTCAATTGATTTTCTTTCACTCCATTTATCATCTTTTAAGCCACATTAAAAGGTGAGAAACACTTGCTTACAGAGTTGTGTTTACGTGATTGGTGCCATATTCAATTGTACGGCATATATTTATCATCTTTGCATTAAAAAAAAGAGAAAATATTTCTTTATATAACAATGATTGTGCATAGTTATCATCTTTTATGATCTTTTAAGTTTACATTAAAAGATGAGAAATACTTGTTTACAGAACATAGATTATGTAATGGGCACATTGAATGATAGGGTGACACAACCAATTTCAATTTAACAAAAATTAAGATTCATTTTAACAACTAGATTTTAGTTTGGGAAAAACAACGCCTTATTCTGCCTTATTTTATTATTATTTTCTTTTATTTTATATGAAGATGGTCATAAAAAATTAAAATATAATGTAGTCAAATGTTTTTAATTTTTCTCAAGGTATTGCATCTAATTCCTAAGTACAGTGTAATACGTGAAAATTTTGTTGCTTGTTACCTATATAGTGCCACGATCTTTATAGGCATGCTGATATCCTCATAAAATAATTGCCAAAAGAAGTAGAAGGCTCCACATCTTGATATTGAGGAAATTTTTGTTCTCATTTAGGTTAAACGTAGGTTACATAATTAGCTCATAAACTTCTGCGCTCTCTATCATGTTATGGAGAGTGACTTCGCGTCGAATTTGAATTAATCTCCATCCATTGCATGATATCTATTTTTCGGTATAATGGCATTACATAATACTTGAGGCGGCACTGATTTTATAGATTCATATATATTAGAGATGAAAAAAAAAGGATAATGAATTAATTTGTCACCTACAACTAATTACATGTATACAACATATTAATCAATATAAATATCATAGCATGTGTGTATATTACAAATCAAAATAATAGCATATGAATTATGCTTAAAATTAATTGTATTTAATTAATTAACTATAATTATTGTATATTCTAATTACATAATCATTTCATTAATTAATTTGTATAATTCCATGTTTCAGTTTTACGATAACTAATTATAAGTTACTAAAAATTGCTACCGATTTTCTCTTAGGAGGAGTATAAAAAGAAGAATAGAGAAAATGTAAAGACAAGTAAATTAATTTGTTTATAGGTAAAGAAAGAAAAAACATTGTTAACCAATACATTCGAAAATCTTGTTATATTGAAATAAGTTAGACTAAAACGATTTTCTAGAGTTGTTCAAGTTGTAATTTTTATTCTGGTTCTTCCCTATTTTTTGGTTATTCCACTATACTTGAAAGAAAAAAATTTTTGGTATCAACTACAATTTCAAGCATATAAAATGACATGTAAATTTAGTACTAAAAGGTATGAAATGGCATATATATATATGTACATCCTAATATTAAATTTTTATATTTATATTAATTTAAAACAAATTGTATCGTTTTTACCTTTTTTCTAGAAAGTAGACCATGTCGTGGATCTCTTCTCTTGTGAATAAAGCTCGAGACATTGATAAACCATGTGTGTACTTTAATTAATTAGTTCATATTATCATTATATTAGATACTTGATGTTGCTCATTAACGCGTGCATTAGGTACTACCGCAAAGCCAAAACCAAATGTACATAGAATATTTACAAGTCGAACTAAGTTTCATGGTACACCTACCGCAAACCCTAAAAGGGAGGATCGATAAAAAGTTTCAGCAATTAAATACGGTCGGTGCAAACGCAACTTAATTCATGTCATTTATGTTAATCACGAACCCAATTCACATATAGGAACTATCGTGTACATACCTGATACGTATATCCAATCTGTAGAGAAATAACCTACTCTTTTGAACTAAGGTTTTCTGAGATCTCTGATTTTTTTATATTAATGACTCATCCCTTTTGAACCATTCTTCAGTTTTAAATTGATAGATAGCTAGCTTGTAGATTATTTAGCCATAATTTGGTAGACTACCTATGGCCCCGGTCCCATGCTGGAATCATTATTTCTTCCAAGATATGACGATCTTTAAAATAAGTAGACTACAAGCATGTGAATGTAACTTACCAATCTAATTACGTAAAGTGACAGGGTTAGTCCATAAACACAAAAAGGGACATTATAATTAATTACTACCCACTTGCGTAATCTTTACCAGTACATATACACATTTCCCTTTTTTTTTTAAGCTTTGTTACTAGAGATCTATATAATTAAATTGGACTAGACAACGATATTTGTATACTGTAGTTCGACTCTCCATCTATCTTATTAAACAATGCCTCATCTAGTCCTCCAGTTATTTATTTTCAAGATTTATCCTTACTTATAAGGTCAACATATTGGCAATTGAAAGGGTCAATATTTTGATTTAAGGTACCTAAAAGGTTAGCCAAATTAGTTTCCTAAAGATATTTATTATAAAATTTGTATGATTGTCTTCTTTTCCCTTGCACGTGTATTTTTTAAAGATGCAAAATATATATTTTATACTCGCTGTTATGTTTCGAATTATAATATAATTCCTAGTTCTTGTTGGTATTATGATAATTTGCATGTAACACGTTATCCGACTAAGTGAATCTAGATGTTTAGTAATAAATATTTTAATAAATATAACGCAGATGTATCGAAGGAGGAAATTCAAAATATTAAGTGAATCTATGTCGTCGTGCTAGAATGAGAAAAGCTGTATGTGTATGTATGTGTGTGTACATATATATATATATTGGTTGCAATTAAATTAATCCTTGCGTGTTGCACCTACCAAGCAAGTTTTTTATTGAAATCAATCGGCATTATTTCGTAATTTAATATGGGATTTGGACTCATGATCAATAGCTTTCCAACATTTAAAATTTAGATAATTTATTAGTATCTTCACGGATTAGCTTAGACAACATGAATAAAATAAAATTAGAAAAAACGTATCAAATTGCTAGTCAAGATTATTAATATTGCCGTGGCCTCAGATTGGACTCAGGCCACAGATTTAAATCGAGCAATCCGATGTCCAAATCCTAGGAACCCAATCGCCCGAGCTGGTAGGATGATTGTAACTTATAATCTTAACTGTCTCAACATATTATTAGCCACTAAAAAGAACATCAAATCCAACAGCAAGGCTGGCTACTGACCATTAGCCGGTCAACTGAAGTTGTTATATCTTTGTATTAAATATTGTATTGATACTAATATTGAATTGATTTTTAAAATAATATTGTACCGGTACTGATTAATATTAATACTGTTTCAGATAATATTTTAAAATTATAAATTAATTTTTAAATTTTATAAAATTTATAAAATAGTTTATAAATGTATTATATTGTATAATTTTTAATTTAATTTTAAACTTTAAAAGATTAAAATACAAATTTTTTCTTATTTTAAAATTTTTTATTTTAAACTTAACTTTAAACTTTAAAAGAATAAAATATAAATTTTTTCTTTTTAAATTTTTTTAAAAAAATTAAATATTTTATTTTATTTTATTTCGGTACCGGTCAGTATTGGCCAATACCGGTGGTACTGGCTGGTACCGACCAGTAGGGTTCGTTTAGTTCAACTTTTATTTTTTATTTTTTGTTGTAGTTGTTAGTTGTTGATATTAGTTGCTATTTTTTATTTTTGATTTTAGTTACGGTTTTTGGTTGCTGTTTTTAATTTCAATTTTGACATTGTGTTTGAATTTTACATAATTGAATATGTACAAAGTGTACGTAGATCAAATATTATAAAATGTAAAATTTTTACTGTAACAATGTATTATCTATGAATTATATGTAAAGTTTTGATGGTAAGTCATATTTAATAATATGAAGTAATTACAAAGAAAATATGTATATATTAAATGTCAATTTCATAACATGTGATAGAGACTAAAATATGTCAAATATGGTTTCAAAAAATGATTTACTTATATAAAATATTATATAACTAATATATGTATTTATTGAAATTTGTCCAACACATATATAGGAATGAAAAATATGTCAGATTTTATATGAATAAAACCTGTTAAAAACATAATGATTATATTATATAATTAATATAAATATGAATTTAAGTTATTCAACAATTCATAGTGTCTGCAAAAAAATTTTGGATTTTTGGTAATATAATCCGAAATAATTATTAAGATATCCAAGAAATGATGTAAATAAAGTATGTATAATTCATATTTTTGCATTACATCTGATAGTACATAAATATATTGAGTTTGAATTAAATGCATTTATTAATAATAAGAAGAAAGATGACATAACAAAAAATTGTATAATGGCAAAGATTACATGTAATAATGTCATTAGAATTATGAAATACATATACATCTAGTTACATAGTTTCATGGTGTCAAGAATACATTAAGTTACATAAAATTCACAACGATCAATAAGAATGTCGTTGAAGATAATCAGTCCAAATTTCATTAGCAATGACATCTCGCAATCGAGACACAACTCGTTGTTGTGCTGGGGTTGAATTATACTCAACTTGTGAACTTATGGCATCATTTTCGTTTGTATCGTGGTGAATGACATTTGCTGTTGAATTCTCTAATAAATCATTGGTTTATGCATACAATCGTATAAAATTATGAATAACACAACAGTCATGACAATGAAATTTTGCTTCCTCATGCTGTATCTAGGCATGTTGAACAGTATGGGAAATCTTACTTTCAAATTGTCAAAACATCTTTCAATGGCGTTTCTCAATGATGAATGTCTATGGTTAAACAATTCTTATGGACTTGATGGTCTACCCCATCCTCGATAATCTTGGAAATGATATTGTTTACCTCGATATGGAGAAATGAACCTAGGCAAGTTTGCATATCCTGAGTCGACCAAATAGTACTTAAACAAAAATAAATGACATAATGTCAATTATCAAACATTAAATTAGTCTAGAAACAACTAATAAGGAAATTCATATATGCAATACCTTCCGGGGGCATTGGAAATCTCAAACTTGGATTTGTGATAGTTTCAGAAAGGATTCGAGCATCATTGACAATATCTTCCCACCCTGCCAACACATAAGTAAAACGCATGTCAAATGAGCAACAACACATGACATTTGTGTCGGATCAACTTTTTTGTCCCCTATAGGGTATCTGTTGGTTCAGTGGAACATGTGTATATATGTACGTCTCATCGATAGCTCCAACGCAATCTTACAAATTAGTAGAATTTGTCTGAATGGTTATAAAGTAAACTATGACACACAATGATTGAACAAAAATATTAGGTAGGAGTGTACCTTGAAGTACTGAAAGTATTTGACATTACCACGAATTTCATATGATATTCTGTTAAATGACGGTGGAATAACAAAATTTTTGGCTAATTTGACCACTACTTTTAACATGTGTCGAAAATGTTGTGATATTGTCACCGTTGAACATGCATTCGTATGATGTGACTATGACTGATAGTCATGAAGAACATTGCCAATTGTTTTTATATAGTCACGCTTCTTGTTGGTTTCAAGCTGCCAAAATATGTTAAATCATCATAGAAATTTAAGAATTTCGTATCAGATTACCATTTATAAGTTCCAACACCCATTCATGTCCAGTAAGTGCATAAGTCCGACATGGTTGTTTTCCTAAATGCAAAGCATCCGCATTCGAAATAGTCAGCTCTGCTGACACATTATTGTCATCTTCTGATTTAAAAGGTGAATTTAAATCCGAACTCATTTATCTACAATGATAAAGGATTAACTCGTTAATTAAGCTGTGACCAAAGGTTTATAACAACAAACATTCATTCATTACACATGCATTCCAGTTAAAACTATCATGCATCCCAATTCAAACAAACATACAAATGTGTCATCTCAATGATATGAAACATAGCATATAAACATTATAACCACTGGGTTAATATAGACAACATGAATAAAGACAGCTAAAGAGGTCATCATTATCCAGAAATCCAACATCAACCAAAAGCATGATATAATGGAAAATCAAAGTATGCAATGAGCTCTAAACCTACAAATGGTTCACACTGCCAACAAAGTAATCAGTAATAATAAGTTCACAATTTGACTACTCAATCTAACAATAAACATTTATAACTTCAAATTCTCAATGAATCCCATCTTCTTATAGTCCAGTATGTCGAAGAAGGCATTCACATCGGACGGTCGCACAAATGTTGCAAAACTTTCTTATATTGCGTGTTATCCACCCCAAATCTATCAAGTACCTCTATAAGATGCTTGATGGAATCCATATCGCACATACGAACCATGTCCACACTGATCAGCCCAACAGAAGCTATTGAAGTTGCCATATTTTTCTCATACAAGTCTAACTTCCTCTTCGAATTCTTTGTTATTGATTGCACTATATCTTGTAGCAAGGATGCCCTCTTATTCTTACCTTTCTTCTTCATCGGAGATTTCCTTTTCCTTATACTCGAACCAACATCTTGTTTGACCATATTGTTCAATAACTTCTCTTCCTCATCCCTAATCCTAGGGGCTATGTCATCACTAAATGTGGATGTTTTCGTTGAGACAAACAAGTAAAGGCCTATGGAAGTAATATTTCTAAAAATGACACACAGGTCTTGGTATTCCTTGAAGCCCTTTTTCTTAAACCTGTGAGCCATTTTGTGCACCTGAAAATAATGAGAATTTTTCAGTACAATTAATTACTTTACCGAGAAACATAAACAAAAGGACATATTACATACCTTGAACAGGTTTTCCAAGCATTCATCTTCAACTGTCACTTTCTCGATGATGGCGTTGTATCCAATACCAGTTTCACCAATTAAATTCTTGGAATTCTTCACATTCGTCCTCAAACCATTGTACTTATTCTTCAGTTGTATCTGTGAATAATCCTTACCATATTTCATTTTCAACTCATTCTTGATGTTTTTCCAACTAGTTTTCGAAAATGTTGTAGTCGTTCTGTTACTCTTTTTGACTTCTTCCACCATTAATGTAATCAAATGTAACTCTATTTGATCAGTTTATACCCCATCCTTCTCACTAATCTCAATGCAATCATTAGAGTTATTGACATTGTTATGGTCTTCCATATATACCAAATATATGCAACTAAATAAAAAAAACCCGGCTTACATATGTCTTAAAAGAAAAAATTAATTTATGAAACCTACATTTCTAAGAAAACACATTTTCCATAAGTATTACAATGAACTAACTTCAAAACAAGCAACCAAGAGGTCAATATTAGCACAATGAAACACCATCATACATTATATCTGTATATGTAAGTTATAAATAAATTTAGACCCAAATAAAAACTTTTGTCTAATTTAGTCCAACATATAACGGTAGATGTCTCAGCATATCACATCACATATTCTGTGCATTCAATATGTTCCAGCATATGTTAGCACAGATAAGAAGACATATAGCATCAATATGTTTTATTCCAATTAAGCACCTAACATATCCAAAACTAATCGTAACGGCTCCACTTCCTATTGGATAACATGCAACACAGATAAAAAAATTAAGACAAAACAAATAAACTTGCGTAATGGTCAACCACACAAATCAAAAGATGTGTGTTTGAGTAAGAGATTGACAATCTTATTGCCTTATCCAAATGCCTCAAGTTCATATTGAAGACTAAAGATCAAAATGAAGTAGAACTCATTTTTTAAGATGGGAAATTACTATATCTTCTAACATTGTGATAGTTTCATGTAACGTCTATGGAAAACAGTATAACATAATATATATCACATCTATAGACAATCATGAAGTTGTATACAACATTAACAATGTGATTGCCATCAAGCATGATGTAATTTTCAAGGTTTAAATATGGCATCTGATGAACTATTCCAACTCTGTTGTAGCTTTTACATTTGTGATTGACTATACATGGAAGTTTAACAACTAACAACTAAAACAATTTTCTTCTTTATCCAAAAAATTTATTTGAATTAAATAGGACATTACGAATCTTCCATAGAAGGAAAAGAAACTCTTTGCTCATTTGTAAGTAGAACTGTAAGTCTAGGTGTCAAGCCTAAAAAATAAATCTAAGTCGTCAAGAAACAGTGGGCACAAGTGGTAACTAGATCATGCCTAACAATAACTAGAGCTGGTCCAAGTTTTGATAGTTAAAACAAGCATTAGTTTAATTTGTCTTCCCATAACAACAGGATTTGCAAGATATATTTTCTGTTAACAAATATAGAAAGCTAGTAAAATAGATTCACCAATACCATTGTAGCAATTGGCAACAATAATAGTCTTTATTTCCTAATGAACAGCAATGAAACTTCAATAACATTAGGATTAGAAGTTATAACTTACACATAATATATCCCTCACACATAACTTGACAAACCAAAAAAGTAGAATACATTAATGATACAAAACTTGCAAACCTAGAAAAACAAGAGGAGGAGACATAGAAAGAAACAGTGAAACACATTGGTTTACACATCTTTACAACATTTAACTTGAAAAACAATTGTTAAATATACACATTGTTTGACCTTGGTTTTCAAAATTTTCAGATAAAGAAAAAGATAAAAATAAGCAACAAGAACCATTATAGACTTAAGAAAAAAATAGAGAGATAAAATGCTGAAGTAGAAGACAAAAGAAAATGGTGAAGAAGACGACAATTTATAATGATCCAACAAATCATATTACATTAAGCCAATTAGTTATAAAAACAATTCAATTGATTGTTTTACACAATTAAATTTATTGTACATGGACGTTTAACAACTACTAACTCACACAAGTTTCTTCTTTCTCTAAGCAATTCTTATGAATCAACTTAAAATTGCTGAATATGATGCAATTAACAGAACAACCAATACAGCTCAGTGTTGGATTCAACACTTCAATCCCATGTGAAATCCAAACACACATCTACCC
>JAOXYD010000003.1:8811608-8828501 GCA_028565735.1 Pinacopodium congolense | reverse complement strand
TTGTATTTGTCTATTATTTTTTTATTTTTGTACTGTTTTTTTAATTTTTATATTTAGAAAAATAAAAATAAAAAGCTAAAAATTAAGAGCATATTTTGTTGGGTTATTGAATTGTTGGTTTTGATTTTTTAAAATATACATTATAAAAATAAAAAAAGAGTATAAAAATTTTAAAAATATAAATAAGTCCAAGAAATCATACAAAAATAGATAATGAAAATAAAAATTTAAACCAAACTAGTCCTAAAATCATATCGAACATTTTCTCAATATTTTTATTTTTTATTTTCTTTAAATACCGAAATTAATATAATTTGTTTTTATTAATTTTTATAGAGTTTCATTAATTTTTATAATTCTTGTACATTATTTTTATTAAATTTTGTGTTAACAAAAAAAAAAAAAAGAAATTTTATACACAACCAAACAGGGCTGAGTGTTTATTCTTGTGCGTACGAAGCAGAAGCTGCTTATGCAAATTTTGAGGTCGGAAGAAAGCTAGTTTGAATTGGTCAAACGTGTGTGCTTGCAACTGCAAATTTCTTAGGTCCAAATGATTTGAAATTACAAATTCATTTCATATAGTAGTCTTGACTACTTTCTCATTATTGACAGATTCAGGAAAGGGAAAACCCTTCTTAGCCTGATTAAATTTATATGGTTCTCTGATAGAACATGCCTCTCAAAAAGAAAAAAAAAAAAAAAAAGAAGAAGAAAACGATGCGTGCTCCTACATCATACATCTACATACAGGGATCAAATTACTTGGATCTAACTGTGATGGGCTTTAAAAAACCTCCTTGCTATCAAACAATATTTAATTACGTGCTTCGCTTTCCTGAATTTTCCTTTTTTTCATCAGGACCATGATCGATCTTTCCTTGTCTTATGTTTTCATAGTGTTGAAATCGTCACAACTGCGCCTGACATCTCCTTCCTTCCCTGTCTTCACCTTGTACTCTCCCAGTTTCTCCATTGCGCGTACATAAGCTTGAAAGAAGGCAGTCTGATTGGCAGCATACAGGTCAACAAATGGCCTGGTCCTCTTGTCCTGTACTAGAGCGTTGTCCGTAGCCAGCAACCCTAATCCTTTCTTCAGATTCTGATAATACATATTATCGAACTTTCCTGGTGTCATCACATCGTTGTAAGCTGACATGTCAGGGTTTTGAGTGTAGTTAGCACACAATTTCTTCAATCCTGCAGCGTACTCAGGATGGTATGCAGGGTCGGTCTCGGAGGTTTTGCTATAGTTGAAAAGCCTCTTGCTAAATTCTTTACAATGCGAGAAACCGATAGTATGTGAACCGAGCAAGGCCACCATGTCCTCTACTGTAAACCCTCTAGAGGTGAAAAATGATATTATCTCTGACATGGGCATCTTTGGGGTAGGTATATTGCCATCAACTCGTGAAATGTTTGATATTAGACCATCTTTACGACCTAAAGGCACTTGATAATGAGGGCCCCCCACTATTGTTATAAGGTTGCGCGTAGCAACGGCAATAATATCGGAGCAAGAGACAACACCGGGGCATTCTATCTCAAGAGCGCTTTTTGCACGAGTTATGACCTCAAAAGCGTCGCCAGGGAGACCAGCGTTGAGTTCATGGTCCCGTTCTGCTTTGAAGAATGAGGTGGAGGAGATGAGAATGGAGCCGTCGCAGCCCTCGACGATGCAGTCGTGGAAGAAGAGGCGGACAGTGCCGGCAGCAGTGCTGGGGTAGTGTATCTGCTTCTCGGAGATGACTTGTTGCATGATCTCATTGAAACGAGGGCATGTCTTCTTGTAGTAGTCGAGAGTGAGATGAGGGTGTGAAGGTGGAACAGAGGCGAGGAACAAGATACTGGGAACAAGGAACGCGAGAAGAGACGTTGCCATTTGATGAGAATTACGACAATGATGAGAGAATTAGTGAAAGTTGGAGTTGATGTAACGCTTTTGGTCATGTGAGGGAGAAGGCAAGTTTTGAGAAAGTTAAGGAAGTTATGTGGAGAGAGAGTCTAGAGGAATTGATGGAGTGGATAAATTTCAGGGCCAGAGACTGTTCTTGACTTGTGGGATTCAACATCAAAACCATGGAAACAGAGTGGCAACAGAAATGTGCGGTCTTAATTTGGTCGTAGTCCTGTGGCAGTTGACGGAGCCCTACTGGTGGCATACAAATGGGATCGCTCTGCCCATAAGTTATCGGATTTTAGGACACTTATTGTGCAATATTAGATAAGGATGGTATTTATATTTTTAATTCTCATTTGTGTATAAATCAAGTTTCTCGTATCGTGGAAGGAAAAGAAATAAGGCCCCTCAAACTTCTTGGCTGCCTTCAGTTTTTATAAATTGGATCAATTCAAGTCCACATGATCTCTAACACAATAGTTCGGACCCGAGAGCTGAAATGAAATTTGGTGATGGCCTGCCTACAAGCCCAAGTTATGAATGCTAGGATCGATCCTACAAAGAATTAGGATACGCTAATACTATTATAATGTTGTTTAAAAGAAAAAAGAAAACAAAACCTCTAAACACAAAGATAAATAACATTATTAATACGCAAATAAAAACAATAAAAAAACAAATAAAAAGTAAAATACAATAAATAATAACAAAAAAATATGTTGAAGGCATTGTGGAGATTCTAAAATACATTATAACTAAACTCTAATCTAGCGGGTTACATGATCCAGGTCGTCTATGCCGTGAATGAGTTGCATATTAGCAAAAGCTCAAACAAGAAACGCAAAGGAAATTTCCTTAGCATTATAATAGTATGCCAATGCCAAGCTTTCACTGTCCGCCGAAGTCCAACCCATGGAAAATGGCAAAACTGGTTGAAATCAAGTTCCAAATCCCCATTCTTTCAAAAGTTGCGGAAATTAGATTTGTATATATAAATATGTATGTAGGCGATCTTATTGAAGTCCATCACATAACACGACCGACTGCACAAGAATGTTTTGCACATGTGACCAGTCACACGCATTCTCTTTCTGTGACAAGCCAAATCCATATTAAAAACATGTTTTGAAAAAAAAAAAGTAGGTATTTGATTCCATTTCATACCATTGTTTGATTGGGAGGGCTTTCCAAGTGTTGGGTTGGGAATTGCAAGTAATTGTCCGATTTCATGGATATTTCACGGGCATTTACAAGCAATGGACCACCACCAAACCCAGGTCTCGCTCTAGGTCGGTTTTTCAGGCTAAACGACGCGTGAATGACTTCTCATATCAAAATATAGCACCTTCTTTCTTGGCAATCTGTTGCTTGACAGTGTCAGGAACTGACTGAAATGATGTCCCATTCACGTGCAGGTCACCATCTATGTTCCAAAGCTAGTAACTATCACCAACTCTTGCTTCTGTTGTGACCCTAATAATGTTTCAACAGTAACCATATGAATACAAGCTCCGGTACTCCTTTGGTATAATGGCAGATGCAAAAGGGTTGCTTGTTTTAAGGATGATATTTATTGTCGTCAGAATCCGATCCTTATCAATCAGCTCACGTTTTCTTTATTGACTCTTACCTTTCTAATGGAAAATGATGCATAACGTTTGAATTTTGAACCCTTAAATCCAATCCATGACCCAGATAATGGAAAATTAATTAAAACTGCGCAATATATTCCTTTTAAAATTTTAAACCTACCCCCTTACAGATGAAAATTGACCTCAAAACCCTTTAGTAGGTTAAAGAATCATCAAGCATCAAGGCACCTTGTCCCTAGGTGTAATTGGCTTATTAATTATACACTATGGAAGTGAGGAATTAAGAAGGGCAATTTAGAAGAGTGTAAGTTTAACTCGTTTCATGTTGGAGATTTCGTATAATTCAATGTTATTTTGTATATTGAGTAGTATAACAGGCGTTTTTTTTTTTTCTGCGTTTGACCCTTTATCCTACGAGTTGGTTAAATTGATCCTACTGATTCAATTTGCAATCCATATAAATTGTAACATATATATGAATCCACAATTGCTTAAATTGAAACGGGATCAAACCAAGTTTATGCATTAATAAAAAATCCGGTTTCATAGAATTAAATATTCCTAGAAAGATATGATTTTGGGAGTGGACTTCAGCATGAATTATTTATTGTTCCTATCCTTTCAAGACTAGGAATTTCCAAGGTGAAATAGATTGAGTAGGTGGACTTTTTGTTACTTCATTGTCCTATTCAAAGTATAGGGACATAGATAATGTTAGTTATACATATTACTTTATTAAGACTTTTTATTATGAAATATGATGAATTAATTTTTGACTCAAATTTACATAAAAATCTGAAAATCCAACTATTTCCGCAGTAGTATTTCAAACTCTAATACTTAACAAAAAGAAATTAAAAAAACAATTTCAACCTTGACCTAAAAAAACATTATCCCATGTGATGCACAAGGAAGATTTGGCGACAGTCGCAGGATCTTCTTCAAAAACAAACACGTGCTTGAATTCCGAGATATGAAAGAGGATGCGAACAAACTGATCACGGAACATAACATCTCCGCCAACCATATAAGCATCCATGCTAACGCTTGTAGGAGCCTGAGAACCTTGGACGAAAAATGGCGTTTTTGCTTCAGATTTTCCTAGTTTTAGGAGGCATAATTCCCCTCTGCTTCTCTTTGAACTTCCTAGCCCCTAGTCACGAATCCGTTCTCAGTTCACTGGGAACAAGGCAAGTTTCGTCGATAAAGGATCGGATAATTGAATTAGCTAATCGTCGGGACACACTCGATTGGATGAAGAAGATCAGGAGAAAAATTCACGAGAACCCAGAACTTGCTTTTGAGGAATTCGAAACGAGTAAGATCATTAGGGAAGAGTTGGACCGTCTTGGTGTTGCTTATAAGTGGCCTGTGGCACAGACCGGTATTGTGGCGAGAATTGGTTCCGGTTCAGCACCGTTTGTTGCTCTAAGAGCTGATATGGACGCTTTGCCTATTCAGGTTAGTTTCTTTGTTCTCTTATCCTTAACTTTCAAGGATATAGGCATACCAAAATGCAATTTTTTACCGAAAGTAGGGTTGTATCTTTTCCAATCTCGTCGTCTCTTCAGCTAATGTGAACTGTTCGTCGATGGAGATTTCGAGAGTAAAATGAAAAGGCCAGTATGGTCTGTTGCTAGATGGTAGAATAGGAATTCCATATATTTTTCTTTGTATGTAGAGCATATGAAATTAAAGAACCTTGCTCAAAGTTTTGCTCTCTTCGATTTCGGGACTCTGAAGTTTGATTGTCTTACAAGTTTTTGAATATAATCTTCTAGTAATCGTGGACGGAGTCCAAAAGGGGGCATTTTTGTCACATTCTATTATGATGCTGTGTTGGAAAATAAAAAAAAATCATAAAAGGTTGAATATCAATTTAGAAGTTAGATTCAGAAATATTGACTTAAATCATACTCTTTGCCACATGTATTTTTGTGAGGGGGATAGGACAGTAGTGGTTGACACGTAGGCACCAGTTTCACATGCCAGCAACTAGGGCAGGCCCCAAGTGGAAAAGAAACAGTGTCCTTGGTCTTGCAAAACACCTCACTTTAAGCTCTTCAGTAGCCATAATTATGCTGGGTCTGAGAGAAAAATTCAGTTTTTAATCTGGGCTGTGCTGCCTGTCTACAGGAATTGACTGACCTGGAGTACAAAAGCAAAGTGAATGGCAAAATGCATGCTTGTGGCCATGATGCACATGTTGCCATGCTTCTTGGTGCCGCAAAGGTCCTGCAAGAATTGAGGGACACATTGCAGGTAATTGAACTCCTTTTAAGATTTTGTGCAAATGTCGGGTAGCTTGCGATAACAATTGGGTTTTGTTGCCAAAGCTAAGCTGGGTAATGATGGCTGGGAATTGCAGGGAACTGTTATCCTTATATTTCAACCAGCGGAGGAAAGAGGCTTGGGTGCTAAAGACATGATCAAAGAAGGAGTTCTTGAGAATGTAGAGGCCATTTTTGGTATACACGTTGCGCATATTTATAAGACCGGGGTTCTTGCTTCAAGGTCTGGCGAATTCCTCGCCGGATGTGGAAGCTTCAAAGCAACCATAACTGGCAAGGGTGGTCATGCTGCAATTCCTCAAAACTCCGTCGATCCAATTTTGGCAGCTTCAACCTCAGTAATTAGTTTGCAAAGCATAGTCTCGAGGGAGACCGATCCTTTAGAGTCGCAGGTAAACCTTGGTTGACAAACCCTGTTGAATTTCTCAGTCTGGAAATTGTGTTTGTAATTTATTTACTGGGCTTGGATACCGCAGGTGGTTTCTGTAGCTATGATCCATGGGGGCACAGGTTTTAATGTCATACCAGACTCTGCTACAATAGCTGGAACATTCCGGGCATTTAACAGGAACAGCTTCAATGCACTAAAGGAAAGAATAGAAGAGGTAACCCAACTCTTTAATGTGCTGATTTTTTCAGAATATGGTACAACTCCTTTCCACACGGTTAGGTATGCTGGTAAACATTCAAAATCTACCTCAAATTGGGAAAGGATTTTCGATGTGCATTTGTTGCTGGCTTATAAACATCCAGTGTATCTATGCCGCAGTTCAGATAAACGACTGCACATTTTTTGCAGCACTTCTTTAGATTAATTTCTAAATAGCAACAATGTGGTGACTCACAGAGACAAACAAACAGTTGGTTAATTGCAATAAGTCACTTAGCCAATTAATTATGAAATGGTGACTTATTCGCGAGTTTGGCTTAATGTTTCTGCCAGGTTATCAGAGGTCAGGCCGCTGTACATAGGTGCACTTCCGAGATTGATTTCGGAGGAAGGGAGCATCCAACACTCCCTCCAGCTATAAATGATGCCACAGTATTTGAACATGCAAGGCAAGTTTCCTCCCAAATAGTAGGAGAAGAAAACATTCAAGTAGCTCCTAACCTCATGGGCAGTGAAGACTTTGCTTGTTACCAGGAGAAAATACCCGGAGTCTTCTTTTTCTTGGGCATTGCAAATGAGGAACTTGGAAGCACACCTCAGCCTCATAGCCCTTATTTTAAGATAGATGAGGATGCATTACCCATCGGCGCAGCAATGCATGCGGCGTTTGCACATTCCTATCTTTCCAATTCGACAAGGAATTCCAGATTCTGATCCCATGGGTTCTTACTATTTGACATTAAGCCCCTAAACGTAGACACCACAGCAGAAGATTTATTATGCTTCAGTGCTTCACTTCAAGCAGTGCCAGAAGAAACTATGAAGGGACTCCTGGCAACTGATGGGAGAGAGTTTTCTAACGATAGTTTCATGTATAGGTTCCAATTGAATTTAGCATAGATACCTACCACAAGAGAAATCGATTCAGAAGTCCTTTTTTTTTTTTTTGTTTTGGTGTTGAATCTTAGTGATTGATGTTAAGCAAATCAGGGATTCAACAATTAGCATTCTTTCAATGTCCTTTATTGGTAGTTACACGAATACCATGTCAATATGACACTTTGTCAGCCTATTTACTTTCAAAGACCATACTTATTTGAGTAACCAGAATAGAAAACACATTCATACAGCTCAAGAAATCGTTCACATTTACCAGAAACACGCCTCTTAATATATATAGATATATATATCGCCAGCTATTGATATCAATAGATGGAAAAGGGATACAGGGAAATCACAAATATGGAAGACACTGACACAAAGAGACTCAAGAGCAGTCACAATCTACATAAATAGGCAAAGGCACATATCATAGCACATTCTCACATGCGGTTTCTAGCCACAAGAAAAGAACCCATCAAGGCTACAAATCCAATCAGCAGGGAAGGAGACACACATGTGCTTGCGTTTGAAGGAGGTGTAGCACCAGGAGCCATGGACGTGCCAGGAGCCATGGACATGCCATGACTCATGTCCATGCCAGGCGTGTTGTCAGAGCCAGCACCCCCATCATACTGCGCATTAACCATTGAGAATATGGCCAAACAGGCAAAGAAGATAACTGAAGACATCCCATTAGCCATTTCTTCTTCTTCTTCTTCTTCTTCTTCTTTGTGAATAATTAACTGGTTTTGAGATGTGTATGTTACGAAATGTTAATTCTTGAGATGTCTATTTATATAATTGCAGTACGACCCAAGCACCTGGCCAGTTGGCTCCCGTTTATTTTCATTATGATCAATGAAGGTGCAAACAAAAAAGAAAAGGTAGTACGATATCCACGATGTGCTTGAAACGTACAGTCGTTAGACCCTAGGATTGTAATGCGAACTAAGCTAAGAAGATACTGTAATTTGTACAATTCAATCTCGATCATATATGATTTCGCCGGCCGCAATTGTGAAACATAACTAAAAATAATTTGACATTTAGAAATTTTATTGAATCCGAATTAAAATTTTGACTAAAGAATTGTCCATAACTATGATGTTTAAGATCAAAAGCAAAGGACAAATGTCATTTAGTAAATATATTTAATTATAAATAAAATATCAGAATATATATTCAATTAATTACTAAATTATATAAATATTTTAGATAAATTAAAATTTTTAAATTTTTTTTGCAAAACAATGATATTGTGAAAGATTTTCTATAATCAACGCAGAAAATTTTATTTGTCTTGGCATCCTATCTTGTTTATTTTCTCATCACTAATTAAATAAGATACTTTAGAAGTTTCTCATATTGAAGTCCACGTGAAACAAGAAAAATATCAATTATCAAATCAACAAATTGAAGTAAGCATTAAACCAAGTAAATTGTAGGATTTCGCCACGCTTGGCTTGCCTAATCAAATATTAAGTTGAGATATCCTCTGTTGCTTAATCAGCCTTGTTCCCTTTTTTGTCCTTTCCCATTACATGCTACTAAAACTTCTAATTGATTAAAACAATGCATATGAATTGACAACACGGTTAGCTGTTACAATTCATTTTGATTATTAAATTGTCCAACTTAAGGCCAATAGAAGATCTATGACAATCAAGTTGCTAGGAGAAGATTAAAAAGCATAAAAAACTTCACTAGGATTTCAAAAGGAAATTTAAAACCCTTATATAAAACATAGAAAACTTCACTAAGGTTTCAAAGAAAATTTATAAACTTTATTTTAGATAGGCCTTAGTTATAATCTATAATGTCTTAGTTAACAATTGTCAATTAGCACTAATACAAATATCACAAACCTATGTTTGGGTTAAGATGCAAGCCTACACCAAACTCAATACCTCGTTGATCTTGGTCTAAACCAACCTTAAACCTTCACATTGGTGATCCCTATGTGTCAACTTCGGGCTAAAATGTATCCGCATTCGAAACAAACCCAAATTTCATGTACGAAAAATTAACTAAAATTACAAAAAGGGATTAGTTACATGCCTAGTAGTGAGTGACTTTCAATTGCAATTGAAGTCTATCAGTTATTTTTTCCTCATTTTCCTCTTCTTCTTTACCTCTTCTCTCTCTCTCTCTCTCTCTCTCCACCCTTTGCTACAAATCCACTTTTCACATAAAAAATCATACATTTAAGTTTAATTCTTCATCCATTATCTTAATCTAACTCCAACACCCTAAAAATACCTTTTAAAATAGTAAACAATCACAAAATACTAAATTTACATATTTGATTTTTAAATTATTTTTTGACAAATTTTCAAATTTCAGGCCAAATTCTAATAGGGGGTAGGAGTTTTAACATTTACATCTGTTTTCATTAGTCAATTTGAAGAATTTGAATTGAAATTGGTAAATTTCCTAATTCTAAAATTTTGAATTTTTGAATTTTGTTAATTTTTATTAAATTAGTTGTTAATTAGTGTTTAATTCATCAAATTTGGGCATCGTTGAAGTTAAATTTGATATGAATGCACATATATTGAATAAAATTCGAAATTAAGTAGAATTGGAGTTTCAAAATTGGGAATTTTCAATATTAGTTAAAATTGTGTTATGTTTTATGAAATTGAATATATATTGATGTAATTAGATGTAAGAATGAGCTAATAGAAACATCAATTGCATTTGATTTAGTATAACTTGAATTTTCCTCCATTTTATGAATATATAAGTTGAAGAAATTTTAATTTCAGGTAAAATTACATTAAACTTTATGAAATTGAATGTAAATTCATATAATTAGATGCATACATGAACTAATAGAAATATCAATTTTATTTGATTTGGTAGAATTTGAAATTTTCCAATTTTAGGTAAATTGTGAAATTGAAAATTTTCAATTTGAGGTGCAATTGTGCTATATTTCATGAAATTGAATGTATATTCATGTAATTAAATATATGCATGAGCTAATATAATCATAAATTATATTTAGTTTGGTAGAATTTGAATTTTTCCTAATTTTAAGTGAAATTGTGAAATTGGAATGTGAAATTGAAAATTTTCATTTTTAGGTGAAATTGTACTATATTTCATGAAATTGAATGTATATTCATGAAATTAAATGCATGAATGAGCTAATAGAATTATCAATTGCATTTGATTTGGTAGAATTTGAATTTTTTTTCCAATTTTAGGTGAAATTGTAAATTTGTAAAATTTTTAATTTTAGATGAAATTGTGTTATATTTAATAAAATTGAATGTATATTCATGTAATTAGGTACATAAATGAGCTAATAGAATCATCAATTACATTTAATTTGGTAGAATTTGAATGTTCTCCAATTTTAGGTGAAATTGTGAAATTTTAATTTTATATAAAATTGTATTATATTTCATGAAATTGAATGTATGTTTACGTAATTAGATATATGAATGAACTAATAGAATAATCAATTACATTTAATTTGATAGAATTTGAAATGGAAGCGATTACATGCCCCATGGCCCTACTCATGGCCCCCTTAATATATAAAAATCATACATTGCCTTCAATTATAGTTTACTACTGTTAAACTAAACTATACAATGTCATTACACAATCTGTATTACCTTTATGAACAGAGTACATACAATATTAATAACATAGTTTATACAATAACGTATTGCAAAAGCTACATGCAAACAACCCATACCACAAGTATTCTAAAATTTTGTAGCTATTATGGCCAAATCATACAACGCCCTAGTTATAATTGAACAGCACATTAACTTGAGGGATATGGGGGGCATGTAGTATTGTTGATTTGATTTTTTTTCTAATTTTAAGTAAAATTGTGAAATTGAGAATTTTCAATTTTAGATGAAATTATGTTATCTTTCATGAAATTGAATGCATACTCATGTAATTAAATATATGAATGAGCTAATATAATCATCATTTATATTTGATTTCATAAAATTTAACATTTTCTAATTTTAGCTAAAATTGTGAAATAAAAAATTTTCAATTTGGGAAAAATTGTATTATGTTTCATGAAATTTAATGTATATTCATGTAATTAAATATATGAATTAGTTAATATAATCATCAATTATATTTATGTAGTGACTGATGCATCTTTCATCAATTACAATTAATTTGTTTTACTTAACATCTTAATTAATTGCATTGATTTTGACAGGTAAATAGAAGGTAGTTCCACACCAAGCACTGGTGGTAATGTTTCAATCCCTTTTGACGATTCAATGATCTGAAATGGGCCCACAGTAATTAGTTCCTAGTTCTGGATTGAGGAGCTATATTATATGTAATTATTATGGCAAGACATTAAAAGATGAGGTAATCATAGGATTAAAGAGGCATTTAGCTTGAATAAAGGGCGACATGGAGCCTTATAAGAGAGTTTCTTATGATGTGCAGTGATAGATAAAGACTTTGATAGAGAAGTATCATACAGAGAAAGATAGAAGAACATGAGTGAATTTTAATATTGACAGTATGAGTTCATTTTTAGAGGTGATAAAGCTGATGTTAGTAAAGATAATGCTAATGCATCTGATGTTGGAGGACCTTCTATCCCTTCTATCCACCAAGAAAGGAGTAACTTAGGCAGTGGTGAGATTAAATAGAAAGAAAGAGGTTATTTGCTAGTTTTTTTACTCTAAGAACAACTCGAGGAGCTTAACTTCTATTCGTGCTGCTATGTAAATAAAGAAGGAGGTGATTAAATAGATACGACTATGGCTAAATGATGGTGTGATAAAGGTCTTTCATTTAATGTCACCTAATCATATTATTATCAGTTTATAATGGACAACATTTTCTTTTGTAATCCAAGATATAAGGCTCATTCGATGTATGATTATAAAGGTAAATTTCTGGTCAAGTCTATTGATGAGATGAAACACTATTTAGAAGAGAAAAAGGATGACTTAGGCTCTTTATGGATGTTCTATTATGTGTGATGGTTAGATTAGTCAGAAGCATGAGTCTTTCATTAATTTCATGGTTTATTCTGCTAAAGGGACCATATTTTCAAAGTTAGTTGATGCATCTGGTGTGATAAGGAATGTTAATTGTCCGTTTTTATCTTTTTAATGAAGTTGTTAATGAAGTTAGGCTAGAGAACATTATTTAGTTCATTACTGATAATAATGCAGTTTGCAAACCAATTGATAGGAGGTAACAAAATACATATAACTCTTTTCTACTGGACTCCATGTGCTGCTCACTATATTGAATTAATGTTGGAAGATTTCGGAGATACTAAACAATTTCTTGTGATAGTGGAGACTGTGCTGAAGGCAAAGAAGGAAATCAAATTTATTTATAATCATTCGTAAGTGTTGAACTTGATGAAGATGGATTTTTTATGGGAAGAACTTACACTGCCTTACGGTTACTAGATTTGCCACTAACTTTCTAACATTACAGAGTTTTGTAGTAATGAATAAAGAGTTACGATAGATGTTTATTAGTGATAAGTGGATAACTTATCAGTAGGCAAGGTCTCATGTAAGATTGTAGACTACTTCCATTATTATTGAAGACATGGAGGTTTGGTCTAGTTTTCAATTTGTTATTAGAGTTTGTAAGCCTTTGATTAGAGTGTTTTTTTTGATGGACAGTGATAAATAAGCTGATGATAGGATATTTTTATAATGTCATGGAGAGGGTAAAAGTAGCTATAAAGGCCAATTTAAAGAACAAATATGTACAGTACACCCCTTTCCTATTTGTTATTCATAATAGATAGAAAAACCAGATATACACTCCTTTGTTTTCTGTTCAGGCATTCCTTAGTCTAAATGTCTACTTTTCGTGTGAATAAGAGAAGAGAGTTAAGTTAATAGGGGGATATTGAAGACTATCACTACTATTTTAGCTATGAGATGATATAAGACCTCCTTAACTTACAGATTGTGGCATATAAAGAGATTACTAGTAATTTCGAGATACTTTTAGTAATATGGCAAAGAGAGAAGCTTAATCCAGGTTACCTTTTTTCACTTTTGTTACTTGTTTACAATTAATTATTGTTTTATTTTTTATGAGATCCTTTTTGGTCTTACAATTGCTTGGTGAGATCAGTTTGGCTGTGATGTTTCAAAATTGCAAAGGTCTACAGTTCATATTTTAAGCCAGTGTGTAATTGTGATATGATATGAAAGGAATTATAGTATATTTGAGTTCATCCACTCTAATAAGAGGATTAGATTGAATCATAAGAGGTTGAATGTCTTAGTTTATGTTAAATACAATATGAGGATTCGAGAGAGGTATGTTCTTTTTATTATTATAATTATTATTATGTTCAATATTATTTCTAAAATCTCTTTAGTAATTTGATTTTATTTATTTACTAAGACTCTGAGTAGAACAATTAATGACTATGATCTTATTTCTTTAGATCATATTGATATTTCAGTAGATTGAGTATCTGAAGAGCAAAGTCTTATAAATGAGAATGAATGACAGGGAGATGCTGATGTTCGTTGAGAGGGTATTGATATATCCTTTACTAGGATGATATTAGATGAGGGCGGTGATCAGGTTCTTTTTTCCTGATAAGGATTTTATAGTTGATGACAGGTGAATATAACTTGATTTTAGCGATCAACGACCTAAAGAATAAGGATTTATACATTTTCAAGTTATTAGAATGAGGATTTATACATTTTCAAGTTATTCTCCTCTTTTTAAATAGTGTTTGATGTATATGTTAAATTTTATATATGCTAAATATTAATATTTTTTTCAAACTTCAATTATATTTTATGGAGTTTCCATGCTAGATAGTGATATTAGTTGTAACATTTTGTATTCCATGTATTATTTATTGTGGATATTTATATACAGTTGATTATAGTTTCATGATTGGAGATTATTATTTGATGAAGTTTTGATTTATTAATATTTAATAATTTAATTTGATGTTCTGTTATTTTTTTTATATTAATTTAGGAAGACAGTTATTTGAGAAGTAGATAAAAATTAGTATTAATATATATAAGCCCCATGGCACCCGGGGGATAAATTGAGTGCCTAAAAATTTCTTACTAAATTAAAAAACCTAAATCACCTAAATTAATTTTAGCTATATGAATCACTAAAACAAAATTCAAAATATAATATTATACCAATTCTTTTGTAAATGGATTGAATTTAATCAATAATAATCAAATACAAGTGCATAAATATAAAAAGTGAAGGGAAGAGAGGAACCCAAGGATTTATAGAGATTTGGCTACTCCAAAGATAATATACGTCCTCTCTCCAATTACTTGTTAGAAAGTTTACTAAAATAATCTTACTTAGAATGAAGAGTAACGCTTACAATATTACTTCTTATAAAAAGGGTGAAGGATAACTCTTTACAATCTTATTTATAAGTATCAAGAGGAACCCATATAATCTTGTTTAATAAGGGTCAATAGAAACCTATCAATATTACTTTAAATAGGTGAAGAATAACCCTTTACAGGACCAAAATTCAAAAATTTAATATTTACAAACCAAACCATAAACTCAGGTACTCAAGCCTCAATTAATGCTTATATAGCTTGACAAATACTTATGAAAAATCCATACTCAAAGGGGCTCAAATGCAATCAATGTAATGTTTATGGCATATGCATTCTCCAATGCTCATACATAGCACAAAATAATCCAAATTATATTTAATAATCATAACAACTCAAATCTTATTTACTATAGGTCAAGAGCAACCTATTAATTCTATTTTAATGGTGAAGAGTAGCCTCTAAATTAAGAACTAATTAATACAATTCAAATCCTTTAAATGAAATAACCAAACAACATCTTTAATGATGTATCAATGAAGAACACTTAATAAAAATGTTTTTGCAAATTTTAGAGACAATTAAATAAGATGACAAGTTTCTTAATACCTCCAAAGATCATAGCTAATTGATTGATGCACAAAAAAAAAAAAAAACAAAAAATCAGATTTAAACAAGATGAATACAAGTTGTTAAATTATGCAATGTTTATGAACCAGCTCTAAAAATCAATGTTGTTAATCCACTAAAAATGAAATATCAACTCCAAAAACCTATTGGAACCTTAATATTTCACTTAGTAATAGATTTCAACAATAAACATGAAATTAAGGCATGAAATAGAAGGATTATATTAAGAACATAATAATAATATGCATGAGCTATCACATATGTGTTGCCAAACTTCCAGCCTTATAAACAAATGTTTCTTTCCTTATAAAATCACAAAAATATATTAAAAAACTTATTGGAAGATTAAAAAAAACATACCTGCAAAAGATTTGTGCAATTTTGAAGCACTAAAAATGGATTTAAATATCCAAAGATAAGTATAAATGACGAAATAAGCAATTTTACATAGATATAATGTTTATGGTTTCAAATGCTTGTAAGTGATGAAATAATCCTAAAAAAACTTAGTTATAAGGTCAGTGAAATCCTTGAGGACATATATGAACAAAATATAGCAAATTTGAAGCATTAAAAATGGATTTAAAATATGAAAATCGAGATTGAATGAAGAGAAGTAATAAGCAGTAATAGTTTTGGAACATATGAATATATAAGCTTATACCTAACGAAATCCAACCCTATAAATGCAAATAAAAGAGAGAGAGAGAGAGAGAGATCAAAACAACTTTTAACTACCTAAACAAAACTAAAATATGTTTTTTTACATTTTTAGAAATGAGATTAAAACAAAAGAAAATAAGAGGAATAGAGATGAATTAATAAAGAGCAAAATCTGGACAACTTTACAGTTCTTCAGAATTTGATCTTTTAAATTTGTTTTGAGATCATAAAGCTGGAAAAAAATGGTTTCGAACTCTTATCTAAAGTGGTAAGGAGTGAGTTGAGTCATTGGAATGGAAAATGGACGTTAGAGGTATAAGCAACATTGAAGAACCGAAAGTTGCTTTTTTTGGAAACTAGCTGTTATTCTGTTAGGGGACTTAAACTTGGGTTTGCATAGACTTAATCAGTGACGTTTAAGTCATTATGTACCCATTTGTGTTTTAGAAAAACATACAAAAAAAGAATTAAAACCAAATCTAAAACACTTCAAACAAATTTCTAACATTAAATACAACTTTAAACAACTTTAAAACATATATCAAGGCTTTTTCAATTTCCAAAACCTTTTAATTGATTCCAACATAAGAATTAGCCTTGATTATAAAAAATTTCATTCTTAAACAACTTAAAAACCTTTTATAAACTTTTTATAGACTAACATTCATATCATAATATGACAAAAACCAATTCAAATACACATAAACAATATTTTAAGAAAATTAGACTTATCAAAAGGCTTTTTAAAAATAATTCACATAATTTCACATAATTTTCTCTTGATCATGCAACTTTAACCTAAATGAAATTCTAAACCAATTCCTAACATGTAAATGCATAGACAAATTCAATTAAGCTATTAAAACTACAATTCAAAACTGATATGCAAATATTCATGTAAATATATCATTAAATGTGAGTCTTTTTTTAAGCATTAATAAAAATCAAGTTTGAGAAATTTACAATTAAGACACTTTCCTAAAAATATCCAAACTTGATCTTG
>JAOXYD010000003.1:8778843-8789035 GCA_028565735.1 Pinacopodium congolense | reverse complement strand
AACATTTAAGCACTAAAATAGAGTTAAATTAACATCAAATAACATCCAAAAATACTATAAATTTAACCCCTAACAATTAACAACTAATCAAAGAAATCAAAAGTCATCACTTCACCTAATGTAAACTTAAGTTAAACTAATAGGAAATTAACTAAAACCTAATCAACAAGACTCAATTTAACGTTTCAAACATAAATTCCAGCATATATAAATTAAAAACAAAATTAATTTAACTAATTTACATCCTAAGAAAATGCATAAATTCTCTTAACAAACAAAAATTATTAAAAAATAAAGAAAAACCAAAAAAAGACAAACTTAAATTAGTGGAATCAAGGTTAAAAATTAAAAGCAACAAAGCTAAAAAATAAAACTTAAACATTTCATAATATAAAATTCAAAGTTTCTAAGAATAAATTAAACCAAACGTTATGGAACCAATTAACATGGTCACTTATCAAACTAATCAATTGGGAAACAGAGTGATCCCATTAGTTAAAGTACTTTAGAAGAATCATTTAAAAGAAGAAACTACATGGGGGACAAAAGAGAAGATGAGGAAATAGTAGCCCCATCTGTTTAATCAATCAAGTAAGAATTTTGAGGACAAAATTTCTTAAGGGGGGAGAATTGTAATGACCAAATTTTTTTTCAAAATGAAGGATTAGAACCCTAGACTATAGCATAAAAGTGATATCATTCAAAATTAATGAATTGCATTTCATTCATCAGCATATCACATGTATAACAATAGCATACACACATGAATTATGAATTAGTACACAAATGACTCATTCCTGGTATGAAATTTTAAAATGATCATGTGAATTATATATTGTGTATGTCTTCAATTTTGGTCTGATTGATAATAAGAAATAAATTTGGAATTAAATTATATAACTAGAAAATTGATGGATGAAAATGTATATTTGGTTTAGGAAAAGTTTTGTAAAATTAAGATGACTAAGCTTAAGTTTATGAATTATTGACATTTGATATGGAAAATGAAGTGTCAAATGGCAGCAATGAGTGGGTGATTAATTAACATAACTTAATGGTGTCATTAGCAACTAAGAAGCAAGAAAAATGGAGACCATGCTTAGAGACATGTGGCATTGGAATAGTGAGACACCCATCACATAAGGTGTCATGGTTGTGTAACAAGATGAGTTTGGTTCATTTTGCTTCTTCTTTCTTCCTCTCACCATCGAATTTGTGTGTTGTGTTACCTTGAATTTGTGTTCATTTATATATGCATGGAGAGCTGATTTTTATTGATATTTTGGCATGAATTTGATGTATGATGATGAGTTAAGATGAATTACTTGTGATATTCATACTTGATTGTGTTGGAAATTTCTGCACGAACTTTTGTACTTTTCTGTTATGTGTTCCACTTTCGACCTATTTTACATATCCATAAAGCACAAATTTGAAGATTCTCAAAGAATAAAACTTTTAGAGTAGGTCGTATCTTGACCTCAGTGAAAACTTCATGTTAAAAGAGTGACTAGAGCTTGTGTTATGCTTTGTTCCCTAATACTACTTTTGATAGACCCCTCTGCCGAGCTAAATTCGGGTTTCACCATTTTAATTTATTTTACATATTTTTAGAGCTTGAATGTGATGAAACTCAAATAATAAAAGTTATAGATATAGGCCTTAGCTTAACCTTTAGGAAAACATCTTGAGAAATAGTGACTGAAGCTGGAGTTATGCTTGTTTTCCTGCTACTACTTGTGACTGACCCACGTGCAGGAAGTTTATGTTATGTCCTAATTTTTAAGGACTTTAAAACTCAAATTAGACAAAGCATAAAACATGAAAAATGATCCTTGATGTCTTAATAATGCTTCTATGAAAGAGTGTGACCATAAGATATCTTGATAAATTTCTATAGTTAATTATTGCCAAGGATTTTACTGTTTTGATGTTGATAAGTTCAATTCTAGAAATTTAGTTTGTCTAAGGAATAAATCAGTTATTTTTCATTTAAATATGTTCTTAAAAGATAAGCATAATGTGTATAAGGTATAGAGGAATGAGCATGGAAGAACTTAGGGTACTTCTGAATGATATTTGGGTAAATGGATACGTATATATAGCTGGAAAATGTTTTGAGAATGTACAGATATAGCTTGCTAGAAAACCTTTGGAGAATGTATAGATATAGCTTGTTGTAAAAAGTTTGGATAATGTCTAAGAAGTTTTTGATCATGACAATGGTCAAGGATAACTGTAAACTATGATTGATGAATTAGGAGTAACTTAAGCTAACTTAAAGGTACAAACCTAATTGCATAATGGTAGTATAGAAATTTTGTTTGAATAGTCTTCGGATGTATAGTGTACAAGTAAGGATTCAGACCTGATAAAGTCAATTGAGAATGCATTGAACATAACATATATAGATGTGCATGAGTGAGTACTTATTTGATTAAACAAGTTACTAATGTTTACATATATGTGTATTGTATGATTTATAAGCACAAAGGGACCAACATCATCTGGACCTTACCGGCAAATCAAGATAATAGCTATTTGGAGCTGATAATGAGCTAACCTAGATGTTTACTCACTATATTTGAATTGATTTTCATTAACTATTAGATATTAAACTTGTATTGATATGATTATGATAATTCTGAACCAATCAAATGTCGAAGGAGTTTGATATTCGAGACTATATTGGAAGTATTTGCAAATTGATTGTGAATATGGAAAATGTGTTCTCAACTATATGTTGAATGTTGGACTGAGATCCAATGATTGTGCAATGAGAATTATTCATAGTTTAAAATGTGACTTGATGAATTTTCATTACATTGATATGCATTATCAGATAAAGGCGTCGTGAATTGTTTGACTGACGTGAAAAAAGCTTAAAGCTCATCATTGTGCACATAGTGCAACAGGCTTAACGATTAATGAGCTCAATATCCACAATGGGTACGGAACAGTGTTTGAAATGAGCCCGATATCCACAATGGATAGGGGTCAGTTAAATTAGGCACTCGGTCACAACAAAATAAAAAGGAAAGTGGACTCTAATGTGCATTGTGTATATATCTTACATGTATCATATAATTCATTTTAAAAAATGATAAAATTGACTTGATATCCTGTTATGTTATGTTTGTGTACATGTGCATGATTATGACATAATTATGAACTGTGTTTATATAATGGAATGCAATATTTGTATAAATGTTGATGAGATGAATGATTGAGGTGAATAGTATGATATACTTAAGAATTTTGGTTACATACATGTAAATTTTGTGTTTTTACTTGAGTGAGTACATTAATGATGATGTACTCACTGAGTTAGAAAAACTTATCAAAATTGAAAATGTTTCCTCTCAAGTGCTTAGGAGATTTAGTTTCTAAGGCAATCAATTAAAAATTTTAGTTCTACCACTTTTGGACTCAAGAATGGCTCAAAGGTCTGATCAGCTGATACTTGCAAAGTTTAGATAGAATGTGTTTGTTAGTTTTCTCATTTCATATAGTACATGTTATATAGAACAGTGATATTTTGGTTTTGTAAATACATATAGATGATGAGATGTAGGGGTTTTATAAATGATATTTTCTTTGAAATGAAATGAGAAATGTAGATTTCTTGTGTTATATGATGCCATAATAATGATTATGATTGCTCTAACATGCCATTCTCATAGGGTATATTCTTAAATATCTTCTGGATGTTCGGGTATATGTTCTATGGTAATGGAGCGTTACTTTTTTGGTATCAAAGCATGGTTTGGAATCTTTAGGGGCATATATAAGAGCATGTAGACATAATATATAGTGAGAGACGCACCTAGTGATTACCCTTATTGTTTGGTATAGGTCATCCACAATAAGAGATCAAGTTGCAGAGTCAGCTGACCTTGAGTCTATAGGAACCAATAGAGTCTCCAATACCACAGGTTGCTCAATTGCCTCTAAGAATTCCAGATAGGAGATAGAGCAGGTATGATAAACTCAAAAAGGGGTGAGCTATGGACTTCTATGGAAGTAAAAACCCTGCTGAGGCAGAAATTTTATTGGAAAGAATGGAGTGGGTATCTGATAAGATGGACTGTGAGTCTTATGAAAGGTTTGATTACGTAGTCCCATTACTCCAAGGTCTAGTTTATGAGTGGTGGAAGACTGATCCTAGCAGTTTTATGTGTCCTTGTCAACTGACTTGGGAAGACCTCCTGAAATTCTTTAAAAAGAACTATATGCCGAAGATTCACCTGAACATAAAAATTAAAGAGTTTTTAGATCTGAAACACGGAAGCCAGACTATAGCTGAGTATAAGGTGAGTTTTAATGAATTAATAAGATATGGTACGTTATTAATTCTGACTGAATAAGACAAGTGTAGGTACTTTGAAGACGGACTTAATAAGGAGATCAAAACCAGACTGCCCATTAAAAATTTGCGTAACTTTATGGGGCTTAAAGCAACGTCAATTCGAATTGAGCAGTTATTAAAAGAAGGGCAAGAAGAGTAAAGGTAGGAGTATAAAATGAAGAGATAGGGTGAGTCCCAAACTAATTATAGCAAGAGATTAAACAAATGCTAGAATAGAACATTCCAATGCCAGATTATATAAAAAAAATCGAGATTTAGACCAAGAGTTGGCTTTACTCATATTAAAAGTGATAAAGGTCAGGCATCTGGAGGGAAAACTTCTCCAGTGAAAATACAACAAATGTCTAATTGTGAGCATTTGGGACAAAAACATGGTGGAGACTGTTGGAGGTTAAAGGGAGTTTTTTTACATTATGGATTTCTTGAACATCATCTTAGAGACTATCCCATAATCTCTGGAGCAAAATTTAGAGGGAGAGGAGGATCAGAAACTGAGACAACTGTCTAGTAGAGTAGAGCTAGTAGAACAACATAGAGAGGTAGAGGTAAAGGCATAACTAGTTTAACCAGGACTGGGGTGTGGAGTAGCCAGCTGTAGTCTCAAGCTAAGATCTTTACCATCACCAGACAGGAGGCACATAATTCCCCAGATGTTGTTGTAGGCGTGTTAACTATCTCTCAATTTGAGGCATTTGCATTATTAGATCTGATAATTGTGTTTTTTTATGTGATTTTCTAAGTGTTTTGCATGTGTTTATTGCATAATAAGTTGTTATTATTATGTTTTGTGTGTTTTTACTTAGTATAATTTTAATTATTTTTTTTTGTATTTAGTTTTAATTTGGAGTAATTTTTGTGTATTTAATTGTTTTTAATTTTTTGTTTTGTGTTTTATTATTATTTAATTATTAATGTTGGGAATTAAATTTTATTGATGTATTTATTTATTGTGTTAGTAAATTAAATTTAAAAATTAAAGTTGAAAGAAAAAAAAGAAAAGAAACGAAAACAGAAAAAAAAGAAAGAAGAACCCAGCAGTTGCAGCTTGGGCCTGAACCAGAAGCCAGCCCAGGCACCTAAGCTTCTCAGCCACCAGCCTTGCGCCCAGGACCCAGAATCAGCACTAAACCTGTGAGCTACTAATCAAGCCAACGAGCCTAAAGGCGAGGCGCCTCGATCCAGCCTGCAGCAACCCAGCATGAGCGACCCGCCACCAGCGCCTAATCCGTGCCTGCGTACGCGCCCGACCCGCAGCGGCCCAACTCGCCCCAGATGCAGCTCCCGCCTACAGCGCCCTACTTGGGCCCGCCCCATGCCCGAGCCCAGCATGTAGCTTAGCCCGTCTACGCATTCCCGCCTTGCATCCTGCCCTAGGCCGCCGGTGCCAGGCTGCTTCTCCCATGCCAGGCCCGCACTCGCCTCAGTTCAACCTGCTAAACCTTGGGCCGTACCCTGCACGCCTAGCCCACTTTCCAGATGCCCTGGACTCTAACAGCGGCAGGCCAACAGCTTCTCAACAGACCAGATCTCCTCTAGGCTCCACTCCTCCAGTAGCCAAGCAGACCTCTCCCTCTCCAACAACCCAGCAACCCTTAAAACCTAGACAGCAGTAAATAAAAATGGATAAAACAGAATAATCGACACTGAGGAGACTCGGACAGAAAACGGGGGAGGAGGAAATGCAGAAAGGAGAAAAAAGAGAGGAAACATAGATAGCGAATTAAAGAGAGGGAGAGCAAGCTCCAAGCACACATACAAGCACAAATACTTCAAAAGTTCATCAAGTTTATGTTTTTATTTTCATATTTATCTTTATTTTATTTTTGCTTTTATTTTATTATGTTTTACATTTTTGTGAATTTAGACTTGATGGAATTTATTTTTAAGATTACATGTGGCTAAAATATTTTTAGGATTTATTGTTTGAATTATTTGGGACCCTTTGGTTATTAATTTAATGTTTATAAATATTTGTGTTGTTTATTGTGCATAAACCCTACAACAAATCGAGAGAGTTAGTTGGGTAATATGTATTAGATGTACAACGAGAGTTGGGATTTAATATACCTATAGACAATAAGATATTGATTTATTAGGAAGAGATTTCAATAAATTGGTAGACTGCCTATAGGATAGCTTCATATGTAGTTAAAGGTTTAGGAAAGGCTTTGCATGTCGAGAGATCCCATAGTTAATCCTATATTTATTTAGCTTGTGACATTTAGTTGCACTTTGAGAGAGGGTAGCTAATATATTAGGAAATCTTGGGCCAAATATAAATCAGAGTAATTAACTAAAGGAAAACAAATAAGGATAAAGACAAATCCTATTCTTAAATCTTGTTGTTTTTCTCTTAATTTTCTGTTTGCTGTGTTTGCCATTAGTTATGTTGCTCGCTCCTGCTCCCAAATCTATCTGCATCCTATTTATTTTATTTTATTTTTATTTGTTTAAATTTATTTCTTGAACAAAATGTAAACCAAATTAATAGGGTGTCTAGATATAATCCTCGTGGGATCGATATCCGTTCTTTACTACAAGTACGAGCTATATACTTGCGGTTTTGAGCGTAAAACTCGTAATAGTTTGTTTTGTGAATTACTCTCAATAAGATCCAGGATCTACATATTCATTCATTGCACCACATTTGGCATCTAAACTGCATCATGAGAGAGAGGTACTAAAATGTGGATTAGAAGTGAGTACTCTAGTAAGAAGGACTACTGTGAGTAAGGAAGTCTATAAAGGGTGTATCATTTAGATTGATCAGGAAAAGTTAAAGATTGATTTGATAGTATTGCAGTTAAAGGAGATATACTTCATATTTGGTATGGACTGGCTTATTATACATAAGGCGATAATTAATTGTTATACTAAGGAAGTGATCGTTGAATCCCCTCATCAACCAAGGGTGATATTTTGAGGTGTTACTCAAGCAGTGCCAGCTCGGTTGATTTCCTCAACGAATGCTCTCATATTGATTCGAGATGGATGTGAGGCTTACTTAGCCGACGTATCTGATACCCGAACTGAACAGACTATACGAGATATTCATGTTGTTAAGGATTTTTGAGATGTTTTCCTTATTGAATTACCAGGTTTACCCCTATAAAGGGAGACGAAGTTTATGATTGAATTAGTTCCAATTATTGCTCCTATATCGATTCCTCCATATGGAATGACACCTGTAGAACTTAAGGAACTTAAGACGTAATTGCAGGAGTTATTGGATAAGGATTTTATCAGACCTAGTCTGTCGCCATGGGGAGCTCCAATTTTGCTTATAAAGAAGAAGGATGGGACTTTAAGATTGTGTATTAACTATAGGCAGTTAAATCAGGTGACAGTGAAGAAGAAATATCCTCTACCGAGGATAGATAATTTACTTGATAAGTTACAGGGAGCTCAGGTGTTTACTAAATTAGATTTGAGATCAGGCTATTATTAGTTCAAGATATCGAAAGCTGATGTACCCAAGATTGTATTCAAGACCAGATATGGGCACTTTTAGTTTTTAGTGATGCCTTTTGAGTTAAAAAATGCTTCGACAACTTTTATGGCACTAATGAATAAGGTATTTCAACCTTACTTAGGTTGTTTTGTGATTATGTTTATCGTTGATATTTTGGTGTATTCGAGGAATAGAGAAGAACATTATGAGCATTTAAGGCTAGTATTACAGATAATAAGGGAGTAAAAATGGTATACAAAATTTAGTATATGTGAATTTTTGCTTGATCAAGTAGTATTCTTGGTTCATGTATTGTCTGGATAGGGTGTACAGGAGGACCCAAGTAAAATTAAAGCAATGATGAAGTGGGAAGCCCCGAGAAATGTGTTTGAGATTCAGAGTTTTATTAGAATAGGTGGTTATTACAAGAGGTTTTTCGAGGGGTTTCTATTAATCTCAACCTCTTTTGACAAAGCTTCTAAGGAAGAATGTACCTTTCTGGCGGACTAATGAATGTTGAAAGAGTTTTGAGAAGTTAAAACACCGGTTGGCTACAGCACTGGTGTTAGCTATTCCTTTTAGATCTAGAGGATATATCGTGTAGAGTGATGCTTCACATTATGGGTTAAGATGTGTTTTGATGTAGTTTGACAGAGTGATTGCATATACATCAAGACAGTTGAGGTCTAATGAATTTCGTTATCTGGTTCATGATTTAAAACTTACCACAATGGTGTTTGCATTGAAGATTTGGAGACATTATCTGTATAGTGAAATATTTCAAAAATTTACATATCATAAAGTTTGAAATATTTATAGAGTCAAAAGGAGTTGATTTTGAGACAACGTCTGTGGATTGAATTAGTTCAAGATTATGATTGCACAATTAAATACCCCCTTAGGAAGGAAAATGTTGCGGTTGATGCTTTAAATAGAAAACCCATTAGCAGTGTGGAATAGATATAGGTATCGAGGTTACCAAACCTAATACAATTGAGAGCATTGAATGTTGAATTGAATTTAGGGCAAAATGAAGCATTAGTAGCTATATTAAACCTTAAGCCAGTATTGCAGGAAAGAATAAAAAAATCTCAAAGTAAAGATCCAGAATTAGTGAAGTTGATTGAGAAGTTGAAACAAGATTCAAGTTCTGAATTTGAGTTGAGAGATGATACACTGTGGTTGAAGCGGAGATTTTGTGTACCTGATGTTAAGGATCTGAGGAAAGAGATTCTAGAAGAAGCACACATGGAAGTTTATACTATGCATCCTAGTACTACTAAGATATACAATAAGTTGAAAAAAAAATTTTAGTGGCCCGGGATGAAAAACCAGATGGTAAAATATATGGCTAAATGTTTGACTTGCCAGAAGATTAAGGCTAAGCATTAGGCCTCAGTTAGGAAGTTACAATCATTAGCAATTCCGAAGTTGAAATAGGAAAGGATTACTATGAATTTGATTATGGGTTTGCCAAGGACTTCGAGGCAACATGATGACATATGGGTTATTGTTGACAATTTGACAAACTCAGCCTATTTCTTACCTGTGAAGGATAGTAATACACTGCATCAGTTGGCCTAGATGTATGTAAATGAAATAGTGAAATTACATGGAATTCCCATGTCTATTATGTCTAATCAAAATCCCATATTCACTTCTAGATTCTATGGTATTTTACAGTCAGCCATGTACACAAAGTTAAAATTTAGTATAGCACTCCATTCTCAAACAGACAGACAGAGTAACAGACTATTAAGACTATTGAGAATATGCTTAGAGCTTGTGTTTTAGAGTTCGAAAGAGCATGGGATCAGTATGTCACTCTTATTAAATATGCTAACAATAATCATTGTTGCATTGGTTAGGTGACTTTAAAATTGTGGGTGATTTTGAAATGATTTTACTTTGAAAACCAAAGGAATTTTAAGGCAAGTGCACTTATCACAAAAGTAAGAAAATGAAGTAATTTTTCAGACTTTGAGTGTCAACCCATGGGGAAAAATTTGCTTAACTACTAGGTTGATCGGATTACAATTATTTAGGAATAATCTAGAGAATTTGATTAAAAATTAGAAAATGACTTAAACTAGATTACTTTGGCTTAAACACTTCAAAAACGATTTTTGATTGCTTCTGAAAATTTCTAAAAATTACCAAATGTGTGAATTAGCTATGGATTAGATGATTGATGATTTATTGAGTTTTAAAACAAGTTTAAAGTCTGATTAAAGTCCTTTACAAAATCAAAACAAAGTTATGGTTAAGACTTTGTTTTTCCTCTATTTAATCTTTTCTAAAGTTTGGTTATGCTTTAAAATCAAGTAAATGGGCTTTAATTTCAAGAAGGTGAGTTCTGGAAAATTAATCCC
>JAOXYD010000003.1:8741907-8763526 GCA_028565735.1 Pinacopodium congolense | reverse complement strand
CATATTTTCTGGAAGCAAAATAGTGGGTCACAAGGGGCTAAACAGCGGGTCACACGGGTGGACCCATTTCTGTCCCTCTCAGTTTCGGCTTCTCAGTTATAAAGTCATGTGATTAATGTAGAGAGTTTATACTAATTGAGTTCTTAAGATTGTTATCTCGACCTTTTAAAGATTTTGTTTTAGAGGGACGCTTTCTGTTATTATTATTATTATTTAGACTGAATTTATTATTTAATTTTATCTTAATAATTTATTTACTGATCTATTTAACATACATAATTTATATACTATAAAAAATGGTAAATTACTTTATTTAATGCACATCTTTTATCATAATAATAATAATTACAAATTAAGAGAAAATACTCACCCCTTTTATTTTCTCTCCTCACCATTTTTTTATTCCTTTAATAAAATTTGAGTTGTATAAGGACAATTTTACTACACTATTAAGATAAATTTTCATAGTCAAGTGTTTTTGTTTACTTAACCAATATTACTTGAAGCCTGTGCGTATGCAGTTAGTGACAGAGTTGGTCACTTAGATATATAAGCTTAGATGCATAAGAAGCTCCAAATTTAGAGACCGCCTTACTATTGTATTTTTCTTTACAATTAATTTATCCCAGTGGGGAAAATTTTTATGTGGCTAAGCATGAACAGCATGTGTCCCATGAAAATAATTGATTGATTGTTTGATACATTTCTATCATGTGGACCTTCATTTCAGTGACTATCTAGTATTTTATCTGGTAATTACTAGATAAGTCATCTTTGTTTTATTTTTAACCTTTTCACTTTGACAATATTAAAAAGTATACCAAATTACTTGATAAAAAATTAAATAAAGACTTCTTTTCAAAAAAGATAAGTAAAAACTAGTAATTATGTTGAGTATTGTTGACTGTATAGAACTCGAGAACTTTGATATCTCTCAATAATTAGTTGAGTTAAAGAAAATCTTAAAAACTATCAATTTGAAATAGTATTTAAAAATTTTGATAAATAAATGTACCAGTAAAATGGCATTTGATATAATGTTGGGAAGTAATGATATGAAATTTTAAGCACACCGTACAAAATGAATGATATCCATCTTTATAATCAGTTAATATTAAATGAAGTGTGGCTATACCCTTACCTATAATAATATATAGAAGAAAGCCAAAAAACTTATGACCAAAATAAAAGATAGTAATATATTATTGTCGAAAATTTTTATTATTTATTTTAGGTAGATCAAAACTTTAATTCTAAGATCATGTGATAGTTTCAATATCAGTACTAGTATTTAAAGAAATTGATACATCAGTTTCACTCCTCTCCCCGAACGGACTTTTCCCGGGGAAACCCCGCGCCTTTCAACTTCACTTTTCTTTTCCCATTAAATCCCATATTTTTTTTACCAGAAAATAAAATTGTACTTAAAACAATCTTAAAATATCATATTTATATCCAGACAAACTACCATTCTCCATCTCCAGACCAAATCTCCCTCCTCCTCCTCTGCCTCACTTCTTCTAGCACATTCCGCCGACCATTTTCCGGTCAGATTCGAAGTCGTTTCGACTTCGGCTGAAGTTTTACTCTTGATGAGAAGATAATGAGAAACTTTACGCCGCTGCGATCATGTCAGTTTCGTGCTCGGATTGCTTCTCTGACCTTCTCTGCCGCGAGGACTCCTCCGAAATATTCTCTGTCGAGTCGCCGGAGTGCTCGTCGGACCTCGAATCCTCCTCCTGTACGGAACAATCAATCGCCGGTCTCTTAGAAGACGAAAGAAACTTCGTTCCTGGATTCGACTACTTGTCTAGAATTAAATCTGAGTCTCTCGACGCGTCGGCTCGAGAACAATCCGTTGCATGGATTCTCAAGGTATTTAAAAGAGGGTACTCAAGTTCACCAATATTACTATTTTGCCACACCCACTCACCACTCTCATCGGGAGTACTCTGCCGTTGGATCCATCCGTTAGATAGTGTATTGCTTAACCAGAATATTTTTTGTTCATCAAAATGTCAAAATGGAAATATCGTTTCATCTGGTCCTCATGCGAATGCTTTTACAGGTGCAGGCGTACTATAGATTCCAGCCACTGACGGCGTATCTCTCCGTCAACTACTTAGATCGGTTCCTTTATTCCCACCGTTTGCCAGTAAGCTTAAAGTCAATGACAGCTCATTGAATCTGTTACATTAACACAAGCAAACAAATTTGACTATAGCGGTAATGAAATTTAACTTTTTAAACCTTGAAAGCGACGTTAGTACGTACCAAACTGAATACGCTTCGTATTTAGTGCTGGAAGAGGTGGTACTGACATGGCAGTACTTGTAATGACTAGTTTGTTTTAAGGTAATAGTTACACATGTTGGAAACATGATCCGACCAGACACTAGGTGCGGATTCTTTTCTATTTGTTATGTTCAGTTTTGAGTTTAACCTCGGTTTAAGCTTTTTTGAGGGTACTCATTATGTTGTTTAATAAAGTTATATATTTTAGTGCTTCTTTGTAATTGAATATAGTTGTAAATCTCCCGAATAACATGATACACTCTGTACGTGCTATGTACCAAAGTACAATGTAGTAACTTGGTACTAAATATGTACCTTGGTGTTTACAGTTACAGCAAGAAAAAGGGTGGCCAATGCAGCTCTTGTCTATTGCTTGCTTGTCCTTGGCTGCTAAAATGGAGGAACCTCTTGTTCCTTCTTTGTTGGATCTGCAGGTATTCGAAACTCTATGGGCTGTCTATATACTATGTTTCGAAAGAGACACTGAGGGTTGGCTCACGAGATTATCCGATGTTGTTTCTCTAACTTAGGTTGAAGGGACTAGGTACATATTTGAACCGCGAACTATCCTCCGGATGGAGCTACTCGTTCTCGGTGTTTTGGGCTGGAGATTACGGTCTGTGACACCATTTAGTTATATTGGTTTCTTTGCATGCAAACTCGATCCAACAGGAACGTACATCGGATTTCTGATTTCAAGGGCCACAGAAATCATTTTATCTAATATCAAAGGTACGCGTATAGCGTGTTCTAAGCTGCATATTCAGATATAAAATAACTTTTTATGTTGCTGAACTAGTATAGTACGCGCATTTTTTTCCGTGGTCGGTCGTCTTGTGAAATTTGATATTTTGGTTGATGTTGACAGAATCCAGCTTTCTTGAGTACTGGCCGTCCACTATAGCTGCGGCGGCTATTCTATGTGCGGCCAATGAAATTCCAAACTTGTCTCTTGCTGATCCCGAAGATGCTGAATCATGGTGTGAAGGGCTAAGCAAAGTAAGGATATGTATACATATAATAAACATATGAAATACAATTCAATTGTTATGGTTGCGGTTGGGTATGCGTATGTTAAAAAAGTACAAACAAGTATCCCAACTCCCCCAAAACATCCAATTTTTGCAGGAAAAAATCATCGGCTGCTACCGGTTAATGCAAGACCTTGTGACTGACAATAGCCGGAGAAATCCCTCAAAAGTCATACCACAGCTTCGAGTTACAATTCGGGCCAGAATGAGGTCCAGTGACTCAACATCCTCGTCTTCATCATCGTCTTTTAAAAGGAGAAAATTAAGGGTAGATGATGACAAAGGAAGCTCTGAGTGAGAAAAGAGATGATGATAAAAAGTCTTCTCGGAAAACAAAACTAAGGAAAGCGATATCATGTGGTGGTCCTAAGTTATCTAGAACTCTCAAATAATTTCTAAAAGGGTTGAAGAGCAAATTGACGTGAGTGGTATAGCTTGTTTAGGTGTGTATATATAAAAATGTGTGAGGGTTTGGTGAGTTTGGTATATTTATTAATTTTTTTAGTGGTTTGCCATCAATGACATTGAATGGCACTGCGTATTCCCAAGGGAAAGGGGATTTGTTACATTAATTATCTTACGCTCGAGAAAGTTAGGGAGAAAAAGGAGAAAGGCTAGCCTTTGTGTGTTTTAATAGTTGAGTCATGGATTATGAAAGAAGTGGCAGTGATGGTGCGAGTGGGTCCTTTTTTGAACAGAGTTGGGTGAAAAGGAAGCAACAAAGGGGGAAAAAAAAAAGTCAGCTGGGTGGGTGAAAATAAGGAAGAAAACTTTGAGCAACTCAACGAATGGGATGTAAGATATTGAAGAATACTTCATCTTGACAAGCCATTTCCCTCTCTTGATGTGGAGCTCAGGAAATGCATGAGAATAACACAGTTTACATGGCTCCCAACACTTGCTGGTATATGTTTATAGCTTTCAAAATGAGTGATTTGTGTGCTCATGAACTAGGGGTGGTGCATGGCACACGAGTGTGTATGTGTGTTTTTTGGCGGGATTTTGGATCTTTCTACTGGCCTTCACCTATGGCCTCACCATACTATAAGGAGTGTCCACACGTGTGATATGGTAAATTACACGTGTGTTCTTTTTTTTTTTGGGTTTTTTTTAATTGGAGAGTAGAGGAGAAACCTCTTCTAAGGGCATAAATTTGGCCTGACAATTACAGAAGGTCTTTGGGGCCTTTCAACGCGTGTTTGTCTCTGAATTTGATCATATAAAAAAAATAATCATTTAACAATTATATAAATTTCTAATCAACTACTGGATTCTCATCTCCTATTCATTTCAACCCCCTGTGCACTGCATGTGATTGGCAATGGATACTTTGTAGCTTTGCGATTTGTTTTTTACTACAATATCAAACATCTTTTAACAAGGAAGTGTGGAACTTAAATGAGGGGAGCCACCTCTCAGTGCAACGAAGGCCCTGCAAGAATTGAAGTGACTGCTCGGTGCCTCAAGCAATAAAGTCTCCTTTCATGAATGTGACTCCTTTTTGGTTTTCTGTCTCGCTCGTGACAAATGAATCCGTGCTTGTTCCCTTCACTTCTTCCCTATTTCCCTCCAATTATGAGGCACAACTATGCCTTCTCTCCCCCGTTAAATTCAACTTCATTCTTGTGTCTTTGTTGCCTAGTTGCTTTAGAATAGGCTATGTAAGTGTATTCAGACGATTAGTTGCGAGGAAAAACGACAAAAAGATAAGAAATTGCTGTTATTTAAAACCCGATTTGTGCTATACAAATGGATAAAAGATCGCGCAAGTGCGATTGCCATTTAGGCCTTGATGTCCGTCCTATTTTCTCTCTACTTTTCCGTTTGTGTGGAACAAGGGACTAACCCTTTATTTTGCTTGTAAAAGGTTTCAATGCAAATAGGCAAATACAGAATATATGTGCTCGTCACGCTTATGCAATGGCCTTTTCACCTCCAACCACCAGTGATCCGTAACATCGACGAGCATCCCCTATCACATCTAACGTGCATATGTGTACACATACATATATATATATATATATATATATATATATCACGTCAAAAGAAATTATGGTCTACTGCTTTTATTATAAATGACAACAGTGAAGAAAATTTCTGGTCAGTACATTTTAGACAGCTTCTCTTGGATCTACCTATTTGCCATACATCTTCCTGTATGTATGCCTCTGATTCGGGACAGGAAGGGCCACACTCCATGAATAATAAGCGTAGCTCTAGGTTTTCTTTCTTTCGTTCTTTCTTTCTTCCTTTTGCATAAGAAATTTAGAGTGTCACGACACCGAGCGTGAATCAGCAAGGTCTTAGAATATTTCTGCTTTTATACAAGAGACCTTTTAGTTTGTTCCCACAAAAGTGGATCCCATGAACCATCGTGTCCATTACCTACTTGCTGATTTAATATGATGTTTAACAATTCAATATGAAGTGTTGTTTCCTCATTAGTCCTGATTGGTGGGAGCCATTTAGGGTTTTGGCCACCTTCTTCAAATAAAAAAGTTTGGCATGCATTGATCCAATTAGAGATCTTGTTTAATCAGTTATCAGCAACTCGTGATAATTTAATCTCAACTACCAACCTGGTGGATTATAACAAAGTGACAAGAGCAGGGATTAATCAAAATATCAATGGACAATGAATATGACAAGCCGTGGAACGCAGTGTTAGTAATTCTCATTGCTACCTTATAACTTAATATAATGTAGACAGCATTGCCTGTCCTCCAACAGCTTCATTCGTTGCCAGGTTTGTCGATGGTATACATTTACCCTCAAATGGCTTAGTGATAGTCTAACTCAAAACTTTACATAAGTTATCTCTTCTTTTCTCAATATATTTTATAATGTCTACCCAAAAAGTTAGGCTTAGTTCAATTCTCTAACTTTTGATCTGTCCCTCTTTCCAGGTCACGAGTGTGAAAACATTACGAAGGACTAATAGGATTATCATCCAATTAGTAATCAGGGCCCTGGCTTACGAGTATTAATTTGACACGAGGCATGGCAAATTAGTTTTGGGTTGGTGACTCGGCGGCTCCTTTATTTGATGCAACAATGACCAAATGTGTTAGAATTTAGGATCTTGTGAGGGAAAATGGTTCCCACCATTATCCCCTTATCATTCCTAATATCCACTTGTTGGAGATTGGTAACTTATAGCTATGATTAACCTATAATGGAGTATATGAAAACAATGGATGCCCATATGGCACAATCATGATTTGTTAATTACTACTGTTAAAAGTCTCCTCTGGACAACCTCATACAAGAAGAGGAAGCAATAGCCAATGGTTAACTTTATCAGGGCTTGCAATAGTATACATATCCATATATCTATACTATCTTATTCCCCATAGTACTTTGCCTTTAGCTAACCAGAATGGCCTTTAAAATGGGAGAATCCTAAGTGAAAAAAAAAACCAAAAAAAGCCAAAAATTCTTTTGTCCCTCCCAATAAAAGCTGGACTTATGTGAGTGTAGGGAGCAGAATCTTGTTCTTTACCTGCTCCTTTTCTCAGGAAAAATTTTCCAACTTTTTCTTTGGTGTGGCCCTGACAAAAATGGAGGACCCTTGAAAAAATTTTAACTTTTAAAGAGACTGGTGTCTAGCTAGTTGTGAAACCCTGGCTCGTGGGGTTCCCATAAAAGGTTCATAGGCCCATGGAACTAAAGAGTTCAAAAGTTAGAATGATACACCACAGTATATTTTTCTCGTGCAATGCTCGTTCTCTCTCTCTATATATATATATGCTGAATGCAAGACAGCACCACTTCCAGAGTAGTCCATAGGCCACTCAAATGTCACCTTCCTAACTCATTACTTTACCAACAAAAAGAAAAGCAAAAATTGAAAAGAATGTACTGACAAATTCCAATAACTTCACAGCGGTCCAGGAAATAAATTCACATTTTGTCTCTTTGATAGTGGAATTCCTTGGTCACCCTTAATTTTTGCAGTAATTTACTAGTATCAAATTCCAAACCAGCTATTTTGAGTTACTTATTAGCTCGTCATGAGCCAAAACTGACTCGTCATAATCAGGGTACCCTTTGCTCATTCTCCGATAAACACCTTACCTTTTGCCTTCACGTGATGGAAACTTTGATAATGACCAGCAGAATTAGCCAAATTTTATCGTGACATTACTGATCAGAATCAATCCAATGATCAGGTCCACAAAATCTGCTAAAATCTCGAATATTTTTGGAAGTCTAAGTTGGATTTCCATCCTAGTCTGCATAAATCCATGTTCTGATAATAAAAAAGGTACTCTTTCCAACTCAAATTTAACTTCTTTGGATGCCATGAAAAGAAGCTGAAAGATAATGGTTAGGAGTGGCAAGTCTCGAGGGAGCGTCTATACTCCTGTCGTTGTGTTCTTTTTCATTCTTTTTTTTTGGCTTTGGCGATGTTAGTGCCTGCTTTTGGATCTCATTCACTAAGGTGGAGACAAGACGAAGAGTCTTCTACTCAATCATAAATAATCCTTGAAAAGAAGCCACACACAAACTTTGTTTATAGCACTGGTGTGTGAGTCTACAGTGTTCTAAACACATTAATTTACCTGGCAATAGAGAAATCCAACTGACAAAGTCACGAGAACCATAGTTCTTTGTTATATAATCTTTTCAAATAAATTAATTTCGCTGGTTGTTATTTGTGCAACGTGAAAGATGCTATCCAGAAGCCATTATATATAGGATATAGTTGAGTGCTAAGTTCAAGAAAAAGAGAGATCACTGAGCGAAAACTTCCGAACGTAGTAATAAATTGCTAATATTTCTTAAGAAAGTTAAAGGGAAAAGAGATTGCTTTGATTGATAGAAGTTGATGTTAGCCGAAAGCTTATGCAGCAGGGTAAATAAAAGAGGAAAGAAATAGCAAATGGCCATAAAAAATGTTAATGCAAAGAAATTACAAAATTATATAGAAATATATATTTTTTACTATCTTTTAAATCCACACTTATAATTGTCACACATCAACTCTCTCTTCTTCAAATTAAGTCGTCAACAAGAATTCAATCTTCAATTTTGTTGTATTATGCTGGTTAATGCTCATAATTTGAAATTGAGGCTTTCTTTTTTAAGAAGGCAAAAGTTTATGCTGCAACATCCATCTAAGTGGATTCCACGTCAATATCCCATATTACCACGTTGATGGCTTGGAAATGAAGAGCATGACGGGAAGACCAGGAAACAGCATTGCTCTTCTTTGTCATACCCCTGTTCATAAGTTGGAAGCTCACGAAGATACTCACGTCATCTCTTTCTCATAGATTATATAACATACTATCAATCATCAATGTGCTACGACTTGGTTAGTAGGTCCAACCCCCAAGGTGTAAAAATAATAATAGTGATAAGATTTTAAGAGCAATGCGGAAAGTACAGACACTATAAAGCACTTGCTTCAAAGGGAAAAGAGAAAAGTTATCCATTAATCAAAAGTTAATGTTGGATTTTAGGCTGTTAATGGATAAATGGACTGTTCATATTACTTTGAAAAGGATGTGTTTTACTTACGGAACACCCTTTTTTACAACTTTTTAAAAAAACTCATCTAAAGATGTCTCCCTTTCATTTATTTTTTCATAAATGACATTGTCACTGCCTACCTTATTTGATCACATCCCTTAAGATTGTACTTTAAAGCAGAAGGTGCAATTTTTTGTCTCATAAAATAGGGTTGTTCTATATCTTTACACGTTAAAAAAGAAAAAGCTATTTGAGCATTTAATCTAGGAAAATTACAAGAGCATTTGTTACAGGATTCCTTTGAGCCTCTGTTTGAGGCCATAAGCTTGCCTTGTAATCGCGATCAAATCCTTTTTTGATCCACTGAAAATCCCTTCCAAATACTCACAAACACACCAAATATTCTAACATAATAATATGGGTAGGAATTTTGGACTATTTGGATAACTTTAGATGAAATAAGGAATTTGCAAGAATAAAAATATTTTGTTAATGATAGAATATGAAGCAACATCATCCAACCATCTAAAAAGAGATTTACAAACATATTATATATATATATATATATGTCTCTTATATGTGTTACCAAAGATAAAATCAACAAGGTAAAGAAGTTATACAACTACCTTTGTTAAATAACTACTCCTAATAACCAGCTTTAAATTTATTTAGACCTTTCTGAATTTTTACAACACATTAGAGACATTATCCTTGTATCCAGTGTCAAAAAAGAAATAAGAACATCAAAATAGAAATTGTTTAAAATTATTTTTTCAACCTGTCCAAAACACATAACGGTGGCCTGGACATTCCTATAACGGCGTTATTAAAAATGGAATTAAGTGCCATTATTCTTCGACTTTCGAGTATCAATGGCGATTCTAAGAAATAAGAGCAATGTCATTTTAACCCATTGTTATTCTTTTATTTTACAATATAAATGTCTGTCTTTATGCTATTTTCTTAGTCGAACTTGCACCTCGCATTAAGGCCATCAAAAGAGGCTTATAGCATGTATCTACTACGCCTAATTAGAAGTACTAAAAAAAGGAGTGTTTTCTTTCTAAAAAATTAAGGGGATGTTTAGTTGAGTTATTGGTTATGATTTTTTTTTGTAATTGTTATATTTTTATATTGATTATTATGCTTTCTTTTTCAATTTTTATGTTGAATTAGTGTGTTTTTTTATTTTTATATTTAAAAAATAAGAAACTAAAATTTAACTAAATAAATATTAAGTAAACATATATTTTTTCATTAACGCCTTGAAGCCCCACGTGGCAACATGAGGGTGAAAAAAAGAAAGTGATCCTATTAACTTGTTCAAAGTGACTGTAAAAATCGATATTAGAATGCAAATGAGATATTGGGATAGATCAGTCTCTATACAAAAAAAACCCAAGACTCAACATACCATATTTTAAAAAGAATCTATTCAGAACCTACAATGTGAACCTACAATGTCGCCCAAAGAGTTGTGTTGTGATTAAAAAATTGGGCCCATTCAATATAACTGACTAAGGGTCCATTAAGCATTATTATGGGCTTTAAGAAAGACGCTTCCATTCATGTTCATCGGAAGCTTTCGTCTGCCACTTGGTTTCGCCAATGGCCCTCTACAGTCCCCGTTTTTTTCTTGTCGGCACTTCCCCTCCTGCAGCCGGACTACCATTCTACACCGCCACCAACAACCCACCACTGTATTTTCGCTCCTCCTCAGTCTTTCTCCAACGCTCCGTTTCAATTAACCCTTTCAGAGCCTCACTGACCACTAACCAAAAGTACATTTATCCGGACCCTATTCCTGAGTTCGCTCAATATGTAAGTATTAAAAAAAGGATTCTTTGTTAAGTGTTCATCTTGTTTTGTTTGTAGATATTGTGATAAGTATTTGTTTTGTTTTTTTGTGTGTTATCAAAGGAAACTCAGAAGTTTATGAGAGAGCTCTTGAAGAAACTATCCGAGGATAAGGAAACATTCCGTAGTGATCTTTATAAGGTTGTCGATGTTTGCTCCGAGGTATAAGCCTTCTTTACCTGTTCTTTGCTTTTTATTTCTGTTTTCTTATTAGATAGGGAGTTATCGGCTATAGTATTAAACTGAGAAACACGATCCTAATCCACACGATAAAATGTGGAAATGAAGCTCTCTTTAAGTTTAAAATCTTGACTTCGCCTCGATGCCTGGGGAACTTGTTTGAAGTCGTCTCAGAAACTCGTGACTGTTACATTGAGTCTGATTGATAAACGGTTAATCTTTTTTGGTCTTTCCGATAAACAATTCAAAATAGTACTTGACGTCACATTGAAGCGGTTCAATCTTTCTTGTCCCCTATAGATTTGTGAGTACCAAAAAGTTAGATATGACCAGCCAGCTGCATCGGACCCGAGACTGTCATATTTTGCTTGGTAGTTATTGAGAAATGAAACAAATAGATAGTCATCTTTTAGTAGTAAACAATTGCGATGACTTGCAATGCTCGGGAGTCCAAACTCTATATGAAGAAAAGAAAAAAAAAAGCGTCAGCATTTAATTTAGAAGTGAAGCTCACTTTTCCGTAAATTATATGCAAATGACACAATCAGAATAGATGTTCTACCACGTTTTCCTTAATCTTTTAGATCATTTTGTTTGGATGGGAATAGATCTAGGTAGATATTTAAGTGTTTAGGATGCTGCATCACATTATGGAACGAGTATCTCACAGAAAGATTTGATGCGATCGTGAATAAAGCCATCTAATCTTGTATGATGGGACATATTATTAGGATGTCAAATTTTCAACAAGCCATGAGGTCATCATCCGGCAATTTAAAGCCATACTTTGCAAGTTTTCCATTAACAACAACCTTCATTCAATGCTCTGCTTAAATCCCGGAGTATCATACGAAACCACCATTTTATGATCGCCCTTTACAGTAAATTGAAGATATGGCGGTAAGAGGCTGCTTAGAATTTAACGCATTTCATAGTAGGAGATATTCTTAAGAAGATTATTGATGTTGATCTGCCAATACCTTAATCATTGGGTTTAGCCAGTTTTATATACTTTCCAACAATCGCGTTCTTGATTTGACATGTGGTCCTGTGTTTGATAGATATGTTGCACCTTGAATCGTGTTCGTATTAATGTCCACATGATCAGTTATAAATATCTTTCAGAAAATTCGCTGGTTAAAAGAAAATTGATGAAGTTTACCACATTTACCGAAGTCCGCGGTTGACAGGAAAAACGAAAGGAATGAAAGAAACCAAATCTGACCCTGCTTTGAAATCAATCACTTCCTGGCGTGCAATAACAAGATGTTAAAAGTATTATTTTTTATTTTTATTTTTTAAATATAAAATTAAAAAAATAAATGCAGTATAAAATAAAAAATATTATTCACTTTTCACGTGTGTTTGAAGTCCAAATATACTATTCCTTTCCACAATCAGCTGTCTTGTGTTCCTAATAGTGATGGAGAGATATATCAAGTATCTGGCACGGATGAGCGAGGTGCAATAATTTGGACATGAGCTGCTCAAGCTTGGTTATGGTGCCAACAAGAAACAAAACAAAGTAGCCTGCTGAACTCATTGTGGTGTCCGCCCTTTTCCATACAATAACTCTTCCCAGAATGGTGTTTGACAACCTTTAGACTTTGCAACTTTCTACGAACCAATCAACCCCTCCTTAAATGGAAGGTCTTCTGAATTTGATAGTTTTATTTATTTATTTTTGGGTATGCTGGTGTCTGTTTAATCGTCTGCATATGAAAACGAATTTGATAAAGCTTTCTTATCAAATCTTTCATCTTAGGTAATAATTATGATAAAAAATATAATTATTGGACTTGGCTCGGTTCTATTATTTGAGCAGTGTTGTCACGCATGCGAGTATGATCTGTTTTAATTGATGAAACGGAATGAGAAGAACAGCTTTACAAAATTACTCGGTGGCTGGGCATGTTTGTGAGAAAAAAAGCAAGTTCTGTATCTTTCGTCGTGTCTTTGCACTTTACAGAATGCCTTTTGATAGGTTAAAGGATCCGTCGTCATTTGGAGGCTGCATTGGTTGTTGGGAATGATGGAAAAAGTCATTATTTGAGCCAGCGTCTAAATCTTCCAACATATTACATGCTTCATTCATTAGCTCTTAGATTTTATTAGTTTTGCTTTTGTAGGAAAGTTCTTAAATCTTCAGCACGCTCAGGCACCTTTTTCTTTTATCATTCCATAGGAGCTTAGTGTTTACTTGACTTCATAACAGTTAATAATTGACCCTGGAGAAATATCTGACAGTTATGGAGACAACTCCCATCATTTGAAACCTTCTTTTTGCACATGTTTGGTCCGATCTTGGCATTATCTTTCATAACTTACAAATGTATTCGATGGCTTTACTTAAAGGGGAAGATTCAGATTATTCTTTGATGCTGACTGGCTTATGGTTTACTTGAACCAGATATTTAGCGACTTCTTGAATAAAGAATATGGAGGACCTGGAACACTGATGGTTGAGCCATTTACTGACATGTTGATTGCTCTTAAGGAGAACGGGTTACCTGGTGCATCGTTGGCTGCAAGAGCTGCCCTTTTATGGGCTCAAAACAATGTTGATCTTGATTGGGAACATTGGAATTCTATTCCATCAAAATGAGGTTTAACTGTAACATTGTAAATGTTTCAAACTCCTTGTTATACTCTGAACACCGAATAATGAGCTGCAAATATGCAGAATATGACTTGTACACAACAATTTCAGTTCCAAACCTAATTTGCCGTCTATTCAACATGTATAAGCCTCAGCAAATGGCATAAGTTCCTTTGCTGCTTTGGAAACAAACCATCAACTTGCAGGCTCAGAGATGCTCTGTAATGAGGGTCTCCATGATTTCGATCCAAGTGACGAGGAGTTGATTGACGGTGGTCTGCGTCGGTGTCTTCCTTGTTTCATCACCTAAATTAATTGACAGTGGTCAGCATTCATAATTTGAAACCCAGAAAAGAAAAGAATTTGAATTTCCATGGGATATATACTTCACGACCAGAAAGTTAGCTTCTTTTTTTTCTTCTCTTCATCTTGCGCTTAATCCAATAATTTGAAGTCAGGATAATCAATCAAACATGGAATAACAGCATCATAAAACAAAACCTGTATAGATGTTAATCCATTAGCTGTATGAGATTATCAACCTCCTAAGTTCATATTTTCTCTGTTTCATCAAGAATCGTTCACTGTTTTTGGTCCTTTGGGTGGATATAGCAACCAGTTGAGTTCTAGAAGGGATGTCATCAACTTTTGAAGATGCATATCACACAAACAACTCAAGAAAAGCTTCAAGAATAAGTTCAAATCACCAAATAATCAACTTATAGGTACCTTGTGCTCTGTGTGAGGTTTCTTTACTGCTTCACAATCTGGACTTTGTTTTTGATATGATATCTGCATCTTCTCATCTGATTCTGGTTGCTGCTGCTTCATTTTTGCATACTTCTTGGCCCTCAACACCTTCATAACCTCTGCAACCACAAAAACATATCCTTATAAATGCACTTCTAGGGGTTAAGTATACAGCGTTTACAGCAAAAGCCTCTCGTCAGAGCATTCCTTTACCTTGAGTGGTAACAAGCCGATAGGCATGGCCAAGAGAGAGTTTATCACTTGGCCGAAGAAGCTTAACCCTACTAAATTGCACAACTTTCTGCTCTTGGTTTTCCTCACCAGACACAGGCAATGGAATGATGAGGGAAACATAATGACCAGGATTTATTTTCATGACTTCACTTGCTGTCACGGACCAATAAAGCCTCTCTATCTTTCCATCAGGATGCTGTATTACAAGAGCTGCAGCATCTATGGCTTGACAATTCCCCATATTTCTCTCTATATCCAAATTTGGTATATCGTCTCCAAAACTCCTAGGAATGGAAGTGGAACAGAAGAGAGAGAGACTTGAAAGTAAGATAAGGAAAGAAGAGAGAAAGCAGGATGTGAAGCGAGCAACAATCTCTTTCTATACAGCTTCCGCCACCGCCACCCCCACCCCTCTTCAAATGTGCTAGTAGCAAGGGTCCTTATTCAACCAGGCCGTCCCTCATTTCTCAGCTAACTTATTTTTAAAAGAAAAAGAAATCTTACATGGGTTTTTTCAAAATTAGATCGCTATTCGGCAATATATAAAGTTTGTTTCTTTATGGTTGATACCGTCAATTAAACAAAACCTTTTTATCTTAGCGCAGATATGCATTTAATGATCTTATCATTTCTGTTTAATAATTGGAATCAGCACCAACCTCGGAAGCTTGGTGTGGTGCCACATGGAGAGATGTCAGGTATGGTCGGTCAATCTCGGCGGTGTGGACGGAGTCAAGTGGCTGTCTGCTTTTGTTGGCGCCATAATTAGGGCTACATAGGGTTTAATATATCAACCTTAATTATGATTTCACTCACTCTAAAAAAATATTTATTATTTTAAAAATTATATTGAATGTTTATTTAAAGTATTTTTATAAAAAGATTATAGATACTGATAATGGTATATATAACAAAATTTGTATAAGTATTCTAATTTGTTTTTTTAAAATTTAATAAAAAATTCTTTCAAAACTTATAATATTTTAAAATAAATAAAACAACAAAAAGGACCTTGTAACTTTTATCCTAAATGCTATTATTAGATGCCACTTGTAAATTGCCTGGTCGTGAAGTATAAATTGGCTAAAGCTAAGGCAAGCCTCCAACGTGTGATGAGAAGAGACTCCATTAGATGTAGAAAGACAACCCACCCCCTTATCCGCGTTTGCAACTCCCTGCCTGGTAGCCCATATCCAAAATTTGCATCCTCAGCCTCTTGATCTATTGATTGCATATTGAATCAGGATAAGCTCATGGCGGTCAAGGATTTCAAGCAAAAAAATCTGAATTAGTTAATTTATAATTAAGAATACAAAATCGAATGCTTTAGTTTAAGTTATAGAGTAATGTTGCATTCTTTATGTCTCTTGAATAGTAGTTTGGGATTGAGTTGAAATGGGTAAGCATGGAAGCTTTCACTATCTCACGTGCAAATAACTTGAACGCAATTCCAAGTGGACTGTCAAAGTTTCATATGTTAGCACATAATCACAATTTAAAATATGCTTTGGGTTTGAAGAAAATTATAGAAATTGTCAAATAAAGTGGCTGTTGGCTTTGATTTACATGAACATACTGGAGGCGAAACCTAAAGCCATAGTCATGGGCTCCATTTGCATTGTCTTGTTCCCATTTCACATGATCCAAGGGTTGGTGGTGGCATAGGTACAAATCTGAACTGTCCTTTTGATGGATTTTTTTCCTATATAATTTACAGTAGATTTGTAGAATCTTTTGCAATAGATAAATTTTTGTGTGTGTTCTTATATAACAATGTCAGATGTAGTTCTGATGTAAATATTCAATATCAAAATCAGTAGAAAATTTTTTAGCGCCAGTGATATCAGAAATGTCTTGTTCGTTTACAAGGAAATCTTCCCTTACATAAGGTGTACAGTAATTAAGGATCCAAGCCAAACTTTACCTTTTCCAGATCTTGGAGAAGTATGAGAGGTATTTGTGCCAGAGGTGTGGCAGGGAGAGGAAGGGTGTCTTAGGAGAGATTTATGATTTATATATCGGTTTGCGTAGGTCCTATCGCATCTAAGAGGGAGGAAGGATGAATTTGATGTTTTAAATTTTTTTAAAAACTAAGTCCCAAACCACCTAATTCAATTCTAAAACATTCTTAACCATTTTTAAACATATCAAAATCTTTTCTTTCACTACAAAAACAGGTCAAACAAGTTTTAAATCAATTCCAAAATAATTCTAAATACCAAGATATATTAATTAAAAATAAACAAAAAATCAGTCTTGGTTATGGAAAATTTACACTTTAAACAACTTTAAAACACTTTCTATTTTTTTCAAAACTTTTTCAAACATTTCAAAGTAAATCTTTTCATTACAGAACCAATTCATACAAGTTTAAAACTTCTCAATAGAAATTTAAGACACTAAGACATTTCAATTTAAACTCAAACCTTAAAATATGTCTTGGTTCATGAAAATTTAAGCACTTAAGAAAATTGTCCAAAATCTTTTTCAAAGTTTTCCTAAACTTTCTAAAATATCTCAAAAACCATTTTTCACATAAAGTACTTGAATTAGTTACACTCAAACAAATAAAAAAAAACTTCAAACAAACTTCAAAATATTTTGACACATCAAGATGAATACTTTTAAAATAATTTATATAATTTTATCTTGATTATAAAATTTTATACCAATATAAAAACTCTAGATCAACTTACTATGCAAATGCTCTAAATGTAAACTCTAATATATTTGACCAAAATCCTAAATGCAAATTTTTATGCAAATTCTTGAGCCCTTCAAGTATTAATAAGATTAAACAAGTTTATATACCAAAAATACAATTATTAGCCTAATTAAACTTGATCTTCTTTTTCTATAAGTTCTATTCTTAATCTTCTCATCAATGCTCGCGTTACTTTCTTATTTTTTTTTTCACTTGAAAATAGTTCTTCCTTGGGCTCCCCATATATGATCTTGCACAATTTTCATTTATCTATCCATATAAGACTTTATGTAGATAAAATCCCTTTTGAACTTCGATATGGAAAAAAGTTTAAAATTAGTTATTTTAAGATTTTTTGTGTGCAAATGTTTTATTTTAAACACCAGATACAATCTAGATAAGTTTGATTTTAAAAAGGATGAAGAAATTTTTGTAGGTTATTCCTTTACTAGTAGAGCATATATGGTATTCAGTAAGAGAATTATGATGATTAAAGAGACCATGCATGTTATTTTTAATGAATAAATCCATTTGAGATGAAAAAGAGTATTGAAGATATAGATATTTACTTATCAAAGGGTTTGGAGAAATTTGGCTTAGAAGAACAAAGAGAGAACAACTAATAATGGGTAAAATGTACACGATCATTAGTGTGGTTAGTGGTGAATTTTATCGATTATCTGCTTAATTAGATTGCCAATGACTTGGTTTTATGAAGTATAGGTATTTGTTGGATTGAAATGATAAAAATCATAAAAAGAAGTAATTTAAGGAAAAAAGATACAAAAACAAAATGGCCCTAAAACGATGTCATTATGGTTAAAAGGAAGACATCATTGTAGGGATGGATTAAAGTCAAAAGCATAACTTCAGCAGAAAATAGTGTTGTTATCGTTTAAGATGCTACCATTGTTGATTTGGATAAAGACAGAGACATAATAGCCCTATAGAACAACACCGTTGTATTTCTTATTAAGTGTCGTTTTGATATTTAAAAAACTATGAAAAGATAAGAGTTTGAAGCTAATTAAGAGACTCTTAACTTAATTTGCCTCATTAGGGTTCTTTATCCCCAAAGCAGTAACAAGAACATATAAAATGGAAGGTTAAGCATTCATTAAGGAGTTCTTTTAGCCACTTTTAGATTCTTCATTCTTTTAGTGAGGTTTTTGTAGCTAAGGTTTAGAGACAAGGAGAACCATTGGGAAAGTACTTCAAGGAAAAACAAAGAAACTTGGATTGGGTGGCCATGAGTGTAAAGTCTTGAAGAATGAGCTGTTGTCATGATCATGAACAATTCTTTAGCTATTTTTAGGTGTTCTTAGTTATATTCATTATTTCTTTGAATTTTATTAGACTATACTATTTAGTTAAAGACATTTGAAGATTTGATTTTTGATGGTATGGTATACTTTACCAAAGTTTTAAATAAAAGTTAAGAAAGAAACATGTTCACTAAATCACAACTTATGGAGAAGGTAAGTGTACCTATCACTAATGTAATATAGTTTAGTGAATCCAGAGTCAATCCACAAGGTTTGTTATTATCTATGAATTCCTATCTAAATTAGCTAACTTATCAAAAGGATAAATTGATTGATTGATGCAAATAAAAATAACTAAGCAATTAGAAGAAATGCCCAAGATAATTGCAAAGGTTAGCAATTAAAGATAAAGTTAGGATTTAGGTAATTACACCCTCTAGGATGCATGAGTATTCATGGTATTCTTGCCTGAACTCAAATTCTCTAATTTATTATACTATAGATTCCCAATGTAAATTACACTCTCTCTTAAGTTATGCAATCCTATTTAATTCAATATATTAAGCAAAAGTTCTCTCTATCCCAATCTAAAGATTGAATACATTATTTAGTTCTATAGAATCTATTGTTTCGATTAAGTTCACACTTAATCCAGATATCTTATGTAAACCTATCTCTAGGTCTCCATGTAAGATAATTTTTTAATATAATGATTTAGTGTACACAATTGATCTTTTAATCTAATTATACACAATTAAAGCTCTAAAAAAACATTTATGTTCGCATAATAATTGGATTCAAAGTTCATAAGCATCCATAACAAATCTATTTCAAAATCTAGAACTCAAGAGTTAATCCAAGAATAACCATGAATACTACATCCTAGAGTTTGTAAAAACCTAAATTCTAAAAGAAAATTAGTTCCTATACATTGAAATAATCATACAAACAAACATAAGAAAGAAGGAGTTAAAAAAAAACTCATGTTGAAGTTGTCTTAAATCCTTGAATTCTTAATACTTGATGTATGAAATCCAATCTTTGATCTTCAATTCCATGTGTTTGGATATATTCTTCTCTTGCAAATTCATTGAAAACCTTTGGGAAGAGCCTAGAACTTATCTATTTTGGATCATGGCTACCTCCTCCTTGAATGAGGCTTCCAAGACCTTAAGAACCTAACATTAGGTAATGGGGCGTGAATCCCAAGGATCCTCATGGATTGGGCCATGGTTTGGGCCAAACTATGGGTCCTTACTGCATTTTCTAGCTTCTGTCTTCTTTTGGTCTTTTGACTATAACTTCCTCTTCGCTTTTCCTTTACTTTGCTTGCATTTTATAAAATTTCATAACAATTTGAGCTCTAGAAGTATAGCTAATACCTTCTTAAAGTCACCTATACTAAAACTGGTGCTTATTCAAAATTCTTTTGTTCTTTACTTAGGGCATCCTTAATGACTTGTCCTATGGCCTTGAAATTTTGTGTAAAGCTTCCTCACATGAAGTTCCTGAATGACAAATTGACTCCACATCAATTGTAATACCAAAATTATGCTAAATTAATCTCCAAAATCTTGTCAAAATTGATAACACATGAAAAACACATTAGTCACATCTTATTCAAGGATTCTAACTAGAATTGCATGTAAATCACATGAAACTGCATCTAAAACTCCACCTAACTAGTACTAAATCATGCTTAAAATATGTATGTTTTAAGGTCTATCAAATACTTCGACACTTAACCAGTTGCTTGTCTTCAAGTAAGAATTAAACATCCACTTAAAAAGAATCTATAAAGACTCAAAAGTTACTTGAATACAAACAAATTTCAACCAATGTTTTTAATTTAGTTTGCAAATCATAATTCTAACATAACAAAAACTTGGTTATCACACACATAACACAATGTTAGTAATTAAGCAACCTTTAATGCACATTATCAAACATATATAAAGTATCATATAATCATTATGTAAATTTTTTCAAGGAATTCACTAATGCAAAGTATAACTTACTCTTTTTAATTTTTGAGCAATTTTTAGAGATTCACCTTATCTTTTATGCAAATAAAATTTTGTTGTGAATGTCACCTAGTTACTCAACTAGGTCACAATCACAAATGACTACTAGCTCCACTTATACACTTTAACCTTTTTATTGGTATAAAGCCAGTGGAGAAAGTTTTTGCTCATTCAATTTACACATAATTATACCTTTTATTCATTAAAAACACATCATATTCCAAATTCACACAATAGTATATATGTAACTACATTTAAAATTTAACATTGAACATAAGAGGTGCCTAACATCATAAGCAAATTACAAAAAAAAAAGAAGAAAAGAAAAAAATTGGGTTAAAATCAGTCGAGAATTATTCAATACTCACCTCCTTAGAAATATTTATGAAATTAAAGCACTTTAATGAGCAATTAACTCTCAATCTTAATCATTCATCATAGATATTCAAGTCATTACTCTTATACTCCGAACATTTTAAGTGTGATAAATAGATGATAAAATCTAACATGTTCAACTCTCCCATACACTTAGTCATAATGGTATGAAACATTCTTATAATCCCTCATGTGCATGAGTAAAATCCTAAGAGAAATTACTTTGATAGAGGAAATGCATATAGGCATAACAATGTCAAGTCACATTTTCACTTTCATGATGTTTCATATGTTTATGGTAACGTCAGGCATATAGAAAATTTATACTTTATTAAATATAAGATGTTTAGGAAACCTTTACAAATGTGGGTAGAAGAAGGTTCTAAGGTTAATCCCTATGGATCTAAGTTAATGTGGGTACCTAGATTACATTAATTTCTTTATTTTATAGATCAATATCTATTGGTGTTAAATTGGTGTTAAGTTAAGAAGTAAGAGGAAGTGACATCTCCAACTGGAAGTGAAAAGATCACTAAATTCCTCACGTGATCTAACCAAGCAATATCATTAAATCAAGTAAGGAATAAAGAAATTGGTATCAAGAGGTAGTGAAGAAAGCAATTATATCTAGGCGTTTATTTGAAAATATATATAACTTAACATGGTTTTTAGAGGTAAGATTCTTGATATGATGATGTTGGCATACATGTTTTAGGTAGAAAATGCATTTCATGTACATAAGGGGAGACCTTGTTGTTGAACCAAGGGAGGTTCCAATCTTGGTTTTGATGATAACAAAACATGCTTAATCACTAATGGTTTGAGTT
>JAOXYD010000003.1:8698746-8711685 GCA_028565735.1 Pinacopodium congolense | reverse complement strand
ATATAATTGTTGAGAGGTAGTATAATTGTGACAAGATTCTTCATGAGCCTTAAAAGAAATTCAAAGGTTATACATGATCTTAAAAGAAGGATTGTATTTCTAACAATTATTTTTTCAATTATAGTGGAAAATCTTAATAAGTTTTGTTGGAAACTATACGTAAGAGAAAGTAGACCCTTTCTTAAGTAGTATAAATTGGTTGTGTCGCTCTTCCCTAAACTCTTATGCAGTTTTTAATTGTGTTTGATTTGATTTATTTTGTTTATTTTTATACAAAATTATGTCTATATTATTATTAGATATACAAATAAAAGTTTCATAACATTATGCATATTAAAATTGTTTTATTAAATGATGTATATTGTTATCTGTTTTTTGAAACCAGTTTCTGTGAAAGTGTTAAGAACTTTAGGTGGTAAACTAAATAATTCATTATAAGAATTTTTAAGAACCTAATTTATCCTTCCTCTTAGGTGCTGTCTAAGAATAACATATTGAAAGGGCTCATTTCATGCATCTTACATCCACAGTTAGTAATTTTTTATATAAGACGTATAATTAAGAGGAATTATGTGTGAATAGCTATGTGGTTAGTAATTTTGCATATAAGATACATAATCAAGATATGTGAATAGTTTTTAATAGATCCCCTTGATACACTAAAATGCTTTTAGGGAATTAGTGTGATGTGTTTGTGTTAAAGTATATATGAAATAAAGTACCAAAAAATGTTAAGATGATTTTTGAGATTTGATTGTGTGAACGTATATGAATGTGTTGGCTTGGTTGAATGAGTTAAATATCATATGAAAAAGTACTTCAAAATGTGATAGGATATGTTAGAAATTATTTTGAAGTATTGGAAATTGTTTTAAGTTAATTTGGGGGCATTTATGCATGAAAATTAAGTAAAAAAACTAGTCTGTACAGTGATTAGTCGACCTATGATGGACAATTAGTCATTGGACGACCAACGGGTGTGATTTAGTCAACTAGTATACAAAATTTTATACCTTCGATTGATTAACAGACATGTTTTAATTGATCAATCATTAGTCAACTGATACATGTAAATCGATCAATCGAATGTTATAGGATTCACGTTTTAACTGGTAGAATGAAATGATAAATTTTTTAATGAATATTAAAGTTAATCAATGGTCACAAATGGCTAGTTGGCCAAATTTTCATTATGAATAAGTGCATTGGGTAGTGTGAAGTATTTATTGAATTTATAATGAATCAATTGTGTGGGAAATTCAAAGAGAAGTGTTTTGAACTTTGCTTTAAGAAATTTGATGTTGTTTTTAGTATGGATTGTTTCATTTATCTTTTAGTATTTTTGTGAGTCCCTTAAACACTTTGGGTGGTTAAGTGTGACATTCTTTATGAAATATATTTGTAAGGTGGTGATATTGTGAGGTAAAAGTTATAAGTGTTTACTCTATAGGCCATTGAAAAATAGTGGTTTTAAGGTTAGCTTAAAGCCTATGAAAAAAGGAAAGTGATTGTAACTTATTGTTGATAGTAAAATTTTCAAAAAGTTGTGAGGGAGTGGACGTAGGGGTCGAATTGAAACTGAACTACTATAAATTTGGTTTGTACCCCTCTCTCCTTATCTCTTTTTACTTTCAAGGTTGTTTTGTTCAAATTCATATTGTGATATATTGTTTGTTTAATTGTTAATAATTCAATTATATTATATTGATTACATATATTATTTGAGCTTTCGTGTTTTAATTTTATATTATTGTTTTATATGATTATAACTTCCTCATTACCAGGTTTTAAGGGGCAAAAGACTTAAAAAGACCTAGAAAAATTTAACACTACCTAATTTACCTTCTTCTTAGGTGTCATATAAAGATCAAGGCACTATTATTATGATACTTTTATTGTTTAATTTCTTACACATTTCTATGAAATTGTTTTATTTTGTTTATTACATATATATCTGTTATCAAAATTATCAGGCGTATGATTTGAGGGCTTCAATTCTCAAGTACAATATACTGGTTACGTGTTTGTTTCAGGTTGTGATAGATTAAAATGATAAAACTGTTCAATTTAATTAATGTAAATACTTTGTTACATATACAAATATATTAAATTAGATGTAAATAAAATATTTTACTATAAGACTGGCACTAAGATGAATGTAGAATAATATGTAACATATAATATAAATAATAAATAATATAAATAATAAATAATATTAATAAGCAATTCAAATAACTTTCTCTTTTGATATATATTCTCTTATTAACATACACGATTAAGTAGTTTAGAAGTTTTTTCCTTCCCTCCACGCATTTTAAAAACACTTGGTATTGGCTAATTAAAAATAATTTTAACTATATTATTAGTATACTCCTTAAAAATTCAAATATTTCAATAAAAAACCAAATATTTCAAAGATATAACTTGTTATATTTTATGATATTTTTATATTGTAATTATATAATAATTTTTTTAATTATATCCTCTTATAAGTATTGGATTTTTATGCCCATCTTCCTTTTTTATAAGGATTTTGATTCTATTAAAAACAATAATTTGTATTTTATTATTTCTTTTTATTTAGTACTTAAATAAACATTTAAATTGAATTTCAAAACTTTTGGAGCATACCTTATTTATATTTAGATTTTAACATTATTTTTCTTTTAAGATTATGATGATGCAATTTTGATAATAAATTTTTTTATTAATAATTAAAATTAGTTATGAGGTTCTTGACTTATTTGTTCTTGATTATATTTATTAAAAAATATTTTAATTGATTTTATTTTTTAAATTGTTATTCATTTTTCCATTCCTTATTTTCCATATGTTCCTTGTTCTTTTGAAGTTGTTAAACTTTGACAAATAAAAAAGTTCTATAAATGATAAATTTTTTTTAGCTTGTCCTATTTATTTTTATATAAATGAATTTGATTATTATTAAACTTACAAAGCTCCTAATTAATTTAGATATACAATTACAATTTTAAACGTAAAAAAAGTATCATATATATATTTTTATTTTTTATACTTCTAAATATTTTTAGAAATTTTTATGGAACTACTAAATAATATAAAGACAAAAGAACTCAAGTTTAATTATTCGATATCAATTTATATTTCTTTATCTCTTATTTTGTGCATCTTCTTGAGATATTAGTACCAATTTCTTAGGTTAATTAATGCCTATAATTCTTATATTTTCTCCATTTTTTAAACCATGGCCTTCCTTAAAATAAATTTTTTTTCTAAGATGTATGCTCTTATATAATTTCATTACATAATTTATATAATGTGTGCTCTTTTAGGTTGTTGATGATGATAACCCCTTCTCCATTTAACCATCAATCTTCAATCTTATCAATTAACCAAGCAAACAAGTTGTTCCTTTCCATCCGTGGTTGCGAGTTTGTCACTTCCTTTCTGTTTGTTGTTAGATTGCGAAAAATAATTTTGATAGCAGAGACTAGTATATGAGACTGCAAGTTCATTTTATTTTTATTTAATGCATCGTTCTTAAATACATCAAGAGCTAACAGAAATTCCTAATAATCTGCTAGTTACAATCTCTACTAAACATGACTAACAGCTACTCCCAAGATGAAGCTATTAACAGATATAAAAATCTTATTTAAAATCTACATATATTACAGTTAAAACTTGACTAGTTCCTTTACATTTTTGTTGCAACCTATGCAGCACCATCTGTAGTCCACCTCAACTTATATTTTAACCTAGCTAATAGCTAAATACATCAATAGCTTTGTTAGTAGCCATGTTAGCATGTTACAACTGCCAAGACAATTCGGCAACACTCCTCCTTGTCTCATTAGCTACAAAGACTTATTTTGTTTGTCAAACTTTCAAATCTAGCTTTAGATAGGCCTTTGTTTAACACATCTACTACTTGATCTTCAGATTTGCAATAAATTAAGCTAATTTCTCCTTCTTGTTACACTTTTCTCAAGAAATAAAGTTTGAACTTAAAATGTTTTATCCTACAATGAAAAAAAGAATTTTTTAAGATAGAAATTGTTGCTTGATTATCTATATGAATTTGTATCGATTCCTTTTGTTGCATGTGTAAGTCTATAAGCATTTTTTTGAGTCAAGGTGCTTGATTCATTTTAGGAGTTATTGCCACATACTTAGCCTCAACTATGCTTTAAGCTATCACTTCTTGTTTCTTTGAGCATTATGAAAACAAAATTGATTTAAACATGAAACAAAAGCCTATTGTACTTCTCATATCATAAAAAAAAACATACTTAATCACTGTCAAAGAAACCATAAAGCTTAAAATTATGGTAGTAAGAATATTTGATACCATAATTTATTGTGCCCTTAATATATATCACAGTCCTTTTAACATCTTATAATGCACTTCAGTAGTACAATGTATGAATCTTGAGAGCAAATTTACTGTAAACATAATATCTAGTTTGATAGCTATTATATACATCAAACAACTAATAAGACTCCTATATTGACCTGCATTAATTTCTTCAGATCCATCACCTTTGCTAAATTTCTCTTTTTGATTCATTGGAGTAGTTATGCATTTGTAAGTCTCCATATGGAATTTTTTTAGTATTTCCCTTGTGTATTTCTTTTGGAAAATGAAGACTCCTTCTTAATTTTGATGCACCTCTATTCCAAGAAAAAAAAACATCAAGCTAAGGTTTTCCATCTCAAATACTTTGAACATTTTAGCTTTAAACTTCTTTATCAAGTCCTCATCACTTCTTATTACAAGCAGATCATTAACATAAATAGAAACTATAATTATATTAGTATAAGCTCCTTTTACATATAGGGTCACATCACTTAAAGTTTTAATAAAGCCAATATTTAGCATATGTTTCTTAATTCTGCTATACTAAGCTCTAGGAGCTTGTTTAAGACTATATAAGGCCTTTTTCAACATATAAACCTTCTCCTCCTGTCCCTTGACTTCGAAACCCTTAGGCTCTTCCATAAATATTTCTTCTTACAAATAGCCATTTTAAAAGTCAGATTTTACATCTAACTAATAAATTTTCCATCCCTTCTATGCTACCAAAGTAAAAAGCATTCTAATTATGTTGAGCCACTGGAGCAAAGGTTTATGAGAAATTTACTCCAAATACTTAAGCATACCATTTTATGAGTAACCTAGCTTTGTGTTTGTTTATGGAACCATAAGCATTGAGTTTAGTTCTATAAACCCATTTGAATTTTATAGCTTTCTTGTGTTAAGGTCTATCCACCATCTCCCAAATATCTTTTTTTTTCATTCTAAGCTCCTCTTTCATTGCATCAATCCACTTGTCATCCTTTGTTGTCTCCAACTCTGCAACTTAAAAATAACAATATTATATTTTTCATAAATATTCGGCAATAGCCTTGTACCTCTTATTGGAATCTCATTTATGTTATCATTAAAATTTGGCAAAAACTCTAAATGTTGCCCTTGATCTGATTCCTTCCAATTCCATTGCCTATCTTCGATGAACTTGACATCTCTACTCACAAGAATCTTTCCATTTTGAGGTTGGAAAATTCTATAAGCTTTGGATGAGCTACTATAGCCAATGAATACTCCTAGTTCTACGTTCTTATCATGTTCATTTCTTCTTACCTGTGGCACAAAAGAAAAACATAGCCAACTAAAAGTTCTCAAGTGTTGTGAGTCTAATTTATAACCAAACCATGCTTTAAATGGTATTCTCTTTTTAAAACCCTGGTTGGAAGCCTCTTTAATAAAAATCTATTGTGTTTGTAGCCTTTACCTACAATTTCTTTGGTAGCTTCTTTTCATGTAGCATATGCCTCTTCATCTCTATTATAGTTCTGTTTTTCCTTTCACTTAACTCCATTTTATTGTGGAGAAGGTGCTGTAAGTTAGTGCTCAATTCCAGCTTCTTCATAAAATTTATTAAATGTCAGAGGTGTATTCCTTCCTATTATCTAACCTTATCAACTTCATCTTGCAACCACTTTGATTTTCTACGTACACTTTATATTTCCAAAATACATTAATAACCTCATATTTGAATTTAAGAAAAAATATATAAAAAATGCAATGTAATCATCAATAAATGCAATATAGTACTTATTACCATTTAGAGATGATTTTTTCCAAGGTCTTCTAACATCTGTGCATATCAATTGAATTTTATATGTTGGTCTCCATATAGTATGAGAAAAGAGACTTCTAACTTGCTTGCCATACTGACAGGCTACACAATATGTCCTCCTTTCTTCCACCAATGTAACCCTTTTACTAGTTCATTTTTTTTGCATATATAAGAGTCATGCGTAGTGGAAATACCTAAGCCTTTTGTGCCATAATTCTGTATTACTTATACTTCTTGAAAAGGTTATCTGCTCCTCTTCCATTAGATTTAAAGTAAAGCTTTTACCTCTCATTTTCATCTTAAATATAGCTTGGCCTTTTGCATCTTTGATCATACACCATTTATCTTCAAATAAGATTTTGAAGCCCTTTTCAAGTAGCTATCCAACATTAAGCAATTTTTAATCAATGTCAGGCACATATAAAACATCTGTTATATATTTCAAACCTGTCAAACTTTTAATTGCCATAGTTCCCTTGCCTTTAACTATACTGTATTCATCATTACCAATATTGACTTTGGAGATGGCAATTTCATCAAGATCTCTAAAAAGCACTTGATCATTAGTTATTTGATTTGTACAACTACTATCAATCAACTAAGAGTCACTAGAATTGTTATTTTTCACAAAGCATGTAATTGATCTTCTTGGTATTGTTTAACAACAATAATTCCCTCTTCATGTTTATGTGAATTGCAAATTCTCTCCATATGTCTAGTTTGACCACATTTCCTACACTTAACATCTGGTCTCCACCAACATTTCCTTTATGGGTGATTGGTCTTCTTACAATGTGGACCTGGTGGATAGGTTCCATCTTTTCTTTTATTATCATCTGAATTATTACTGGATTTGTTGATAATTTTCTTCTTATTGTTCCTAGTATGATTGCCTCTTTTTAAATTATGTGTCGTTGGTTAAAGTGCGCCTTCTGTTGAATCCTCTTATCTTATCATCTTTCTATGTTCTTGTGCTTGCAGTGCATTCATTAGCTCTATCAAGGATATACTTGACAAATGTTTTGATTCTTCTAATGAAGAAATCTTATATTCATATTTTTTAGGCAAATTTACAAGAATTTTTTTTGTACAATTTGTTCATTAGAAAATCCTTACTAAGCAACCTCACCTTGTTTACTATAGTAAGTAACTTGTTTAAATAATTTTTGATGGTTTCTATCTCCTTTATCTTTACAATTTCAACTTCTCCTATCAAGTTCAACATCTGCATACTTTTTGTTCTTTTGTTGCCTTGATAGTCTTGCTTGAGAGAGTTTTAAATGTCCTTTGCAATCTCAAGGTTTATAATTCTTGTGAATATTATGTTTAAGACAGTAGAATATAAGTAGGCTTTGACTTTGGACTTCCTCGTCTTCCCTTCCTTGTGATTCTTGACTTGAGACATTTTAGGATTTGTTGGCAATTGAGGAATGTCATAGTTCCTCTACTAACTCCTATAGATCTAATGCATCAAGACGGACTATCATTTTGATAGCCCATGCTTGATAATCGTCACCATCAAATTATGGTGGTGAAACAGTTGAAAAACTTGTATTTGTTTCCATTGCTTGAAGGCAATTGATTTTCTGGTTTTATATTTGTAATTGGATTGTGTTTGTGTTTTTAAACTCTCTCAACTCACAAATCCCTCAAGATAGATGCTCTAATACCACTATAGTGTTATATTGCTGAAAATAATTTTGACAGCAAAAACTAGTATATGAGACTGCAGGTTTATTTTATTTTTATTTGATGCATCTTTCTTAAATACATCAAGAGTTCAACAGAAATTCCTAATAATCTGCTAGTTACAATCTCCACTAAACATGACTAACAGCTGCTCCTAAGATGAAAGTATTAACAGATATAACAATCTTCCTGAAAATCTGCACATATTGCAGATACAGCTTGATTGGTTCCTTTGCACGTTTGTTGTAGCCTATGCAGCATCATCTGCGGTCCACCTTACCTTATATTTTAGCCTAGCTAACAGCTAAATACATCAGTAGTTTTGTTAGCAGCCATGTCAGCATGTTGCAGCTGCTGAGACAATTCTGAAGCACAGTTTGTCCTCAAATACACAGCTCATTTGGAGATCACTCGTCATTTCTCATCTCCCAATTTGATATACCCTTTTCTCTCCTTTAGATACACAGCTCATTTTCTCAGCTGTCCTCAAATACACAGCTCATTTGGAGATCCCTGTTCATTTTCTCAGCTCCCAATTTGATGTACCCTTTTCTCTCCTTCCATAATTCTTCCGGTTCCCATAGCAGAGTCACCTGCTACTGACAATTAAGAAGTCACTTCGTAGGTGAATTTGGTTGGCTTTTCAGGAAAGATTAAAGTTATTAACATTTGATAGTTAATTTCATTTATTTAGTCGAACATCGAAATCAGAAACAGTCTGATATTTGCAAATGGAAAAAGGGGGTGTATTATTGTTATGTACATCGCGAGTTGTTAAATTGTCTATGTCGATTAATGATTGAACTCAGGGTTGATGCAAGTGAGAAGCTTATTTCTGTCATGTGCTGTAATATTGCACTGTAGAATGATCGATTCATCTCTGTTAATCCTAGTGGTGTTGCAATTACAGAAAAATACTTGATGTGCTCTCAGCTTGGGGACACGTTTATGCAAACGACTTTTTAATAATTAACATGTCAGTTGTTCAGATGTTTGATTTCTGGACAACTGCTCTCCCTCCGTCTATCTCTCAATTGTCGTGTATGTGCATCAACTCTCGTTCTTTCACTGCGACATAATGAATGCTGTGCTTCAAGAATGTTATATTAACTGCTTATTTAGTTATCCTTTCGATCAGAGATTTATATTATGTAGCCTCCTAGTTCGAGTTGCTTGTAGTTATCAATGCCTATGGTGGCGACATCTTGTGTTCTAGGTAAGTTCAATTACACATTCCATTTCTGTAATGCCCCATTATGCTCAAAGCTTCACAAATATGCACGAACATTCAGACAAGGGACAAATCTAGTTTATATGAAGTCATTATTTGATTACTTCAAGAAGACAAAAAGAAAAAGAAACTGTCTCACTTTTCTTTTTGGTTTAGGAGAAGGGGAGGGGGGCGTGGTGGGTTACATGACCTCAGTTATAGGAAATCAATAACACAATAATTTACATAAAGATGAATGAATTCAGTGTCTTCACGCGGCAAAAGAAAAAGATTTACAAAGAAGATGTTCCTGATAGACGACTAAAGCAAACATTCAAGTTAAAGGTTTCTTTCTTTCTATTGGGCCATCCATTTTGACAGCTTCAAATTGGACTCTTCTTGATATTCGTTTAACTTCCAGAATTTCAATAACCAAATTGAGTGAAGTTCTTTAATGACAAAATATGCTACATCGATTTGAAGCTTGGCATAATCATGCCCAAAGATTTTGAGTTCGTCATGATGATTAATTGGAGCTCTTTTATGCATTCAACCATGGATGGTCTCTCGGTGCTCTCTATGCGAACACATCGTGATGCCAAGTTTGCAAACATGGCTATAGATTCCCATGTGTATGAAGTCCGACTCATGTCTGGATCTATAACCTTACGTAACTTCTTCTTGTCGTTCAATAGATGCTTAACCTGAAGACAACAAAGAACCAGTATTTCAGTTAGCTTCAATATCCATGTTCTGATGGAACTTAAACCTGAATTAGAAAATTATGGTACCTGGAGTACAAGGTTTTGATCCATTGCTCCCTGGTTTAAGTCCACGGCTCTACGTCCGGTGAGAAGCTCAAGCAGAACCACTCCGAAGGCATAAACATCACTCTGTAAAGTGAGTTTCCCTGTCTGCAAAGGAGGAGACAAAACTAACCTTAATTGGGGCAGAAGTAATACCATAGAATTTGAAGTGGAAGCAGTTTACAAAATCAACTCGTGCGAATAACAAAGCATGTGCATACCGAAGTATACTCGGGATCAAAATAGCCAAATGTGCCTAGAACTCTGGCGGTCACGAATGTTTCCTGACCCTCTGGCATCAGCTTGGCAAGCCCAAAATCAGATATCTGTAAACCAACGTGACAGAACTTTAGCGACATGTTTTTCACTATGTTGAATAACTAAAACGGGTATTCATATTGCATGTGACACGGAGGATATGAAGAGCAGAACTGGTATGGTGATACAAACTGGTTTATTTACCTTGGCATCAAACTTTTCACTTAAAAGAACATTGGTAGACTTAAAATCTCTGTGGACAATTGGTATCCCAACGGAAGAACTTGAATGGAGATGGGCGAGTCCCCTTGCTGCTCCTAGTGCCACTTTGAGCCTCAAAGGCCAATCCATTTTTGCTTCTCGAATTCCTAGATTGTAAGTCCAGATTACTTGATTTCGATTATGTCAAGTTTAACAAGAACTTTTAATGACTACTCACCATTTAAGTGGTCTTGCAGATTCCCATTTGGCAGATATTCGTAGACAAGAAACCTGTGCTTCCCATCAGCACAGTATCCTATCAAAGATACGAGATTTGGGTGGTCAAGTCTGCTTAAAATATCAACCTCAACGCGGAATTCTCTCTCCCCTTCAGCTTCTTTAAATGGTGGCAACTCCATCTTCTTGATCGCTACAACCTTTCAGATTATTGCAGAACAATCAAGCTCATATCTGATTCTTAGAACTGGTTTGTCATAATTAGCTACTCTATGTTCATCATGTCGTAAAACAGAATTCCATGAAGATAGACATATTGCTAATAGGCTAAGGTTTTTAGCCTAAAGTAATTGTTTGGCTTTAAGAAACAACTCTTGTTTGAATTTGGTGAAAAAATTCCATTTGAGCTTTACCTCTCCTGATCGTAGGGTGCCTCGGTAAACCCGACCAAATCCACCTTTTCCAAGAAAATTATCATCGCTAAAAGTGCAGGTTGCCTCTTCCATTTCCCTGAGTGTGAAAACTGATGATCCATGAAGTTTTTTTGTTGGCTGGGGAGTTTGATCTTCTAGCTGCCAAAATTCAACAGGTTTATAGACCCCTGTAAAACAGATTCAAAGGAACTGGTATGAGAAAATTTGGGCACTCAATGAAGAACAAACGGAGGATGATGAGAACATACAAGGGTCTGCGTGATCTTGGGATTTGCTTCTCCGGCGCTTGTTCCATGCAGAGACCAAACCGAAAGGCATAATGTCTCTTCCTAGTATTTCTGTCGCCTCCCTTTAAAGTGTTATTATATATGCTGTACTATTGGAAACAGAGGAAGTTCCATCAAAACATCGAAGAAGGAGATCAATATCCTGATGTCACTGATCACTTGGAAAGGATTAAAGGGAAGCTAATCAGGAGCACAACTTGGTATTCCTACTCAGGAAAACAAGGGGCAAAAATAATGGTAAGAGTAAATAATAGGGAATCATATGATGGAGTACGTAGTGAGCAAGTGAAGGTAGATTAATACAGTACTCAACTGCAACATCTTCCAACAACCTGGATCGTGTAGAGAGAAACGTGCTTGAAGAAAAAGGAAAAGCAGAGGAAGGAAAAGTAGGTAGTGCTTGCTTAGCTTTAGAGAGGTGAGTTCAGTGTTGCTTGACAAGGAAATACAAGCTGCTGCTATGCCTAAACTTCCTCCATTTTCATTTGTTTTTAAATTTATGATGCCTTCATGGAATGGAAAAGATGACCGTTGAGATGGAGCTTTCATTGTTCCTTTATATTAATTCTTTCTTTCAGTGAGTAGATTATTAGTTGGTATTCTTATATGAGAATGACTGCATACTGCATAGCCTTACCAGCTTTCTTATGGTTATTGATGGTAGAAATGATAATTAATACCTCATTATACACTATCAAGCTGTAATTACAATACAATATTATTGTCATTTCCTCCACTGATTGACCCTAGGGCCGTTTAATTTTTTTCATTTATCATATTTCCCTCTTTCTACTTTTGTCTGTATGTATCAATCCGGATCAGCTACTGAAAATGACAAAGCAATTAGATGCCAACAACAATTGATTGCCCATTATTTTATTAGCAAATTAAAATTTTGATATAGATGCATGAAACTGCTCATCAAGATGCTTATTTGAAACGAGGGAAAACCTGAACTCTAAAATTGCCTAGCTTCACTTTGCCTACGGAAAACATCGTCACTTTTAGATGGTTGGAGTTGAGTGATTGAAATTAAATGAGTGTATAGAATAATTTGAGGTTAGGAAGCATAAACGCTGTCAGTATATATTCTGTTTTGAGTCTTGTCCTTTTGTCCTTTCCTTCAGTTGGGCTTCCATCCTCTAAATGGCTGTATAATCTTGCACTAATTAACTGGCTGACAATCGTGCATCTAAAGGCTAGACAAATGCAGATTTAGGGAATTTTCACGCTTTAATTTGCTATTTAGGCCCATCTTTTTAAAGAATTAGGCCTTTTTTACCAACACGCACGAGATTGGCATTCAGGACAACCGACAATGCAAACGAGATTGGTGTTAAGGACAACGCTTTGTTTAGTTTGGCTTTTAAAGGTTCAATAAACACTTTTTTTTTTTATAAAAGTCTTTTTATTAAAATATATGTATTTAGCTATAAAATTAAAATCACTTTTTATAATATAACTTTTTTAACAGTTAAAATACAATTTTTTAAGAAGTTTAAATTTAGAACTTCTAAAAAAAGTGTTAGATGTTTCATAACAGTTAATGACAGTTAATGAACCTATTTTTTAGTCTCTTTTGTCCTTATATTTTTAACATAATATCCGTAATATCCCTATATCCACATATCTCCATAATAAATTTTGCATTTAACATATCAAATTATTTTAACTAAATTATTTTGATATTTATAT
>JAOXYD010000003.1:8680504-8698646 GCA_028565735.1 Pinacopodium congolense | reverse complement strand
TAGGTTTTATAAAATAGAACATATTTAAATATCTTCTTTCATACAATTTGCATTTTTTAATATTTATGCAAAACTCATATGATAAGATATTTTAATTTCTCAAAATTCATAAAAAATCCTAAAATCAAATTTTCACATAAAATACAAAATAAGGTACATTCTAATTAATTCAATTACCTGAAAAATTAAAACTTCATATTCCTAATTAATTTTGTGCTCCTTCCGATTTATCTCCAACACTTAAATAATAATAAGACAATTAGGTTAAATAAAATAAGAATAAATTCTAAAATTTTCCTAATTTATTATACTACCCTTAATTTTTACTAAAATTCTTAAAACAACTCTTTGAAGTCTTATTTTCCTACTTTACCCTCACTTTTGCCTAAAATTCCTAAACTAACTTTCTCTAAAATTATAACTTTACCACCTAAATTATTTTTTCTTTGATTTTTTCATGTTTCTCTCTCCTCTCCCCTCTCTCCTCTCTCCTTTCCCCTCTCCCTCTCTTTTCCACTTGTCTCATCCGACACTCTCCTCTCATCTTCTACTTTCTTTTTTTCCTCTTTTATTTTCTTTTTGTCCTTTTCTCTTCTTCTTCTTCTCCTCATTGCGGGTCATCCTCTATGGCTATCTAGATTTTTCCTCCCCTTACATTTAATGTTTCTCTATCTCTTTCTTATTATTAACACCTAATTCTCAATCAAAACTATAAAAGATTAATTCACCTAAGAAAAACGTACCCAACGTTAAAGAGATTGATGGTTTCTTAAGCAAGGAAGACTGATGGGTGATTGTAGCGAGAAGTCAGCAACAAAAGTGGGAGAAAGGAGTAGAAATAAAAACCAAAATTTGACCTAATTTTCTAAACAACATTAATTGGGTCAGATCGAGTCTTAAAAGTTGGGTTGGGTTAAATTCTTAGGTTAGGTTTAAGTTTTGCAAGTTTTACAAAATATATGGCTATTACTTAACTGCTTATTAAGAAATTTAGTTATAGAGAATTCTTGTATATATAAACCATACGTAAAAGGAAGGAAAAACTATTTAAGAATCATGTTTTTAATTGTTGTTTAAAACACATTGAGACCAAAAACTACTTTGTTAGATAATTTATTGAAAAAAACATCAAAATTGCATATTATAACACTAATGAGCAATAAACTGAAGTATTTACCAAGGCACCTCTTGCATCAAAATTTGAATAATTTAGTGAGATTCTTTGTGTTTGAAATTTCTAATTATGTGGGAGTATTGGAAGACAATGCAGCATTTGTTGGTTTATTTTTTTTAATGTTGTTAGTACATGTCCTAATTTAAAAAAATTAGTAGTTGTTATTTGTGGCACTTTTCTTCTTTTCATGGCTTAGTTATAGATATTAAGTTTTTTTTAGGACCTTTCTTAACTTAGTAGATTTATATCCAATAGTCTGTCGGTAATTAGACCACACATAGTACTTCTCACTTTTAAAAATATTCTGGTCATTCTCACTCTTGGAATACTAGTTCTCATCAAAATAAATCATACAGGATATTCCTCACTCTTAGAAGTGTTTTAAGTATCCTAACTCTTAGAATACTCCATCACGTGTCTAATAATTAATCTCAGATCTTATCGTATAAATATCAAGGCCATTAAATATAAATCTACGTAGGCAAGCCATTAACTAAGATTTCCTTATAGTTCTTTAATGTTTCACAAATTCACTATTATACTGCCATGCCATCACATTTTGTCACAAATCCATACTTTAATAACATTGTGATTTAATCATGATTTTCATCAATGCATTCCAAAAAAAAAAAAAAATCTTTGCAACTTTCACAATTTCTCATATTCCATCATTCAATAAGTCATCACAAAATTTATTACGTAATCATGTATATATTTTCTATACAAGAAAAATTTGCATAATATTCATATTATGATCCATTACTCACAACAAATCCTAATTAATTACAAATCACATAGATTTTACATAATGTAATATGTCGCATAAATCGCACAAAATCATATTAATTGTAATTTTCATATATGCATGCAAAATATATTACATTTTTATAAATTTACATAAATCATAATATATTTATTTCTACGCAAGTTTCATAAAATAGAACATATTTAAATCTTATCTTTCACACAATTTGCATTTTTCACTATTTATGCAAAATTCATATGATAATATATTTTAATTTCTCAAAATTCATATAAAAATCCTAAAATCATCTTTTCAAGTAAAATACAAAATAAGATACATTCTAATTAATTCCTTTACTTGAAAATTGAAAACTGAAAACTTTAGATTCTTAATTAATCTTATGCTCCTTCCAATTTATTTCCAGCACCTAGATAATAATAAAACAATTAGCCTAAATAAAATAAGAATAAATTCTAAAAATTTTCTGATTTATTATAATACTCTTAAATTTTAGTAAAATTCCCAAAACCACCCTTTAAAGCCTTATTTTCGTACTTTACCCTTACTTTTCCCTAAAATTCTAAACTACCTTAACTTTCTTTACAATTATAACTTTGCCACCTAAATTATTTTTTTCTTTTATTTTTTCATGTTTCTCTCTCCTCTCTCCTCTCCCCTCTCCTTCTCTTTTCCACTCTTCTCACCCCAACACTCTACTCTCATCTTCTTTCTTTCTTTCTTTCTTTTTCCTCTTTTCTTTTCTTCTTGTCCTTTTCTCTTCTTCTTCTTCTCCTCATTGAGGACCATCCTCCATGGCTATCTAGATTTTTCCCTCCCCTACATTTAATGCTTCTCCATCTCTTTCTCACTATTAACACCCACTTCTCAATCAAAACTATAAAAGATTAACTCACTTAAGAACAATGCACCCACCATCAAAGAGATTGATGGTTTCTTGAGCAAAGAAGATTAATGGGTGATTGTAAAGAAAGGTTAGCAGCAAAAAGGGGAGGAAGGAGCAAAAATAAAAACCAAAATTTGACCTGATTTCTAAACATCATTATTTGGGTCAATATCCTTTGTGTCTTATTATGCAAATTACAAACCAAAACTAAAAGGAAGAGAAAAGCTCTCTACCGTAACCCTTAGCTTCTTTCCGGCGGCGGGCGGCCTCTCCACCCCTCTTAATCCCGCTTTTAGGGTCTCCCCTGATCTTGTTTTTCTCCTTTTTCCACAATCCTCCAACTCTAATGTTTCTTCCTTAATCCCTAATTGCCTTCCCTTATGCGATTCCTAATCCTCCTCCACCCGCCCCATCTTCTCTTCCGACCATCCCGCCCTTACTTGTAAACCTTGGAATGGCTTGGAATAAGGTAGTTGGGACCCCCTCACCTTGGGTAAACTTCGCTACATCCCCCCACTTGTGGATCGAATCATTTCCCCATTAAGGAGGTGCTTGAAGCGGATGCTCATAAATGGCAGCTTACTCTTGTTGGTAGCATCTCTCTTTTCCCCAAGTTAATCACTAGGCCACTTCTAACTAGCAAAACATGGTCTAAAAACAATTCTCATATTTGTGGATGATTTTTTCATTTTTAAGTTCTCCTTAGAGGACAAAGTAGAGAAGGTCTTTGAGCTTGGACCCTGGAATGTCTTAGGTTAACCTCTATTCCTCTAAAAATGGCGCCTTAGGTTGAAACTTTACAAGAAGATGCAAACCATCCTACTTTGGGTAAATTTCCATAAGGTCTCGTTAGAATATTGGTCAGTAAATGGCCTCAGTCGCCTTGCTAGTGTCTTGGGTAGCCCCCTGAGTATATGAACACACAGCAAATATGAAATCAATTACACTCATGTTTGTATAGAGATTAAAGCAGCTAAGGAGTTCCTAGACTCTCTTAGCATTCGGAGCCTTGACAAGGAGGGGAACCTCATAGTTGATGTCATTCCCATCCCATACTGGTGGAAGCCCACTCAAAAAAATTCTACCCAAGTATGGCACCCCAAAAGTACCTCGTCTCCGGTTGATAAACAAAGCTTAGAAGGGACTCCATCAGTGGCCATCAACAGCTTAGGCTCTCAAACAAGTCCATCTGTAATTTCTATTAATCCAGGTCCTCTGGATGTAGCCCCAATCTTGGAAGAGAATCCCAAGTTAAGCTCTGGTTCTCCCGTAGCCATTCCTAAATCCCCTCTTCCCTGTCACTGATATTCCCACCTCATCTACCTCTAGCTCCACGATAGATACTGGGAAATCCACTTCGCTTGAGGATTATTCCTTTACAACCCATTTGACCCGTCCCTTGCACACTTCTGGTAAGAAAACCAAAAAGAAGAAATCTCGTTAGGACTCCTATCTAGTTTTTATGAAATTTTTTTCTAGGAATTTGTGAGGCTTGAACAGTCTCAATAAATAGCAGGTTCTTGGAATCTCCTAATGCTGAGACAACCTGATTTTGTTAGTTTATTGGAAATAAAAATATAGTAGCCTCACTTTCAAAAAGGCTTATGGTTTATTGACAGGAACTAGGTCACTCTGAGAAATCATAATGCCCATTATAATGGGCTCATTATCCTAACTTTTAACCCCTCCATTCTCTGCCTTAAAGACTGGACTTATTCAGAACAGTATATCCATTGTCAGCTTGTTCATCTAACTTCACAAACAGAATTTTCCATTACTACTATCTATGCAACCAACCTTGAGTTTCAATGAAAGTGCCTCTAGGAAGACTTGACTTGTATTGCTAGTAACATCTAGGTACCTTGGACTCTTGCTGGGGATTTCAGTTGTACCCTTTGTCCTTCGAAAACCTTTAGTCTTTGCCCCTTAGTTAACTACAACATCCACAGGTATGATGAATTACGGCATCTAACTCAGAATTGTGACTTAGTGGACTTTAGTTTTTTCTCTCTTCTCCTAGAGCAACAAGCAATACTTGGGTTGCTTATAGTAGAAAAAGTTAGATCGTTGCTTAGTGAATGCTCATTGGCTGACAGTTTTCCTCAAAATTATGTAGATTTTGGGCAAACCTTCTGCTCTAATCACTCGCCTCTCTCCATCAATGTTGATATGGTGATAAAGAGGAGGCAAGCTCCTTTTCACTTCTACAACACTTTCCTTTCACACCCCCACTTTATTGAAGCTATTAATAGAGGTTTTTCCACACCTATCTTTTGTTCTAAAGCTTTTATATGTGTGTAGTGTCTCAAGGTTATCAAGCGTGAGATCATAGGTCTCCAGCAATCCTCTGGGAATCCCCTTATGGTTAAGAAAGTTCTTGCTTTGGAGCATCTAAAGCAGTCTCAGAAATTATTAGCTAGTAATCCTCTAGACACTGTTCTTTATAACAGGGAAACTCTTACTCTCCATCACTATGTGGAGACTCTTGATTAGCTTAACTCCCAACTTTGCTAGCAATCCTAAGCTATCTGGCTCCAAGCTAAGGATTGTAACACCAAATATTTTGATAAGACCATGCAATCTCCATGGAACCATAACAATATCTACTCCTTATGGGACAATGTTAGCTATGTTCGCAATGATCAAGGAAGCCTTAAAGAGCTTGGTTTTTCTTACTTTTCCCTTCTCTTGAGTACAAGTACCTCTCTAAACCCTATTCCTCATGACCTTCTGAAGTCAATTGAAAACCCCTTCTCGACTGAGTTCCTTGAAGATTTAATAAGGCCTGTTACTATTAAGGAAATTAAATCCACCCTTTTCTCTTTTCACCTTGACAAGAGTCCTGGTCCGGATGGCTTTAATGGGAAATTTTTCTAGGCTATTTGGGACAACACTCATGATATGGTTATCCAGGTGGTCCAAGAGTTCTTTACTAGTCCATTTATGCTTACTGAACTCAATAATACCTTCAGTACTTTATTTTAAAAAACTCTCAATCTCTCTACCTTGAATAATTATCAGCCCATCTCTTATTGTAATACCATGTATAAGCTTATTGCTAAATTCTGGTTAATAGGTTAAAGTTTGTTCTTCCCTTTCTCATCAGTCCTTCTTAAGGAGCGTTCATCTATAGGATGACTATCAATGACAACATTTTGATCGCCTAAGATCTATTTAAAGCCTATAATTCCAAACAAACATTCAGAACTATGCATTTCAAATTTATTTCACCAAGGCATTTGACTCCATTAACTGGAACTTCATCTTTTCCTCTATACAAGCCTTTGGCTTTCCGACCCTCTTCATTTCCTAGATTAAGAACTATGTCACTACTGTTTTGTATGGAATCTAGATCTACAATGAACCTACTAGATTGTTTAAAGCTACCAATGGAATTCAGCAAGGTGACCCCCTCTCATCGTATCTCTTTATTATAGGGATGGAGATGCTAAATAGAATACTCCTACTTAACATTCATAAAGAGCCTCAGTTCAAGTATCACTATCACTGTAAGCATCACCGCCTCTCTAACCTTTTATTTACAGTTGACCTCCTGATTCTATGTGGATCTAACACACATTCTCTCACTCTGATCTTTCATACTCTTGATCAATTCAAAGTAATGTCAGGCTTGGAATTTAATCCTAGTAAAAGTCCTTTCTTTGCTTCATGTAAGCCCTATGGCACCCAAGAGGAGGGGTAAATTCGGTGTTTAAAATTTTTTGCAGAAATAAAACACTTTAAACATCTTAAGCTAATTTCAATTTAAATGATTTTTTAACCAATATTCAACCTAAATGGAATGCTAACCTTTATGCCAATATTAAACAAATTCAATCAATAATTAAGTAAATACAAATGCACAAATATAAAAGAGATAGTAAAGGAAAATAATATCAAGATTTATAGAGATTCGCCTATCCCAAAGATAGACTACGTCTTTTCTTTAAATACTTGTTGGAAATTCACTAATAACAATCTTGGTTAAAGGTTAAGAAGAACCTTTACAATAATTTTAATTGAAGGTCGAGAGGAATCTTTACACTAATCTTTATTTGAGGCCAAGAGGAACCTATATCAATCTTGTTCTAGGTCAAGAGTAGCTTATCAATCTTACTTTTCATAAAGAGAGTGAATAATAACCCTTATAACAATCTTTTTATGGAAAAGAGGAGCCTTTCTAATACAACCAAAGTTTACAAATTTTGTCCTATAAAGACAGCCCCTAATCTAAGCTTCCTTGAGCTTTAAACCAAGCTTATATAGCTTATGCTAACCTTGATCAAAATCAACACAAGATAAGGGCTCAAATGCAACAAATGCAATATGAAATGTTAATGCACAATTAAGGCCTAATTCAATTCAATTCACATTTAAGGATTAACAAAATTCAGATCTTATTTATCCTAGGTGAAAAGCAACCTATTAACTCTATTTTAAATGGAAAAGAGCATCTAATAACATAATAACAATTAATACACATTTAGTCCCCCAATTATGTAACCAAAGCACACCTTCTTTGGTGTTTCACTAAACCATATGCAATATAACCAATTCTGAAAATTCTAGAGACAAACCAAAATTATAACAAGCCTCCTAACACATCAATAGTCATAAAAAATCAGATTTATTAATAAAAAATGTGACTATTGCCTTCAAAAATCAGATTCAACTAATATAAACACAAGTTGTCAAATATATGCTATCTTAATATTCCAGCCTAAATATGTGCGATTTTAATCATCAAAATGATGTAAATTAAAGGTACTAAACCTAATGCAACCTTAATCAATCAGTTAACAATCAATCACATCAATAAACAAAATTTTAGCATATCAATTGAATAATTAAAGTCGAGCTTAAAGTCAAAACTGTCAAACCTAGACAGTTTTTAGCAACTTGCAAAAATCAAGATCAAATAAACAATATAATCACTTAAAAATTGAAAACAAATGGTGGAAACTTCCTAAATCCTTAAGCAAACTTAAAACATTAAATTTAAATACCCAGAAACGAGATTAAATACCAAATCCAAATCAATAAAGAAGTTGTAGAGAAAACTTGCCAATTTTGGGCAATCTGTGTTCTTTGAGCTCAAAGTGCTAAAAAAATTTTTAAAAAAGTTCCTATACACTCTTAAGACTTTAAGAAAAATATATATGATAATTTTGAATCAATAAAAATGGTTTTGTAAGCTCAAAATTGAAGAATACAGTGGCTGAACCAAAACAAAGATAGTTTTGTTGTTAATGAAAACTTTAACCTAAAAGACAATGAAATAAGCCTTCTAAAATTAAATAATTTATTCAATCAAACTCCTGGACACTTAAACAAACTAAGAACAATAATTTTGCAAGCCCAAAAATAGATTAAAGTGATGAAGGATGATACTGAACTAAGAGTAGTGAAAACTTTGATAGTTTTGAAGGGTAGAACTTTGAAAGTTTGAAACCAACGATTTAATGAATCAAGAAATCAACTAAACTATATAATATATCTAAAAGAACTGAAATAATAAATTTTACTATACCATAACTGAATTTACAAGAGCAAAATTGTGATTGAAAGAAAGTTGTATAAAAAACAAAGAAGGTTTTGAATGTTTGAGAGATTTGATCTTGTAGTTCATTTTTCAGAGGTTCTAAACTTGTTAAAAGTATTTAGGAATTATATATATAGAGTTGGGAGTGGTTTGAAGTCATTAGAAATAAAAACTAGTCATTTGGGAGGTTAAAAGTTGTTTAGTTTGAAACCCCAAAACCAGCGGTTAGAGTCTGGACGCATAATGGTGCCCTCTGGGTTCATCAACGGTATCGTTAACAGATGAACAACCTACCGTTGAGGATGCTAGAAACAAGGAGTACAACGGTACCCTTAAGCCCGCTGTTTAAAGATAATCAACCTGTCGTTTTGTGTCCAGAAAAATATGAAAAATACTCCAAATCAACTCTAAAAATTTTCAAATAAATTCCTAACATTAATTAAGACTATAAAAAACGTTTAAAGCATAATTTGAGGCTTTTTAAATCATCAAAACATTTCAATCAATTCAAAACATAACAATTGCCTTGATGATGAAAACTTTTCATTTTAACTAACTTTAAAATCTTTTCAATCAATTCATAAATCATTCATAAACCAAAATTCATAATACAAAGATATTTAAACAAATTCAGACATATATAAACAACTTCAACCAACAATTCGATTAACTTAAACACATCAAACACATTAAAGCAATTCATGTTGCATAAACAAATCAGCAATTAGCCTATATGTTAACGTAATTCAATTCCTAATATGCCAAATCTATAATCAAATCAAGTTAATCACTAAAACCATAATTCAACTCTTATATGCCTATACGCAAGTATAATTATGCAAATGTGATAGCCCTTTTCAAGCATTGATTATGATCAAGTTTATGACACTTACAAATTAAGCCATTTTCCTAAACTCTTTTTAAACTTGATCTTCATGCTTTTGATCTTCAAGCTTCTCTTAACCTTCAAATTTGATCATCACTTGAACAACCTCCAATGTTTGAGCTCTTCTACCTTTGGCTCCACAAACATGTTTTTGTACTTCAACCATCTACTTATCTTAATTACATATCAAAACTCAAACATTAGTAATAATAATGTTTTGTCATCATCAAAACACATGATCAGAACTACCTTGGTTCAACACTTCAGCAGGTACAGCTTCTGAGGTTATCTCTCTGGCTCTCTCTCGGGGTCTCTTTTTATAGCAGCTTCCTTTTAGATACTTGGGTGCCCTTATTTCTACTAGGAAGCTCTCTTTGGAGGTTTAATAATTAGAGTAGCAAAACCTTAAGCTATAGAGGTTGGCCGCTCTTGATCAATTCAATTCTGTCTCACCTCCACACCTATTGGTGTTCGCATCATGCTTTTCTTAAAGAAGTGTTGACATTGCATTGATCGTCTCACCAGGGATTACTTATGGAGTGGGGAAAATGCTCCAAAAATTTCCAATATCAATTAGTCTGAAGTCAGCATCCCTAAGTCTAAAGGTGGTCTAGGTGTTTCCTATTCTAGGCTCAGCTCCTAAACTCTCCTCATTAAGAAACTTTGGCAACTATATACTAAAAGAGAACCATTTGGGTCAAATGGGTTCACACTAACATGTTAAAAGGTGGCAGGATATGGTCTATCAATCCTAAGGCTGCCCACTCCTGGACCTTCCCCCAAATCCTGAAGCTTCGAGAATTGATTCACTTTTGTATTAAGTATCATATTGGCAATGACCAATATACTTTTTTCTAGTGGGACAATTGACATTCTTTGGGTCCTCTCTACAAGCTTTCCTCCTTCCCCTTGCTAAGACGTTCTATTCCAAACCTGCCTTTGGTTAGTATCATCGTCAACAATCGCACCTAGTCCTGGCATACTTGCGCTAAACGGGGGTTTGCTATATTAAGCAGGCTCTCCCTCCTTATCATCCTAATGCTGCTGCCGTAGACCAAACCCTTTGGCTTCCTAGTAGTAACGATAACTTCTCAACATCTTCTTGTAGAGACTTCTTCTAGACTCACCCATCCTCAATCCCATGGGTTCACTTCTTGTGGGACAATGACTGCCCCCTCTCCCTCCTTCATTATATGGTTGGCTTTCCGAGGTCGCCTTAATACTAAGGATCAGCTAAAGCTTCCTTTTCTCAATATGGACTATCCCTTATGTTGTAATGTTAGCGAGGACCACTCCTACTTTCTCTACTCTTGCAATTATTCTCTTGTTATTTGGAATTTTATCCTGGCCCCTTTCCATCTCTCTTTGTCGACTCTTGATTGGCCAAATCTCCTCTCAGTGGCAGTTCTCGAAGCTAGGTGATCTTAAGCTCTTCAGGATTGCTACGACCTCCTTGATTTATAATATTTGGACAGAGCGAAACTGCAAGCTATTTGCCAAGCATTCAAATATTATTTCTAGCACTTGTATCATATTATGGTAGCAAATCCGTAAGGTTGCTATTGTTAGGAATCTCATGGCTAGAATGAGCCCCGAGTTAAAAAGTAACTAGCATTTAACAACTTAATCCTTTTTCTTGTTCCTTGATTTCTTAGCTACTTGTCCTTTATTAGCCTTTTTGGCTTTTGTTTCATGTTTGTAAATTGATTCTTTATTTTAATGCATTCTTTCAATTAATTTCGAAAAAAAAAATAGTTGGATCAGGTTGGATGTTAAAAGTTGGGTTGGGTTGGGTTAAGTTCTTGGGTTGGGTTTAAGCTTTGTAAGTTTTACAAAGTATATGACTATTACTTTAACTGCTTATCATATAATTTGATTGCAGAGAATTCTTAAAGATATGAACTATATGCAGAAGGAAGGAACAACTATTTAAAAATCCTATTTGTAATTGTTGTTCAAGAAATATTGAGTCCAAAAACTATTTTATTAAATAATTGAGGACAAAAAAAATCAAAATTGCATATTGTAACACTAATGAGCAACACAACAATCTGAATTATTTACCAAGGCACCTTTTGAATCAAAATTTGAGTACTTTAGTGAGATTCTTTGTTTTAATTACGTGGGCAGTTTTGGACGACAATGCAGAATTTATTGGTTTATTTTTTTTAATGTTGTTAGTACATGTCCTAATTTTAAAAAATTAGTAGTAGTTATTTTTGGCACTTTTCTTCCTTTTGTGACTTAGTTACAGATATTAAGTTTTGTTAATCTTTTGATGTGTATTTAATAGACTAAAAATATTAAATAAAATTTATGTATTTATTTTATCTTATTTATTTCCTATAACCTACTCGTTGAAATTTCTGGGAACCTATTATTTGCCTCGATTTTTATATGTAGCAGAAGGAAGAGTGCTTGTATTAACAACTTATAATTAATTATCAAGGAAGGACCTAAGTCCATGACCATGTAATTTCATTCTTCTTTTTCTTCCGGTATTTGAATAAAATCCCTTACATGTGACCGTGAATGTGTGGCCATGCTCGCATCTAGATAACTATATGAATGGTCACTTCAGCTCTACAATTGGATTTGGTGACGGAATCCAAATTTTGAATGGACAACTCATTTTACGGATATGCTAATATCATTGTTTTCTCGCATTGTTTAGTTGATTTACTTTTTGTAACAAACTACAATGCTCTTTTCCTGCCTTTATCCGTTTCTGGTCTTGCTCATAGGAATTGCAGATCGCTATTTTCTCCTGTTTTACATTCTGATGCTATCTTGTACGGTAGCCATGAGCAATTGGGCTGCAGAGTAACTTCTTCTAAGAGGTACTGACTTACATGGATAAGAGTTAACTCACAAAAGTAACATGATCTGTGATTGGAACACTAGGTGCCTCTTCCATGGCAAAGATCAATTGTTTATCTATAGGAGTTTGGGAAAATTGAACCACCGCAGAGTGCGTTGAATACAGCTAAGAGTTCTCGAACAAAATCTAAAGGAAGTCCATGGACTTGTTATCACCGAACCACAAAGCTCGATAGTTGAGATTTGAGTATCCAAAAAATGTGTGGAATTCTATATGTCAGATCAGATATGATATCAACAAAGATTCCACCAGAACTTATCATAGTATTTCTAAAGTTAGTCAAAAGAATGAAAAGTGTAACTATGCATGGAGAAGTAAATACCCAGAATCATCAGATCAAGTAAATGAAACTACTTTATAAGAAAACATTCTCAATACAGTTTGTCTCTGATATATATACACAAACTAATTTAAAAATTTACAGTTTGTCTAACATACCATAAAGCTTGATCAATCAGGCCATCAAGAAATTCCACTGAATAAAGAATCAAACAAACAATGAGTTTCACTTTTTACAAAACTATGTAGGGAACCTTTACAGGGTAGCTAACAACACTCCTGAAAAGCTTTATCCAGCTGTGTGCTTGACATTTAAGTTGCCATGAAGATCTAGACTAGTGCATCTTCTTGAAGAAGAGGGGTCTTCTCAGCAGTAGACTTGATGCTTTCTACATAATGATCCTTGCTTTTATCATCTTCTCTGATTTGCCCCCATATTACGGTATAATATCCCACACCAGAAATTACTGCTCCTATTACACTGCACATATTAAGCCAAGTTTCATATTGCTCTATATTTAAAAAAATTTTCTGAAAAATGCTAAGGATATTGAATGATACTGGTTAGGACATGGTATTTATAGAATTTTCGAAATGAATTACATAGCGCAGATATGTTTTTACCTTCCATAATGAAGACTGTTTACAAAGAACCCAATACCGAAAATGGATGCCCAAACAATCCTAAATGGCTGGAACATGAGCCCATAAGAAGAACCCTTTAAACGTGTGCACGATATGTGAACACAGGTTCTGATAATACTGCAAAAGAATGCCTGTGGGAACAAGGTCACTGCCAATAAGATCGAAGAAATCACTATTCAAGTCAACAAGATTGGAGCTCATTATCCACTTACGGTGGCAACAATAAGCAGGAGTTCCATATTGAGTTTCAATTTCCAAGCATTCATGTCTCTCTCCACAATCGAACAAAATATTGCAGATTGAATAGTACCAGCTAAGCTATAAAAAGAAGCTATTTTGATCACATGGGGATATTCTCCGACTGTTCCTACCTAGACAGAAACAATAAAAATGAGACGTGAGAAACAAAAGGTGATATTGGGTAACAGAATGTGAAGATGAAAGAAGAAATCTACCTGGATCATGCTCCAGATTGATACACATAAAGAAGAAGCCGCAAGCAAGAGGTTACCAAGCAACCAATTGTCGGATGTTGAGTAGAAAATGAAAAGTTGCTGTTTGTTTTGAAGTTGAAGAACAGAAGATGAAGCTCTACGTATATGTGGGCCTTTAAAATGTTCCACAACGATAGCTCCAGTGAATGATACCAAGGTCCCAATCACCTTGAAATGGAAGCTTGAACTTCTGCAATCTAGCTTTGTGATCCTGAAACAAAATTGTTTCTATGGTCATATTGTCTCTGTAGCGACTTATGCTTGACCTGTGCTCGTAAGACATACCTGAGAATGCTAGACAAAATAAATGAGAAAGCAGGGATCAGTAAACCCATTTCACAGACAACTATTGGTGAACTGTAACTTAGGCCCAGGAATGCAAGATTCTGCGACAAAGCCACCCTATACAACACAAAAATGAAACAATTAACATGTAAGATTTTTGATAATAACATAATCATGTGAAAATAATTGTCATTAACAAATTAAATTATTGAGATTAAATGAAGAGTTTGGTCTCTACAGGTTGAGAATTCAGAGGAACTGTCTTCTTTAACAACGTAAACAGGAGATAATTCTAAATATGTATTGAACTATTGTTATGGGCTCTATTTCAATATTCCTGGTTCCAAGCAAGACTAGAACATGACAATAGAGAATCTAGGCTTCATCTATTTGTCAGCAGATAAGGCCATGTTAACTTAGTCCGACAAATCAATGGTTTTTACATAAAAATATGTCAGCTACAAGCTATTTAGAGTCTCATATCTTTGATCTGCGAGAAGGTGGAGAGACAGAAAGCGAACCCCGTTAGACCCAAGAAGAAAATTCGGACGAAAAGGCGAATGGTAAACAGTTTCTGCTCTACTCTGCAGCGTTGCGAGCAACATTAAATAAGTTGAGGTTGCGAAAATCAGAAGTGAAGTGTCTCGATATACCAAGAAAAACAAAAACAGATGTAAGAAGGAACCTTTCTCTATGATACCAGAAAGAAAAAGGAAAGAGAAGGGCAGTGGCTAGAGCATTAGTATACACAACAAAAACAAAAGGGCTCATCCCACTAGACATAGCTGTTTTAGCCAATATAGTGAGTCCTATGGTACACCCTTCCATCGTAACCATCATAGAAAATGGCACTACTTCTTCTAACTTGCTCCTGTATCTCATCTCACACTCTCTGTTCTCTGTTCTCTGTTCGATGGTTCAAGTTGCAAACTTTATTTCTACTTAACAAGAAACGGAATGCTCTGAATGTTCCTATCTGTCCTCTTGCATTCCCTATTTCAAAGAGGGAGTAACCCTTCAGGATTGTTGAAAGCTCTGTTTATCAGAGAAAAAGCTACTCGTGTTTGGCGTCTCTAGCTCTGATCAAAAGGAGAAAAGGTGACGTGGCTACGTGGTTTTTGTATAACTGTTGTTTTTCTTTTGTTTTTCAAGTTTCATTTTGTGAAGTCTTCGGCCCTGTTTAATTTAGTTTTTGTGTTTAGTTTTAATTTTTTATTTTTTTAAATACAAAAATCGATAAAGAAAATATATTAATATATTATAAAAATCGATAAAAAAAACACAATTACTAATATAAAAATACAACAACTACAACATAAAATTACAATACACAACCCAACTAAATATTAATATTAGTTTCGTTTATTATATTAATGTTGATGTCATCGTTAAGAAATCAGTAATATGTTTCTGTTGAGCATTATTAATCGCTAATGGCCAACAATGAAAGATTCAGGTTGTACTTTCTTGAGTGAGTTTTGTGGTGGACATTGGAAAAGGCCCCATCCCCAGCGAGTATTTTAAACACTTCATGTTTCGGCGTTACATCACTTCCTCCATTAGCTTTTCTTGATTTGTACATCCCACCAGCAGGAAGTGTAACTATACTTGTTACACCAGGGTTAGAATTTGCGTACGTGTTTGAGTAAATTGTTTGTTGAGTTCATTTGGGATCTTCCGTAGTCGTATTCCATTTTCTATTCATCTTGGCACTTACTACAGCCTGCTTTAACCCAGTAGAATCTTTCAGATGTTTTTCTAATGTATCAGGGAATCATTAGAGCAAGTCTTTCTTGAGAAGTGCTAACGAGACAAGTTGTAAACAACTAATTGGCAAGGGTTGGAACAAGTACGAAACGTCTTAACAGATTTTTAAATTTAATTAAGCTACGGTGTTAATTAAATCAAATAATTTAGTTTTTATTTAGAAATGTTATTAACTAGTATATATTTCTTTCTCAAAAAAATTAGTATATATTTATAATTAGTTAAACTTAATTAACATTTTTTATGTACAATATAAAAACTTTCATTTAAACAGTATGAAGGTAATTTAATTTAATTTAATTTTAGTTTATAAAATATTTTAATTAAATAAAGTTATATTATTCTTTAAGTTACTCATATTATAACTTAAGTAATTCATTATTATATTTTTCAGACAATAAGATTAAGGAGTAAAAATTCATTATTATATTTTTTAGACAATAAAATTAAGAAGTATTTAGTAGATCGGTCACGTTTTTATTCACTTGTTATTTCCATTTTAAGCAAATCGAGATATCTTCTGAATCCCTACTAAAATGAAATATGATAAATGTATTTGTATTGTCACTGTAACACCCTCCAATTATCCAATTCCAATCTCTATAATCCCTTTTGTGAAATAAGCTCAAATACATAAATAAATAGTAATTACATATCTAATTCAAAGATAATAGAAATCAAAACACTATATTTATTCCTTTAAACAATTCATAATGTCATTTTTATAAATCTCAATGAATCAAATGCAAAATGACAATCAGTCCAACACAAAGGTATCCTTTAATCAAAATTAAAATAATTTTATAATGAAGCGTCAACAATCCATCATAATTCTCAATAAAAATATGAAGCAACCTAGCTATGAAGCATGGGGATTATATTGAACAATTTCTTCTTAGAATGTATTGATTTAACCCTATAAGCGGGACCTCCACCTCCATAGCATGCGATAGATTATTTAAAATTGATCTAGTTTTAATCTAGCTAAATGTGAAAGGCAGGTTGAATCAACAGATTTTTTTGTTTTACAACTCATAATCTAATTTTTTTTTACCCTTTTCTAGGAGTCAATGGCTATTCATAACTATAACCTAGACCAATCTTAGCAGGAAAAGGAGGGAAATAGATACTCTAAGCGTCCTTTAACCGATAACCATCTTACTATTGAAAAGAATAAATATTTATTCCTTTACTTAACATGTATATATACAAATGTACTAAAGATCTAAAGAAAAATTTTGCGACTTGGCTGGCTTATATACAACGATGTTAAGTTTAGGACATGAGTACCAAGAAAATGATTAATCTCTACTATCTATCTTTTGAAAAAAAATTAGTAGTAAAGAGTGAAATGTCAACTTAATAAAGGTAACTAGAATATGCCCGTTAACATAACATATTCCTAAAAAATAGATAAAGAATTGTAAATATATATATCATTCATCATATAACCAAACAATCGTCACAAAATCACAAAGACTGTTCACATAAAATATATTATAATTTTATACAAAACTTTATCCTTTACTGAATATTAAATTACATTTTATCTTTATTATTATTATGGCATTGTTTGCTTAGTAGGATTGTATGTAATGATATGACGACAAATCTTATCATCTTATCATTACATATCAATCTTAAGGTGACTATATAATATCAATATGATAGACCCAGGATACTACTCCATCAACTTAAATACCCTGATACTACTTCAATGCCTAGCCAACCAATACAAAATATCCTTGCTACCTAAGATACCCCAACACTAATTTGATGCCTAGCTAAAACTACATAGGACATCCATAACACATAATCACACCATTATCACAATCTGACCATTGACAGGTACCTATCTCATAACACATAATCACATCATTATTACAATCTGACCATTGAATATATACTGCCTTAGGCAAGCCACTAATTCATTATCTCTTATAGTTTCTCATTGTAATACAATTCCAATTGATCATACTTTGTCACAATATTCCATATCTATACAACCTTGCAATCTATGTTCATGCATAACTAATAATTAATGCAACATCTTACATATTTATGAAATCAAAATTTATACAATGCACCAATTTATAACATATCAACTACATAAATATTTCGTCATAAGGTTCTTGGCATAATAACATAATATTTGATCACATATACAAGTACATCCAGTATCATTTACAATGTGAAATTCATATAAATGTCCATTCTAATTAACCCAACAAGTTATCATGAGATTTTTTACAATTAAATATCATATGATGGATATTACTTATATAAGGATAACTATAATAATCACTTAGGTATAAAATTCATATTAATCACTTAATAATCACACAATAAGTATACACTCGAATTAACCACTTATTTAATATCTGTAAGATATAATTTATTAGTTAGGTCCAAATTATCATTCTAATATATCAATAAGACATAATTATCAAAATTTTAATTTGACTCAATTTACATTAAAAGAATAATGTATAATTAAACCTTAGTTATTTATTCCATTTATTAATACTAATGTCCTATTT